>JAWPHD010002073.1:0-242500 GCA_037043455.1 Cyrtodaria siliqua | reverse complement strand
TAAAGGAAAAAACATAACTAGAAAGAGAAATAAATATGTGAAAGAAACGTATAGGCATAAATCTCTTCATGATATGTATGTTTAAAGACGGATATTTTGTGAAATTTCCGCACCTGAACTTTAGATATATGTCACAGTTTACTATCTATTTGTTATGAGGGCTGTGTTTTAAATCAGCTGTTCGATTCCAATCAAACTGTAATTATCATATCAGGCAATGTGGTCAAATTAGTAAAGAAGGAAAATAAACACTGTTCATCATTAATTACATCTACTTCCAGTGCACTTATCAAAGATGAAATCATTTAACAAAATCAATTCATTATGTGTCGTTAAATATTGCATTACCGTGTACTCGTGTTTCAGGTATTAAGTACATAAGCAGTTGCAAATGGTCGAATGAAGGTTGCTCGAATAATGCGGAATGTTGCAGCCGACAATGTGTCAAGGCACATCCGGGTACCAACCACAGGTGCACTAGATCAGACATGGGACAGGTGTGCATTTACAGCTTCCACTGTGGTAACAGGTATGAGGGTCTCATTGTGGTAACAGCTATAAGGGTCTTCCCCTGTTGTAACAGGTATGACGGTCTTCCACTGCAGTAACATGTATGCCGGTATTCCACTGTTGTAACATGTATGACGGTCTTCCACTGCAGTAACAGGTATGACGGTCTTCCACTGCAGTAACAGGTATGACGGTCTTCCACTGCGGTAACAGGTATGGCAGTCTTCCACTGCAGTAACAGGTATGGCAGTCTTCCACTTTGGTAACAGGTATGACGGTCTTTCACTGCGGTAACAGGTATGACTGTCTTCCCCTGCGGTAACATATATGACGGTCTTCCACTGCGGTAACAGGTATGACTGTCTTCCCCTGCGGTAACAGATATGACGGTCTTCCACTGCGGTAACATGTATGACGGTCTTCCCTTGTGGTGACCGGTATGACGGTCTTTCCCTGCAGTAACAGGTATGACTGTCTTCCCCTGCGGTAACAGATATGACGGTCTTCCACTGCGGTAACATGTATGACGATCTTCCCTTGTGGTAACCGGCATGACGGTCTTCCCCTGCAGTAACAGGTATGGCGGTCTTCCACTGCAGTAACAGGTATGACGGTCTTCCACTGCAGTAACAGGTATGATGGTATTCTACTGCAGTAACAGGTATGACGGTCTTCCACTGCGGTAACAGGTATGGCAGTCTTCCACTGCAGTAACATGTATGACGGTCTTCCACTGCGGTAACAGGTATGACGGTATTCTACTGCAGTAACAGGTATGACGGTCTTCCACTGCGGTAACAGGTATGGCGGTCTTCCACTGCAGTAACATGTATGACGGTCTTCCCTTGTGGTAACCGGTATGACGGTCTTCCACTGCGGTAACAGGTATGGCAGTCTTCCACTGCAGTAACGTGTATGACGGTTTTCCACTGCGGTAACAGATATGACTGTCTTCCACTGCAGTAACAGGTATGACGGTCTTCCACTGCAGTAACATGTATGACGGTCTTCCTATGTGGTACCAGGATGACGGTCTTCCCCTGCAGTAACAGGTATGACGGTCTTCCACTGCGGTAACAGGTATAGTGGTCTTCCTAGGCGGTAACTGGTATGACGGTCTTCAACTGTGGTAACAAGTATGACGGTCTTCCACTGCGGTAACAGGTATGGCGGTCTTCCACTGCGGTAACAGGTATGACGGTCTTCAACTGCGGTAACAGGTATGACGGTCTTCCACTACAGTAACGGGCATGACGTTCTTCCACTGCGGTAACAGGTATGACGTTCTTCCACTGCAGTAATTGGCATGACGGTCTTCCACTGCGGTAACAGGTATGGCGGTCTTCCATTACAGTAACAGGTATGACGGTCTTTCCCTGCGGTTACAGGTGTGACGGTCTTCCACTGCGGTAACAGGTATGACGGTCATCCACTGCAGTAACAGGTATGGCGGTATTCCACTGCAGTAACAGGTATGGCGGTCTTCCACTGCGGTAACACGTATGACGGTCTTCAACTGCGAAAACAGGTATGACGGTCTTCCACTGCAGTAACAGGTATGACGATCTTCCACTGCGGTAACAGGTATGGTGGTCTTCCTAGGCGGTAACTGGTATGACGGTCTTCAACTGTGGTAACAAGTATGACGGTCTTCCACTGCGGTAACAGGTATGACGGTCTTTCACTGCGGTAACAGGTATGACTGTCTTCCCCTGCGGTAACATATATGACGGTCTTCCACTGCGGTAACAGGTATGACTGTCTTCCCCTGCGGTAACAGATATGACGGTCTTCCACTGCGGTAACATGTATGACGGTCTTCCCTTGTGGTAACCGGTATGACGGTCTTTCCCTGCAGTAACAGGTATGACTGTCTTCCCCTGCGGTAACAGATATGACGGTCTTCCACTGCGGTAACATGTATGACGATCTTCCCTTGTGGTAACCGGCATGACGGTCTTCCCCTGCAGTAACAGGTATGGCGGTCTTCCACTGCAGTAACAGGTATGACGGTCTTCCACTGCAGTAACAGGTATGATGGTATTCTACTGCAGTAACAGGTATGACGGTCTTCCACTGCGGTAACAGGTATGGCAGTCTTCCACTGCAGTAACATGTATGACGGTCTTCCACTGCGGTAACAGGTATGACGGTATTCTACTGCAGTAACAGGTATGACGGTCTTCCACTGCGGTAACAGGTATGGCGGTCTTCCACTGCAGTAACATGTATGACGGTCTTCCCTTGTGGTAACCGGTATGACGGTCTTCCACTGCGGTAACAGGTATGGCAGTCTTCCACTGCAGTAACGTGTATGACGGTTTTCCACTGCGGTAACAGATATGACTGTCTTCCACTGCAGTAACAGGTATGACGGTCTTCCACTGCAGTAACATGTATGACGGTCTTCCTATGTGGTACCAGGATGACGGTCTTCCCCTGCAGTAACAGGTATGACGGTCTTCCACTGCGGTAACAGGTATAGTGGTCTTCCTAGGCGGTAACTGGTATGACGGTCTTCAACTGTGGTAACAAGTATGACGGTCTTCCACTGCGGTAACAGGTATGGCGGTCTTCCACTGCGGTAACAGGTATGACGGTCTTCAACTGCGGTAACAGGTATGACGGTCTTCCACTACAGTAACGGGCATGACGTTCTTCCACTGCGGTAACAGGTATGACGTTCTTCCACTGCAGTAATTGGCATGACGGTCTTCCACTGCGGTAACAGGTATGGCGGTCTTCCATTACAGTAACAGGTATGACGGTCTTTCCCTGCGGTTACAGGTGTGACGGTCTTCCACTGCGGTAACAGGTATGACGGTCATCCACTGCAGTAACAGGTATGGCGGTATTCCACTGCAGTAACAGGTATGGCGGTCTTCCACTGCGGTAACACGTATGACGGTCTTCAACTGCGAAAACAGGTATGACGGTCTTCCACTGCAGTAACAGGTATGACGGTCTTCCACTGCGGTAACAGGTATGGTGGTCTTCCTAGGCGGTAACTGGTATGACGGTCTTCAACTGTGGTAACAAGTATGACGGTCTTCCACTGCGGTAACAGGTATGACGGTCTTTCACTGCGGTAACAGGTATGACTGTCTTCCCCTGCGGTAACATATATGACGGTCTTCCACTGCGGTAACAGGTATGACTGTCTTCCCCTGCGGTAACAGATATGACGGTCTTCCACTGCGGTAACATGTATGACGGTCTTCCCTTGTGGTAACCGGTATGACGGTCTTTCCCTGCAGTAACAGGTATGACTGTCTTCCCCTGCGGTAACAGATATGACGGTCTTCCACTGCGGTAACATGTATGACGATCTTCCCTTGTGGTAACCGGCATGACGGTCTTCCCCTGCAGTAACAGGTATGGCGGTCTTCCACTGCAGTAACAGGTATGACGGTCTTCCACTGCAGTAACAGGTATGATGGTATTCTACTGCAGTAACAGGTATGACGGTCTTCCACTGCGGTAACAGGTATGGCAGTCTTCCACTGCAGTAACATGTATGACGGTCTTCCACTGCGGTAACAGGTATGACGGTATTCTACTGCAGTAACAGGTATGACGGTCTTCCACTGCGGTAACAGGTATGGCGGTCTTCCACTGCAGTAACATTGTATGACGGTCTTCCCTTGTGGTAACCGGTATGACGGTCTTCCACTGCGGTAACAGGTATGGCAGTCTTTCACTGCAGTAACGTGTATGACGGTTTTCCACTGCGGTAACAGATATGACTGTCTTCCACTGCAGTAACAGGTATGACGGTCTTCCACTGCAGTAACATGTATGACGGTCTTCCTATGTGGTACCAGGATGACGGTCTTCCCCTGCAGTAACAGGTATGACGGTCTTCCACTGCGGTAACAGGTATGGTGGTCTTCCTAGGCGGTAACTGGTATGACGGTCTTCAACTGTGGTAACAAGTATGACGGTCTTCCACTGCGGTAACAGGTATGGCGGTCTTCCACTGCGGTAACAGGTATGACGGTCTTCAACTGCGGTAACAGGTATGACGGTCTTCCACTACAGTAACGGGCATGACGTTCTTCCACTGCGGTAACAGGTATGACGTTCTTCCACTGCAGTAATTGGCATGACGGTCTTCCACTGCGGTAACAGGTATGGCGGTCTTCGATTACAGTAACAGGTATGACGGTCTTTCCCTGCGGTTACAGGTGTGACGGTCTTCCACTGCGGTAACAGGTATGACGGTCATCCACTGCAGTAACAGGTATGGCGGTATTCCACTGCAGTAACAGGTATGGCGGTCTTCCACTGCGGTAACACGTATGACGGTCTTCAACTGCGAAAACAGGTATGACGGTCTTCCACTGCAGTAACAGGTATGACGGTCTTCCACTGCGGTAACAGGTATGGTGGTCTTCCTAGGCGGTAACTGGTATGACGGTCTTCAACTGTGGTAACAAGTATGACGGTCTTCCACTGCGGTAACAGGTATGACGGTCTTTCACTGCGGTAACAGGTATGACTGTCTTCCCCTGCGGTAACATATATGACGGTCTTCCACTGCGGTAACAGGTATGACTGTCTTCCCCTGCGGTAACAGATATGACGGTCTTCCACTGCGGTAACATGTATGACGGTCTTCCCTTGTGGTAACCGGTATGACGGTCTTTCCCTGCAGTAACAGGTATGACTGTCTTCCCCTGCGGTAACAGATATGACGGTCTTCCACTGCGGTAACATGTATGACGATCTTCCCTTGTGGTAACCGGCATGACGGTCTTCCCCTGCAGTAACAGGTATGGCGGTCTTCCACTGCAGTAACAGGTATGACGGTCTTCCACTGCAGTAACAGGTATGATGGTATTCTACTGCAGTAACAGGTATGACGGTCTTCCACTGCGGTAACAGGTATGGCAGTCTTCCACTGCAGTAACATGTATGACGGTCTTCCACTGCGGTAACAGGTATGACGGTATTCTACTGCAGTAACAGGTATGACGGTCTTCCACTGCGGTAACAGGTATGGCGGTCTTCCACTGCAGTAACATTGTATGACGGTCTTCCCTTGTGGTAACCGGTATGACGGTCTTCCACTGCGGTAACAGGTATGGCAGTCTTTCACTGCAGTAACGTGTATGACGGTTTTCCACTGCGGTAACAGATATGACTGTCTTCCACTGCAGTAACAGGTATGACGGTCTTCCACTGCAGTAACATGTATGACGGTCTTCCTATGTGGTACCAGGATGACGGTCTTCCCCTGCAGTAACAGGTATGACGGTCTTCCACTGCGGTAACAGGTATGGTGGTCTTCCTAGGCGGTAACTGGTATGACGGTCTTCAACTGTGGTAACAAGTATGACGGTCTTCCACTGCGGTAACAGGTATGGCGGTCTTCCACTGCGGTAACAGGTATGACGGTCTTCAACTGCGGTAACAGGTATGACGGTCTTCCACTACAGTAACGGGCATGACGTTCTTCCACTGCGGTAACAGGTATGACGTTCTTCCACTGCAGTAATTGGCATGACGGTCTTCCACTGCGGTAACAGGTATGGCGGTCTTCCATTACAGTAACAGGTATGACGGTCTTTCCCTGCGGTTACAGGTGTGACGGTCTTCCACTGCGGTAACAGGTATGACGGTCATCCACTGCAGTAACAGGTATGGCGGTATTCCACTGCAGTAACAGGTATGGCGGTCTTCCACTGCGGTAACACGTATGACGGTCTTCAACTGCGAAAACAGGTATGACGGTCTTCCACTGCAGTAACAGGTATGACGGTCTTCCACTGCGGTAACAGGTATGGCAGTCTTCCACTTTGGTAACAGGTATGACGGTCTTTCACTGCGGTAACAGGTATGACTGTCTTCCCCTGCGGTAACATATATGACGGTCTTCCACTGCGGTAACAGGTATGACTGTCTTGCCCTGCGGTAACAGATATGACGGTCTTCCACTGCGGTAACATGTATGACGGTCTTCCCTTGTGGTAACCGGTATGACGGTCTTTCCCTGCAGTAACAGGTATGACTGTCTTCCCCTGCGGTAACAGATATGACGGTCTTCCACTGCGGTAACATGTATGACGATCTTCCCTTGTGGTAACCGGCATGACGGTCTTCCCCTGTAGTAACAGGTATGGCGGTCTTCCACTGCAGTAACAGGTATGACGGTCTTCCACTACAGTAACAGGTATGATGGTATTCTACTGCAGTAACAGGTATGACGGTCTTCCACTGCGGTAACAGGTATGACAGTCTTCCACTGCAGTAACATGTATGACGGTCTTCCACTGCGGTAACAGGTATGACGGTATTCTACTGCAGTAACAGGTATGACGGTCTTCCACTGCGGTAACAGGTATGGCGGTCTTCCACTGCAGTAATATGTATGACGGTCTTCCCTTGTGGTAACCGGTATGACGGTCTTCCACTGCGGTAACAGGTATGGCAGTCTTCCACTGCAGTAACGTGTATGACGGTTTTCCACTGCGGTAACAGATATGACTGTCTTCCACTGCAGTAACAGGTATGACGGTCTTCCACTGCAGTAACATGTATGACGGTCTTCCTATGTGGTACCAGGATGACGGTCTTCCCCTGCAGTAACAGGTATGACGGTCATCCACTGCGGTAACAGGTATGGTGGTCTTCCTAGGCGGTAACTGGTATGACGGTCTTCAACTGTGGTAACAAGTATGACGGTCTTCCACTGCGGTAACAGGTATGGCGGTCTTCCACTGCGGTAACAGGTATGACGGTCTTCAACTGCGGTAACAGGTATGACGGTCTTCCACTACAGTAACGGGCATGACGTTCTTCCACTGCGGTAACAGGTATGACGTTCTTCCACTGTAGTAATTGGCATGACGGTCTTCCACTGCGGTAACAGGTATGGCGGTCTTCCATTACAGTAACAGGTATGACGGTCTTTCCCTGCGGTTACAGGTGTGACGGTCTTCCACTGCGGTAACAGGTATGACGGTCATCCACTGCAGTAACAGGTATGGCGGTATTCCACTGCAGTAACAGGTATGGCGGTCTTCCACTGCGGTAACACGTATGACGGTCTTCAACTGCGAAAACAGGTATGGCGGTCTTCCACTGCGGTAACAGCAATGACAGTCTTCCACTGCGGTAACATGTATTACGGTCTTTCACTGCGGTAACATATATGGCGGTCTTCCACTGCGGTAACGGGTATCGCTGTCTTCCACTGTGGTAACAGGTATGACGGCCTTCCAATGTGGTAACAGGTATGACGGTCTTTCCCTGTGGTAAAATCTAAGGCGGCTTTCCACTGTGGTAACAGGTATGACGGTCTTCTACTGCAGTAACAGGTATGATGGTCTTCCACTGCGGTAACGGGTATGACGGTCTCCCACTGCGGTATCAGGTATGGCGGTCTTTCACTGCAGTAACAGGTATGGCGGTCTTCCTCTGCAGTAACATGTATGACGGTCTTCCCCTGTGGTAACAGCTATGACGGTCTTCAACTTTGGTAACAGGTATGACGATCTTTCTGTGTGGTAACAGTATGACGATCTTTCCATGTGGTAACAGGTATGACGGTCTTCCCCTGTGGTAACATGTATGACGGTCTTCAACTGTGGTAACATGTATGACGGTCTTCCACTGCGGTAACAGGTATGACGGTCTTCCCCTGTGGTAACAGGTATGACGGTCTTCATCTGTGGTAACAGGTATGACGGCTTTCCACCGTGGTAACAGGTATCACAGTCTTTCCCTGTGGTAACATGTATCACGGTCTTCAACTGTGGTAACATGTATGACGGTCTTCCCCTGTGGTAACATGTATGACGGTCTTTCCCTGTGGTAACTTGTATAACGGTCTTCCCCTGTGGTAACAGGTATGACGGTCTTCCACTGTTGCAACAGGTATGACGGTCTTCCACTGCAGTAACATATATGACGGTCTTCCCCTGTGGTAACAGGTATGGCGGTCCTCCACTGCGGTATCAGGTATGACGGCCTTCTACTGCGGTAACAGGTTTGACGGTATTCCCCTGTGGTAACTGGTATGACGGTATTCCACTGCGGTAACAGGTATGACGGTCTTCCACTACGGTTACAGGTATGACGGCCTTCTACTGCGGTAACAGGTATGACGGTATTTCCCTATGGTAACTGGTATGACGGTCTTCCCATGTGGTAACAGGTATGACGGTCTTCAACTGTGGTAACATGTATGACGGTCTTCCCCTGTGGTATTATGTATGCCGGTCTTCCCCTATGGTAACAAGTATGACGGTCTTCCCCTGTGGTAACAAATATGACGGTCTTCCCCTGTGGTAACAGGTATGGCGGTCTCCAACTGTGGTAACAGGTGTGACGGTCTTTCACTGCGGTAACTGGTATGACGGTCTTCCACTGCAGTAACAGGTATGACGGTCTTCAACTGTGGTAACATATATGACGGTCTTCCACTGCAGTAACAGATATGACGGTCTTCAACTGTGGTAACAGATATGACGGTCTTCCACTGCAGTAACATATATGACGGTCTTCCACTGCAGTAACAGGTATGACGGTCTTCAACTGTGGTAACAGATATGACCGTCTTCCACTGCAGTAACAGGTATGACGGTCTTTCACTGCGGTAACATATATGGCGGTCTTCCACTGCAGTAACAGGTATGACGGTCTTCAACTGTGGTAACAGATATGACGGTCTTCCACTGCAGTAACAGGTATGACGGTCTTTCACTGCGGTAACATATATGGCGGTCTTCCACTGCGGTAACGGGTATCGCGGTCTTCCACTGTGGTAACAGGTATGACGGCCTTCCACTGTGGTAACAGGTATGACGGTCTTTACCTGTGGTAAAAGCTATGGCGGCCTTCCACTGTGGTAACAGGTATGACGGTCTTCTACTGCAGTAACAGGTATGATGGTCTTCCACTGCGGTAACGGGTATGACGGTCTCCCACTGCGGTATCAGGTTTGGCGGTCTTTCACTGCAGTAACAGGTATGGCGGTCTTCCTCGTCAGTAACATGTATGACGGTCTTCCTCTGTGGTAACAGCTATGACGGTCTTCAACTGTGGTTACAGGTATGACGATCTTTCCCTGTGGTAACAGTATGACGATCTTTCCCTGTGGTAACAGGTATGACGGTCTTCCCCTGTGGTAACATGTATGACGGTCTTCAACTGTGGTAACATGTATGACGGTCTTCCACTGCGGTAACAGGTATGACGGTCTTCCCCTGTGGTAACAGGTATGACGGTCTTCATCTGTGGTAACAGGTATGACGGCCTTCCACCGTGGTAACAGGTATCACAGTCTTTCCCTGTGGTAACATGTATCACGGTCTTCAACTGTGGTAACATGTATGACGGTCTTTCGCCGGGGTAACAGGTATGGCGGTCTTCAACTGTGGTAACAGGTATGACGGTCTTTCGCCGGGGTAACAGGTATGGCGGTCTTCCCCTGCAGTAACATGTATGACGGTCTTCCCCTGTGGTAACATGTATGACGGTCTTTCCCTGTGGTAACTTGTATGACGGTCTTCCCCTGTGGTAACAGGTATGACGGTCTTCAACTGTGGTAATAGGTATGACGGTCTTCCACTGCAGAAACAGGTATGACGGTCTTCCCCTGTGGTAACAGGTATGATGGTCTCCATCTGTGGCAACAGGTATGACGGTCTTCCACTGCAGAAACAGGTATGACGGTCTTTCCCTGTTGTAACAGGTATGACGGTCTTCCACTAAAGTAACATGTATGACGGTCTTTCCATGTGGTAACAGGTATGGCGGTCTTCCACTGCGGTAACAGGTATGGCGGTCTGCCACTGCAGTAACTTGTATGACGGTCTTCGCCTGTGGTAACAGGTATGACGGTCTTCCACTGTTGCAACAGGTATGACGGTCTTCCACTGCAGTAACATATATGACGGTCTTCCCCTGTGGTAACAGGTATGGCGGTCCTCCACTGCGGTATCAGGTATGACGGCCTTCTACTGCGGTAACAGGTTTGACGGTATTCCCCTGTGGTAACTGGTATGACGGTATTCCACTGCGGTAACAGGTATGACGGTCTTCCACTACGGTTACAGGTATGACGGCCTTCTACTGCGGTAACAGGTATGACGGTATTTCCCTATGGTAACTGGTATGACGGTCTTCCCATGTGGTAACAGGTATGACGGTCTTCAACTGTGGTAACATGTATGACGGTCTTCCCCTGTGGTATTATGTATGCCGGTCTTCCCCTATGGTAACAAGTATGACGGTCGTCCCCTGTGGTAACAAATATGACGGTCTTCCCCTGTGGTAACAGGTATGGCGGTCTTCCCCTGCGGTAACAGGTATGACGGTCTCCAACTGTGGTAACAGGTGTGACGGTCTTTCACTGCGGTAACTGGTATGACGGTCTTCCACTGCAGTAACAGGTATGACGGTCTTCAACTGTGCTAACATATATGACGGTCTTCCACTGCAGTAACAGGTATGACGGTCTTCAACTGTGGTAACAGATATGACGGTCTTCCACTGCAGTAACAGGTATGACGGTCTTCAACTGTGGTAACAGATATGACGGTCTTCCACTGCAGTAACAGGTATGACGGACTTCAACTGTGGTAACAGATATGACGGTCTACCACTGCAGTAACAGGTATGACGGTCTTCAACTGTGGTAACATATATGACGGTCTTCCCCTGTGGTGACATGTATGACGGTCTTCCCCTGTGGTAACATGTATGACGGTCTTCCACTGCGGTAACATGTATGACGGTCTTCCACTGCAGTAACAGGTATGGCGGTATTCCCCTGTGGTAACAGGTATGACGGTCTTCAACTGTGGTAACAGATATGGCGGACTTCCCCTTTGGTAACAAATATGACGGTCTTCCCCTGTGGTAACAGGTATGGCGGGCTTCCCCTGCGGTAACAGGTATGACGGTCTCCAACTGTGGTAACAGGTGTTACGGTCTTCCTCTACAGTAACATGTATGACGGTCTTTTACCGGGTAACAGGTATGATTGTCTTCCACTGCAGTAACTGGTACGACGGTCTTCAACTGTGGTAACAGGTATGACGGTCTTCCACTGCAGTAACAGGTATGGTGGTCTTCCACTGTAGTAACAGGTGTGATGGTCTTCAACTGTGGTAACAGGTATGACGGTCTTCCACTGCAGGAACAGGTATGACGGTCTTCAATTCTGGTAATAGGTATGACGGTCTTCCACTGCAGTAACAGGTATGACGGTCTTCAACTGTGGTAACATGTATGACGGTCTTCCATTGCAGTAACATGTATGACGGTCTTCCACTGCAGTAACATATATGACGGTCTTTCACCGGGTAACAGGTATGATTGTCTTCCACTGCAGTAACATGTATGACGGTCTTCCATTGCAGTAACATGTATGACGGTCTTCCACTGCAGTAACATATATGACGGTCATTCACCGGGATAACAGGTATGATTGTCTTCCACTGCAGTAACTGGTACGACGTTCTTCCTCTGTAGTAAAGGTATTTTGCCGGTAACAGGTTTGGCTGTAACGCTAATACACGCATCCGCACTGTCGTATCATTCGTTAAAAGTCTGCATCATATTTGGGAATAATCGGATGAAAAGTATGCGGTCCAGAACAGAAGCTGCAACTTCGAAGTATCAATATGTACAGGCTTACTGGACGGTAGGTAGCTTGTTTACTGGACGGTAGGTAGCTCAAGCTCTCTGTAAAGCAGAAAGTCCAATATATATTATATGCTTATGCATATCAAGGTTACAAAACGGTGAGTTCAAAACAGATGTAAGATATTTTAACTCAGTAATATTATCAGCTGTTTAATATGATGGCTGATTTCTGTCCTGTCGTTATTTCGCCGCGAAAAGACGACAGAACGAAAAGACGACAGAACGAAAGGATAAAACATTCAGCGTGAAATGACGACAGAACGACAGAACGAAAAGACGAAAGATTAAAAGCGAAAATACGACAGAAGGCATAACGAAAAGACGACAAAATAAATTGTCTTCTTTTCTAGGCGAAATAACGAAAAGACGAAAATGGCAGAAATCATCCACCATAGTTTAATATGTATCGATTCTAAGTTGTTTTGAGCCAAGTTTCTCTTTCTGGATGGATATAGAAAGTGAAGGCAAGTGCACTTGTTGCTCCCTATCAACTGTTATTGGCATGCGTCTTGCATGTCTTCCTTTAGGCTTATAATATTTGCCTCTGGCAGTCGTTTATTGATTACAAGTCCTCGGTTTGATATGTTATATTGAATTACTCTGTATTGTCTTTAAAAGCTGCTTGACTTCAGAAGAAGGCTTAGTAGAATACCGGTCTTGGAATGATCTAAATTATCTGAAATTATATAGTCTTATATAAGGCCAATAAAAAGGCCAGAAAGAAATTTCTTGCATGCCGGATAGGGCTAACCACGTTTTACATGGGGGATAGAAAGTCTTATCTTTATGGGTAAAGATAAAAGTCACGCGCGCACCAACATCCGGTATGCAGGAAAACATGCAAAACGTTAGTAGCTGACGGCGTCAACGCACAACATGTCTCTGATATGCAAGAAAAAGATTCTATCATGTATTCGGTTCAGATAGGGAATTCCAACTCTTGGTATAAGTGTTTTAATCGGAACCACGGCAGAGCCCCGGTTCCGATAAAAACACTTATACCTCGGGCTGGAATTCCCTAGCTTCACCCGATGCCCATGAAAGATTCTTATAATCTTCGGTTGGTCAACTTATTATTATTATTATATATATATATTTTTTTTTTTTTTTTTTAAGGAACTGAAAAAAAAAAAGAAAAAAAAAGAAAAAGAAAAAAAATAGAGTTGGCGCTTTATATTCTACATTTCGTGTATTTTTGTTTGAAAGTGGTAAGAGATAACAGATCACAAAACTGATTTTTTTTTTGCAAAAAAAGTACATTTATAGCGCGATATGTCAGAGCCTTTACTTACTGATCTTAATAAATGAACGCAATACAATTCTGCTAAGAGCTACAGCACCACTCTCCACTGATGAATCGGAAAATCTAAATCCCGCGTGTGTGATGGCTGTCAAGTTTGATAACTAATCAAATTCCGTATCCTTGTGTTACACGCGCTCTTAAATGGATCTGTGAAGGAATGCATAGGGAACTAATGAGAAAAAATGTTAGCTGCCATCAAACTTTTGGAAATGTGCAAATCGGATTAAAGTAACAATTACGTTAATATCAACAATCACTATTGGGCGATCATCTGTGTAAAATTTGCCGAACGGGTGTCGGAAGTTATATTTTGAAAATTGCTCTATTGTTGGTGGCTTTGCCATGTACGTTTTACAAGTTGCAGAAAACTAAATACTTTTCCCATAGGCCCCATGTATGACCTGTCAGCTAATATCTAAAGAGCTAGGCACCATCTTTTCTTTAAATTACCTTATTGCATATATTATAGGTGTGAAACCACTAATTATTTTCCCCATAGACACCAATGTTAAAGTGTCACATAGTAATGATTTGCTGCAAATTCAACTAAAGTATGGATAATGCAGCAGTGTAATGTTCATATAGAAAACTAATTTTCCTCTTGAAAAATCACTAGAAAAGGTGGGGTCACAAGACATGTAAGAAAGTTCTTGTTTGTTTACTAAACGGGTCAAGGGTACAGCTGTTTTGATTGACTGTTTTCATTCACAAAGTGTAAGCATAGAGTCGAAATTTCGAAAATGTTCATCAGTGATCCAGTATAACCTATGAATACGCTTCTTATACATACAACTATAAATCGAATAGAAATACTTATAATGCCCATTTCCATCAAAAAAGGAGGGAATACTTTTTATTATTGGAACTACATTCGACTTCACCTCGGAGGTTTACATGGTATTAGTGGTGGTAAACCTAGATAGTTCCATCACAAAGCCTTTGAAAGTTCCTGTTTTCAAACAGTATGAAATCCGCACTGAATATTTACATGCATTATCATTGGAGCTTAATTTTCAGGAACATTAAAAAAATATTTATTATTCAATTCAGTGATCCTTGCTGATGAGGATTATTGTACACCAGGTTTATCCTTCCGGAAAATGCATTTTGCATATTTAAAACCAATATGTGCTGACCTCTGTGAACTTTTACTTCTGCACCAAATCGTACACGACAAAAGGCGGGGCTTAACTCAGGCTATATTTAGCCGATCGCAACCTACGATAGTAGTATTGATCATCTTCGACGCTTGTAAATATAAACGTCCTGACGTTTATGCAGAAACGAATTTGAAAACGGAAGTACATGACCGTTATTTGTTTTTTAATGAAGTATTTCTGACTATACGCATTTAGTTTGTTGATATAATAGTGAAGTTTCCCTCTTTGTTGATTTATAAATGTATTATGTTTCTGCCTTTCTGTATGTCTTGGCTAGAAGGTGCGCCTGTATCAGCCAACCAGAAACGATACCAGAATCTTGGTAAAAGTCAAACTTTTGTTAGAAGAACTGTTCTGGACGTTTGTTTTGAAAAAAGCAAGCGTCGCAAATGATCTAGACTACCTACAAGAGTAGGGAGCGTGATATTGTTTCACGAGTGAGTGGACGAGGAGTCAAAATACATCTCCTATCGAGTGAAAGAATGCCTGATTAACAAACCCATTCGTTAAATAATATATTTATTACATTTTAAAACGAACGTTGAAACCAATTTGTGATAAATGTGATCGTAGTTCCGGCCAAATTTGTATACATTTCATAAGATCATATGTTTTATCGTTAACAGCTCTTCATGAGTTAGTTAAGGTTCCTGTATAGACTTTGCAAATCACATTAATTTGCAAAATTATAGAACTAATACATGTCTTAGTATTTTTACACAGGATTTGCAAAATAAAATCGTTACATACCAATCCAGGTAGAAGGAGTAATAAATAGTAAAATAAGTAAATGTGTCAATATATGTGACTATGACTTTTCATTCCAGGAGATATCCAAGTCTTCAGCCAGTAGAAATGTAACAAATAGTTCTAATGTTTGAAATTTCAGGATGATGTGCGGTCCCAGAAATAGATGCTGTGCAAAACATTGGGGTACCTGCACGAACGACGGAGATTGTTGCCTATCATATCACACGTGCCAAAAAATACAAGGTTTTATTTACCGGAAGTGCAGACAAAGACCGAATACACTTCTGCCAAAAGCTTGCGCGTATCGCAAAACGTTGCCTAGTGACGTAACTACAATACTCACATTAACCGTTTCTTTAACCTTTAAATACGCATAACTTCGGGAATAAAATCGGAGATAATTCATTTCGACGCTTCCTAGGCTACACAACTTAAACACAGTATGACGAATCCAGCTAATTTTCTTCACCATCATTCGCAACATCTCGGGCATGGAATCGTACTGGACGTATCTAGATGGAATACATATCGACATGGCGTTGCCCTAGATCACAATTGAATGGCGCCTAAAAGCATTTGGCAATCACAATCTATATAACATGTTGTTTTGTTCAAATCAAGATTGTATTTTATGTAACTACAGAAGTGTCTTTGTCCCAAAGGTTTACATATGGCGATAAACAGTTGCATACGATTTACTCTACTTCTTTCAGTTAAAACATCTTGCACGGGGATTTAATTCCACTCTAGAAATTCAAAAAATACCAAGTATTGCGTTTTCAAACGTACTGAGTGTATGTGTTTGCATGAACGCGTTGGTTTCACCTTCATATGTATCGTAATAATAAACATGAAACGCAAATCATACACCAACACGTTAAGAGCACTATTTTCTATCCTGTTGACTTCCGGCTAACAACATGTCACGATTGTAAACATAGTAATCCGTCGAAATACACACGGGGCATGATTTCGGAAAAGGCCGGGATTGGCCGACTATGTACGATTACTGCACTATATATGTTTTACACACATCACCGAATGAGTGATATTAAGAACAGAACAGAACATATATTTTATTTAACTTGTACATACGTACATTGTTATATATACATACATAAATTTTCATGATAATAAGTCAAGTGTTTTTAGACAAAAGTACATTTGCTATGAGCAATATTAATGTTGAGTAACTGATACATGAGAATGAAAATACAAAAAGAGCTAAACATTGTTTAATTAATCAAGATTGTATTCCTTACAGGTAAAGCTGTACATATATATTTTGCTAATTTTATAACACTATTCTTACCCTGTGCCTGCAGTGATTCTAAGAATTTAAACATACTAGGTTTATTATAATAATATTTTTTAATATAAATTGTCCGGATTCTTGTGTAACAAGGACACATCCAAATAAAATGTTATTCATCTTCCAAATCAATACTTTGACAGCATTAGGGTGGCTGTTTTCCTGCCAGTTTCATTCTTCCGTTGTTTCGGGGTAAAATAACGAAAGCACAAATAGTCGAAACATAGAGTTGCGGGGCTTCCGAGTGGTGGGCGAAAACACGAACAGTTCGACGCATTTTTCGACTTGTCGTTTTGTTCGACCCCAAAACCACGTAACTACGTGTTTAGACCCGAAAAAACGAAAAAATGAAAAAACGAAATTATGAAACTGGCATATGATATTATCTTCACAATTAAACACATTGTTACATAAATTCAGTGTACTCGTATATTATAACTATTGACGTCTACAACATCTTACACTGCCTTGAATGGTATAACATTCATTAATTTTTATTCCGATGAGCCAATCATACATGAATGTTTCTAGAATTGGTCATTCAATGCATCTTATACCTGTTCTAACAAATACATGATACACAAGGTTTGTATGCCATGATATCATGGAACTTCAAAACTAATGAGCTCAATGAGCGGACCTTTCAAATCTAGTTCTGACATTTGTATGTGAAGTTGATTAAATTTTGTACCTTAACAATTTAATAGAATTTTCTTTAAGTATTGTTTATAAAAAAATAATTTCAAACGATTACCATACAACACCATGATAATTCACCTTTTATTTAGTTTTATGCCAGCTTTAAAGTCAACGTGATACTGGATTAAAAAAATCGAGGTGCTAATTTGAATGCGTGATAACTGCTTAAGGTTGTTCATGTTGTGTGTCCATTTACAAAATAAAATGTCTTTAGATATTGTGAGATAATATGGCCAAGTCATTGAATTGAACTTATGTGTAATATCTCAATAAACACTCCATGCAGAGCAGCCCCCACAGAGAAGCAGACGATAAAGATGTATTCGGGACCACAGTTCTCTAACTATTGAATCAACGAGTCTTTAAGGGATATGTTGACAATTTGTTCATGTCAAAAACATTCATCCGACTCCTTCAAGGGACTGTCAACATCAGATAGGGAATCAACGAGTCTTGACAATTTGTTCATTTCAAAAACATTCATCCGACTCTTCAAGGAGCTTTCAACATCCGAGCATTGACGATTTATTATTGTCGAATATATTCAGCTGACTAGTTCAAGAAACTAACCCACCAAATAACAGCAAAATGACACTACAAAACCCACCAAATAACAGCAAAATGACACTACAAAACCGTTTACTAATACGGCCGTACTGGGGTCTCGCCTCTGTAAAGCTGATATCCAGCTGATATTCTAACACACTTTAAATAAAGTAACCCGCCAAATAAGAGCAAAATGACACTACAAAACCGTTTATCAATCAATAGGCCTAATACGGCCGTACTGGAGCCTCGCCTCTGTAAAGCTGATATCCAGCTGATATTCTAACACACTTTAAATAAACTAACCCACCAAATAACGGCAAAATGACATTACAAAACCATTTATCAAAACTCTACCCAGGTGTTAAGGTCATATAATAATGTATATGTGCTCATTAACAGTAGTCCCGGGTTCTTAAAATACCCGCGACTGAATATGCGTCAAATGAATTATGAGTTGGTAATTCGATGCTCCAGTTTCGGGGTTTGGTCTGACTGGTTAAACCCGTGTATATTGTGTTTTTAGAATTCGGATTCTCAAAATGTGTAAGTTATATATATACCTCGTCGTCGCTAGGTTTGGAAACGGTGTAAATGTGTTGTACAATTTGCTTGTTGATGGCGGTACGGGGACATTAAAGAGACTGTCGACATCTGAGTATTGAAATAGACAGTTAAGTTTAACGACTAATAATGCATGTAAAAAAGGTTAATACAACTGAATTAGTGACACATATATTGAGTGAGGCTTATTACTTTTATCTCTTGTTTGTGTTTGTTGTTTTCTGTATTTATTATCATTCACTCTAGCGTTTGTTTAGTGCTGTGTGGCGGCCGTACAAGGTTACACCGACTACAAGTCAGTAGTGTTATTACTTACTGGTCCTTTGAGATCACCAAGCCCAATCTGTGTGGCGTTGAGGGTTATTGGTCAGCCATCTTTGAAAAGAAAATCCAAAATGGATGGGTCATGGTTAATTGAAATTTTCATCCAAATGCATATTATACGCATGAACAATGTCAATGATATAATAGATGAAAGTAATTCAACACTATTGATGTAAACATAATATCAGAAACAATATTTATTTTTACAGAAATATTCGAAAATTTTAGTACAATTTTACTCGAAGATGTTTTGTTTTTTATGTTAAATAAATTTGTCCATAGAATTGAGCATTTATCTAAAGCAAGATATTTAGGGTTTCTCTCACTGAGATAGAAATAAAACCTATATTCACACAAATAAACAAATGTTTCGTTTATTTATTTTCAAAATCCGGTTTTATGCCGCAGATACTTGTATAGCAAAAACATGTCGACATATCATTATGTCTCAAGATTACATTACATGTCAAACAATACAAAATAATATGGATGAATACAGTTGTGTTACTATATACTGAACAACAAAAGTTTAGCACCACATTTTAGGGACATAAGATTAAACATATGAACATTGATATAAGTGTTTGAAGATATAAGAAATACTACTAAAGGATGCGATTTTAAAAAAAATCGTGTTATTTTATTATTTTCTAAACGAAGTATCAGAATTACCTCCAATATACTAAAAACAACTTATTTCATTATACAAACGTATTGCTTTGAACAAATTTAATGTTGGGCATTGCCAAGACTTGCCCATTCTGTCATTGTTTAAAAAACGTTAAAATATGTTCACAAATGGTTGTTATTCTCAAACAAAAACATTCCAAATTTAGTAATTTTAAAATTAACTCCCTTTTCATTGAAATCAAAATGATTTTCGATAATATATAAACGTATGTTCCCATGATATTTGCTTTATTTTAATCACCTGACTTTACTGACAAATGCCTTTGTAGCAATGTTATTGGTCATATCTTTGTCACGTTATCATTGACCCCAAACATACACGGTTTTGTCTCTCGTCTATGGAAATGGCATGCATTTTATGTGCTAGATTTATTTTGCTCAGTATATTAACAGCTGTGTCCTTATTCATAAAGCTTCTTAGCAATATCTTAAGTCAAAATGTATCAGTTTTTTAAACATCCATTTCTATCGTTTTTGACATATTCAATACATTTTATTAATTCTAGGTCAGATACCGCTATCGATTTGGGGCTTCTGATTGGTTGAAAAAAGTATAGGGTCTATCAGAGCATATAGTCAGATTGTAAGGTAGAGTCTGATTGGTTTAAATTATCCAAATCGTAACAAACCCCATAAAACATCAAAAATACATATTTCTAACATAAAACATGTTGATTTAGGATATTTTGACTGTAATTTGTATTTTAAGGTACAGTTGTACTGAGAGTATATTTGCAAAAAGTAAAATTTCTTTACTGCCATTTTTGGGTGGTGGTGGTGTGTGTGTGTTTGTACTGAGAGTATATTTGCAGGAAGTAAAATTTCTTTACTAGCATTTTTTGGGGTGGCAGTGTGTGTGGTGGGGTGGGGGTGGGGTACAGTTGTACTGGGAGTATATTTGCAAAAAGTAAAATTTCTTTACTGCCATTTTTGGGTGGTGGTGGGTGTGTGTGTGTGTGTGTGAGTGGGGTGGCGGGGTGTGGTGTTGTGGCCACCTTTAGTGCAATATTAGAGACTAAAAGCATTACAAAATACCCCTAATTTGAGTGTCTCTAAGATAGTTCTTTAAAAAAAGCTAGGTTTTATCATCCGTTCTGATATAGGTATAGGGCTTGTAGGCCAAAAGTCTATAATGGAGGCCTATGGGAAATGCAGTAGTGGTATATGACCTCTATGGATTAATAAAACCCACAGCTAAAGAGTTAGCCATTGTGTCGCTTCGGAGACAATAGGCCGTGTGCTACTACCCAAATTTTTACATATTGGTACCACTCAAGCTGGCACATTCTAATATGCATTTTCGGAAAGGTCAATGTCTTACTCTTCTTTTAAGCCAGGATAGTATTTTTAATTCGGTAGCTTAAGTGTGTAAAACTATTGTTTTATAAAGGGAGCTAATTTTTAAGAAAATGTTCTAAATTGATATAAAAATGGATGTATTGATTGTATTCAAATGGTAATGTAAGTCTGTAAACATATAACAGTTCAATAGTTCAACCCTTAAACATATAATATATATAAAAACATTTGGAAGCAAACATTTAACAACGCACATTCTATCGAAAGAAGGTAAAGATAACCAAACAAATTAGAATAGATTTATACTTTTTAAGCAAATTACATGTAAATATAGTTTTTTAGATTGTATATACATTGAAACAATACGAAATAATATAAACGTGTAACCTCTCTGTAATAAAGGTGTTGCTATAAAGGGAGATAATAATGTACACTTTTAAGTTTTTAATGTAAAAAACATGAGCATTAAACATTAAAAAATGATTCACAGAAATGATACAATTCAAAGTTCCATTTTATTTTGTCACCTTCGTAGCATGGCAGACGGATAGGGATCGCTTTGTCCGTAATCTGTCTTCATTCGTCGTCTTCGTCCGTCTGTCCGTCACGCATTAACCTGCAACCTGATCTTTGTCATAACTTAAAAAGTATTTCACCTATGTTCATTAAACTTCATAAACATCTTCATCTCACCCAAAGGAACGTCGTTACACATGTCTAATAACTTTGTTTTTCATTTTGGCAAAGTTATGCCCCTTTCCATTAAATCTTTACCTGCAACCTGACCTAGCTCATAACGTTAAATAAGCAGATGACAGCCTTCAAAAGTGTTCCGTGGAACACCCTTCTAGTTATTTATTTCACATATGCAAAAGCTTACTGAAAGCCTGATTTCATTATTGAGTTATATACTATTGTTAAATTCACCTTTACACTGAAAATATGTATATCATAATTGTAAAAGTACACCACAGTTAAAAAAAATCAAAAAATCTTTATATCCCATGTGCCTTCGATACACATGAAAAGCGTGCACTTACATTGTAAACTGAAACATGTGGTATGGTGAAACTTTCGGATGAACAGTTTATTAGATTTGTTATTTGGTTTGGACCATTTTTGTTCGAATATGGACATGCTAATGATCAAATGGTTTTCTTTGGCAATGTTTCTCTGCAAAATAGTCACTCAGTTCTGTTTAACACATCCACAAATATAGTTACCGGTTTTACAGAGAAAGTCCGTCTATGTCATCATACTATAACATTGAGACTATTTCGAAACCACATGTCATTGAAAGAATATCTTTGCCTTTTTACAATGGTGCACTTTGAAATTTGGATGATGTGATAGCATGGCTTATTTTATTTAGAAATGATGTGTCGTCTGCTCCCGCTGGATAAATGGAACAATTATTTGACATTAAAAAACAACAACACAAATTTGAACAAAATTGCGTCATTCTTTTCGGATATAAAGGGCACAATTTCATCCATATACGTATTGTTTCTGATGTTATGTTCACGTAATTAATATTGAATTACTGTCATGTACTTTATGGTTGACATTGCTCATGCCTAAAGTATGCTTTTGGTTGAACATTTCACTTGACCATACCCTATCCATTTTGGATTTTGTTTTTATATAAAGATAGCAGATCAATAGTCCTTAAGTATACATCAGTTAACGAGTGTTACATGTGATGCAAGTTAACATATGGTAGATACAAAGGCAATGTTGCAAGGAGGTTTGAAAGACTAGCACAGCAGTATTTCCTTCAGTTCTCGGGAGTAGGAAAATCGTTCTTAAATGAAAACAACTGATTTACAAAGTAGTTTGACTGCTGAAAGAAAAGTATAATCTAGATACCGCTAAGGCAATAGGACAGAGCATCCTGAAAGACATGTTTTGAAAGACGGTTGTTAAATATTATTTTAAACAGCAGATTGTCTAAATGGACAAACAGTCTATAGTAAAAACTGATGGTGAGATTTTTCAATCTATGTTGGAATGTATCTTGCGAAACTAACTTTACACTGTACTTGCAGAAAGCATAGACTTCCCTGTATTGTAACATGTTGTGAATGCAGGGTAGTTAGTTATAGCATGTATACCAGATTCAGAATGTTAACATGCGTCAACATTCGGCGGATGAAAACGTAGTATTCTGTTAAAGATGTTAATATCATGATTGTCTCTTTCTGTAGCTTTGAGACGTATATTATTTTCCAGGCTGAGTTTAATTGCATTTTTCTCAACCCTACAATGGCATTTACGTATGCAATTTGTGAGTTTGAGTTTAAATATCAAAATCTTTTAAAAATGTCTTCAATTTATTGATAACAAATACATGATATTAATGCAATTCTTTTTTAAGCCCCCGAAAAAATTTCGGGTGCATATAGTTATCGCACCGTCCGTCTGTCCGTCCGATTTCTGTCCGTCCGGATTCTGTCCGTCGTTCCGAAGTACGTGTCCGGACCGTGACTTCACAACCCCTGCAGGGATTTTTAAATACCTTGGCACAAGTGATCACCATAACAAGACGATGTGTCCCCCGTAAAACCCAGGTCCGTACCTCAAAGTTCAAGGTCACACTTGAAGTTCATTCGTCAAAAACAGGTACGCAATTTCGTGTCCGGACCGTAACGTCACAACCCCTGCAAGGATTTTTAAATAATTTGGCACAAGTGATCACCATAACAAGACGATGTGTCCCCCGCAAAACCCAGGTCCGTATATCAAAGATCAAGGTCACACTTGAAGTTCATATGTCAAAAACGGGTACGCACTTTTGTGTCCGGACTGTAACGTCACAACCCCTGCAGGGATTTTTAAATACCTTGGCACAAGTGATCACCATAACAAGACGATGTGTCCCCCGCAAAACCCAGATCCGTACCTCAAAGGTCAAGGTTACACTTAAAGTTTGTAGGTCAAAAACAGGTACGTAATTTCTTGTCCGGACGTAACGTCACAACCCCTGCAGGTATTTTTAAATTACCTAGCAAAAGTGATCACCATAACAAGATGATGTGTCGCGCGCAAAAGCCAGGTCCGTACCTCAAAGGTCAAGGTCACACTTGCAGTTCATAGGTGTAAAACAGGTAATCAATTTCGTGTCCGGACCCTAACGTCATAACCCCTGCAGGGATTTTTAAATAACTTGGCACAAGTGATCACCATAACAAGACGATGTGTCGCGCGCAAAACCCATGTCTTCAAGGTCAAGGTCACACTTAGAGGTCAAAAGTAAAATTGTGTCCGGTCAATAACTCTGGCATTCATGGACGGATTTTAAAATAACTTGGCACAAGTGCTCACCACAACAAGACGGTGTCGCGCACAATATTGAGGTCTGTGGCCCCAAGGTCAAGGTCACATTTAGAGGTCAAAGGTCAAATCGTGTCCTGTCAATAACTTTTGCATGCCTGGACGGATTTTCAAATAACTTGGCACAAGTACTCACCACAACCAAATGAGGTGTCGTGCACAAATCCAGGTCCATGGCTCCAAGGTCAAAGGACACTTCGGGGGCATTTATCACTTACAGTGATATTTCTTGTTTGAAGCTATTTTTATTTGTGTGTGTTTGTTCGCCCATTTATTTTCCATATACACGAACATAGAAGAAGAAGAAGAAGCAGAAGAAGAAGAAGAAACTTATTTGCCTCCATAAACCTAACAATGTGCATATAACAATATTGCAATAAGTCTAAAAAGACCCTTGAGCAAATCAATACAATACATAAGCATTAAACCTTTGTTTCGTTTCTCGATCATAGTGGACAGTGTGAATATGTGTACTTACATCTAAATTACATCACTCATATGATAAGGTAAATAATAAAATTAAATGTTAATCAATCAAACAAAAATACCATTCTTCGATGATTCTAATTAGTAAGGTATTATTGACTTATTTGAGTCAAATATCTGCTAAATACCCATCTATCGATCATACGAAATCGAAACAAGAGGACAGATATAATTCAAAACTGGTATATTTAAGTCAAAATGTAAGGGTGCCTCTTTATTTACATAATTAGAAAAGACCTTCAGCTCCCTTTCATTTCAAAAGATTTTTTTTTTTTTTAAATAAATATTCAAATTCTCGTAAACTGGTAAATGTTATTACTTCGGAACATTTTGTCTGTACCTTAATACTTCTTTATTTACATTTTTGAAAAATACTTTGTTTTGTTATAAATACATATAAAAAATCATTTTATGCTTTATTTTTGTAAATTTTCTCCAAAAATGTCAATTTATTCCAAACATTTTTGCCATGTACATTAATATAATAGAATGTTTATTTTAAGAACATTCAACTTCCTTATATTGCAATAAAATTGTGTTTTAAATAGTCCAGTTTTCAGCGACTTTGGTTTAAATTTCGATATTTTGGGCCAAAAGAAATGGCATTTTCAAATCTCTGATCCTTTAGGACAGTCTCTTCTGTAGCTCATGACACCTTTACACTTAAACAAATACTATAACGACTTCTGTTTTGTTATATTTTAATCGTAATTTAAAATTTCATAACTATTCCAAAAATCAGCGACTTTAATTCATTGTGTGTTGATTTCCCCCCAAAATTTGATGATTTATATATTTCATTCATTCCAAATATTTTTTTGCAATGATAATAATATTTAAAAAAATATTTCAGAATTTAGATGTTTTTGCCCAATAATAATTTTTCAGAAAAACTATCCTGGCTATTTCTTTTTTACTAAGATATATCTAAAAGTGGTAGCATTTAAATTTTGCCAGCTGAGTTGGTACCGAAAAGTTGAGTAGCCCATGGTCTATAATAAGGATATTTGAAAATATGTAAAACTCTTAAATTTTGACTTAATATATTCTACTTAAGTTGCTTTATGAATACGGGCCCAGGAATTTTAACATATTTCTACATTTTATAGCAGGCATTTTAACACATGTTTGAAGCCCCTTTTATGGGATGGCGAGTTGTCCGTCGTCCGTCGTACACTCGTCCGTCCGTTAACATTTTCCTCGTTAACACGATAGGGCCTTCATTTTTCGTCTAATCTGTTTCAAACTTCACTATTAAAAGTTGTTGATATCGAAGAAAGCTGCATACACGTTATACTCATTCATATTTATTACAAGGTGAGCAATTACCAGAATGTATACCCTGCTTTGCACCGTTAACGGTCAAACACATCTTATTGGAATGTGTAGACTTTGATCCTATGCGTCAAAGGTACTACAATGTTAATACTATGAAAGAGTTATTTGACACTATAGATTTTAGTCTTGTTTTAGATTTCCTAAAAGAGATCAGACTATATCAATCCTTATAATGTGTTCTTATATATATTTACTTGTTTATATGCCCGTTGACGGGCATTTGTTGATTTACATACATAGTTTATATTACACCTGATCATTCCTTATTTTTTAATAGTTTTGTCTTTATATATTTACATAAATTTTTAATTAATACTTCATTTCTTAATTTTTCATAAATTTTTGCGCACAATATGACCTATTTATGTGTCGACGTGCCGTAAAAGACCATTCATTCATTCATTCATTCATTCATTCATTCATTCATTCATTCAATGAAAGCTCGAAGGAGTTTGAAAACCAGCCAGTTCGGACTTGTAACAACAGAGTTATGGCCCTTGATTTAGTTAAAATTGCTGTATTTTGCCTTGGTAACACGACAGAGCCTTCATCCGATCTTTTTCAAGCTTTACCAGATTGTTCATATCAATGAAATATCGGATGAGTTCGAAAACCTGCCAGATTGGACTATTTACGCCGAAATTATGACCCTTGATTTAGTTCAAATTGCTATATTGTGCCTCGTTAACACGATTTTCATCCTATATTTTTCAAACTGTACCATATAGACCTTGGGCCAGAACCCCAAAATTGACAATCCGGTACCATTTTGGTGGGCAAATTCTTACTATTGTCAATATGGGGGCAATTTTATGGAGGTAAGGAAAATGCATTATAGCAATTTCAAAGTTACAGCTTTACATGATTTTTAATGCGTTTTTAAACATAACCCCTTTGAAAAAACTGAAAATCAGAGACTGTCATACAATGTGACTCAAAAAGTTATATTCAATAATTTCTGTATTTTCACTATTAATAATTATGTAAAACAGTTAACAGCCCCGAAATATGACAAGTACAATCAGTTTAAATGACCTTGTTTTCTTCTTTTTAGCCAAAAATCTGAATTGTACATGTAAATTTACCCCACCCACATTTAGAGACTTTATACTTAACTTACAGATTTTCTGTTTGTTACATAAGCAATACACATATGTGTTATTTTGAGACAATAAAATATAAACTAAAAGAAAATAACAAAAATTCAAATGTTTGTAATACATTTTTTAAATAAGCGATGGATAAAAGAACCCATTGAATTCTAAAATGAGTGCAATATTAAGTGATATTTTGGCATTTATAAGATATTACTTTGACATATATCACACTTGTAGTATTTTTCGTATCTCAGTGATGAAATGTTCTAACAACAGATAAAAGTATGTTCAGTTTATTAAATACTGTTCTGTTTTATGGTCAATTAATGACTTTTCTTTGTTAATTTTGCATATCGAATTGCCCCACCCACTTAGGATTAAGATCAAAAATTATTCAAACGGACAAAGGTAAACATTGATACCAGTTTTAGTGTCAAATGGAAACTATTATCATGTTCTGAGTAAATGTTCAAGTAAATGGAAATTAAAAATGCATGACAATAAATTCTAAATTTCATTACTTAGTGGTATTACAGCTTTACTTGATTTCAAATGTGTTTTATATCTGTACATGTACAGGGGTAAAATACCAACTTTCCTCAAAAAGTATGTCTTCATTTATAAGCAACTGTGGATATATGACTAGAGTTTAAGTGTAAAATGTCAGATTTCTTACAATTTCTTTATAAATAGTATTGTGGAAATTAAGAACCTGTGAAAATAAAAGGAATACTTTAATAAAACCATTTTGGGATATTTGATTTTGGTAACATGGATATATTGATGATGGCATGACACTACCAATTTCCATATTTACACAATAATATTTATATAGGATCATTCCAGTGTATACATGTATATAAGTGGTTTATTTGATTTATATATTTATTCTAGGTAGAACATGATTAACAATGTAATATGTATTTATATAAACATATTGGATGTTCAAAAAAGTAATTTTACCTAGCTGTGGAATTACCCCACCCACCAAATTTATAATCCCCACCCACCAAATTTATAATGGGGAAGCTCAAGTAAGTGTAAATGTGTATCACTGATTCATTTGATTTATATTCTTCTGTTAAACAAGTTAAATTACAGATGCAATTGATTCTTATTTTTATTTTTATAATTAAACATCAAATTATACTAAAATTACAATATAAAGTGGGTGGGGTAAATTGAAGTTGTTTTCTTCACAAAAACATTTCCTTTTGATGTAAATGACAGATGGTTATATACATTATAAAATATTTCCAATTTCATTATTTTAACCAATTAACTTTATTCTGAATACCTTGTCAGTTATTACAACTACAATGACATTTCTTTTATGCAACTTTTACAATAGAATGGGGTGTTTTGTACTTCTTTAAATTCGACCGTACATTTTGAAACCTGTTTTGTCATTTGATTATCTTTACAGCTATTAACATAAAATACTTCCGCATATTTTTTTCTGTGAAATATAAAATGAATTACCATGTTTTGTATGTTTTTACGTTCAACTTTTGCGTTTAGGTCACTTTTTCACAAACTGTATGCACTAGACCTTTCAAACTTTGCTTATAGTTGTATCTTGGGTGGTATATTGCAATGTGACAAAGCAAATGTGGATGTGACCTTGACCCTCCAAGCAAGGGGCAGATAACTTAATAAGTTTTACCATCAACTTTTGCGTTGAGGTCACTTTCTTGCAAATGTATGCACTACACCTTTCAAACTTTGTTTTTAGTTGTATCTTGGGGATATATCGCAACGTGACAAAGCAAATGTAGATGCGACCTTGACCGTCCAAGCAAAGGGCATATAACCTTATACTTTTTACCTTCAACTTTTGCATTTAGCTCACTTTTTCATAAACTGTGTGCACTAAGACCTTTTAAGTGGTACATTGCAACTTGACAAAAAAATGTGCATGTGACCTCCACCCTCCAAGCAATTGACAGGTAACTTAATAATGTTTACCTTCAACATTTGCGTTTAGGTCACTTTCTCTCAAACTTTATGCATTAAACCTTTCAAACTTCGCTTATAGTTGTTTCTTGGGTAATACATCACAACGTGTCAAAAAGCAAATGTGGCTGTGACCTTCACCATCCAAGCAATGGCAGATACCCGGTAACTTTAAATGTTACATTTGCATCATTTTCTCATAGTGCCTCAGCAAACTGTAAGCTCCATTGTTTTTAGTTATTAAAATGCTTACAAACCTTCGTTAGACGAATCATGTGAATCCGCGGATTTCTTGTATCGTTTTCTAAGATGTAAGATTTATATTGCTACACAGCCTTAAATTGACGACTGTCAGCACTCACAAAACGTGATCAAACTAGAAGGCATTCACTGGTCAAACATTATCGGGTGAGACACGTCATACAATTTATCTGCGTCTATTACATTTATTAATAGAATGTGTATGGAGATGTGTATGCGTATTTATTTGAGTTTGAAGCTATGATTTTGCAACTGACATAGCAAATACTAAGTTTGATTTATTTTTAATTAATTATAAAAAGAAAATAGAATATAACTGTATTACCCTATTTGAATTTTTAATTTTAAAATGAGGGATTGCGAGGTGGGGATGGGGCGGCGGCGGTGGGACTAACACACCGAGGATTTGACAGAAATTAACCCCTGTTTGAAAGGAATGAGCTGTTCCAGCCAAACTATTCGCACTACCACCACCCCACCGCCACCCTCTGTATTTAGACCCCGCACATAGAATGTCAACAAAATACCCTTTAAACTTTAATCTTCAAACATATCCTCAAACAAACCTACCCTGAAAAGAGCGTTTATTCAAACCTAGAACCACTAGAAAATCTTCAAATACCCCCATGGATATTTTTATATAAAACAAATCTCGGAAATACCTCCCTGGACCTTTTTCCTTTACCGCCACCCAACACACCTCAAAAATCCCTACCAGCCGACCTCATTACCTCGTTTACCTAAAAATCACCTCCTATAGAAAATAATTTTTTACAACACCCCAGTCCCCTGGAAAATTTCGAAAATATTCCACTCGCCAAAAAAACACTCGAAAACCGGACACACCCATCACCTCACCCCGCCCCACCCTTAATGGGTGATGTTTCCTATGAATGAGTGTTTATAATGATGATGTTGATATGATTTAACATAAAATTAGATTTAAGGGACACTGTACAATTTAGATTAAAGGGGCATGTGCCAATACTTTTGGACTTTATTCTAATAGCGGATTTTAGAAATATTTGATATAATTTATGTGTATTCTGCAAGTGAATATTGTTCATTGTACAATTTAAATCAATGTGTTGATTATAATTTAAAAATTGTTGTTGCTGGTTTTGCACTTCCTTTCCTGTTACTTTTTACCCATAACGGTTAGGAACGGATATTGCGTGCAGAGCCCAATTAGACCAACGATATTTACACCGGGGTACTGACTTAAGACAGAACCGATACAGTACCAACATTGGGGACTACCCTGTAAAATGTTGCTCCTAGGGTAGAAATTAAACATTTCTCTATTTCCCTGGGTACTCCCGTTGCTGCCACAACCCCATCCCCACCCAGGTGAGTGAAATACATTATAAGTGCGTACTTGCTTTTACGTGTACTCTCCCAGTTATTACTTCTATCCTACAACATTTTCACAGGTACGAACATGGAATGGGTGGGGAAGGTGGTGGGGTTCGGAGGGTTTTGTTATTACATTATTTTTGTTTTTCTAGATCTTTTTATAGAACATAGATCAGACGTTTGGTCATCATCGTGATTGAAATGTATTATTACGTATTTACCGTTTCAAAAATCGGCCTGTGACTGTTGCTTGTTTGAGTGAAACGGGACATGCGCAGTAAAGCAATCTATAAAATCGTAACATATGCAAATTGATTGATCTCATCATCATCATCATAATGAAAAAAACACAGCATATAACAGAAAAAGGACTTCATATCATAAGAAATGCACCACGTATAAAGCCGTTTGTACCGAATATAATGCAATTGAAACCACCGAATATAAAGACGTATCAACCACGTATATTAAAATAAATACCATATATAAAGTCAACAGAAGCACTGCATATAAATACAAACCTTCTTCATAGAATGTTCAAAGGACCTCATATATATTAGATAAACTACTGAATATAGTAATAACTGGACAGCATATAATGGTTTATCTACTACATACAATGACTTATCTATCGCATATACTGATTAATCTACTGCATATAAATACTTTTCTACCACATATAAAGATTTATTTAAAACATATAATTAAAAATAAACTACATATCATGAAAGATCTACCACACATAAAGGGAAATGCACTGCATATATTAATCGGCAACATCATAAGACAGTCATGGCGTTCCATACAAGTTCATTGATCAGTATGGCAGATCATTAACACATCAATACATGTTGTGTATAACTGTATAAATAAACGTTTGTATACACACTTGGTTTTATATTTAATATCGTCATATAATGCTCAAATTGACACATCAACATCCTTCAAAAAAACTTTATCCAACCCATTTACTCAAATATTTCGTCTTCCTCTTCAATGTATTCGTCATCAAAATCTACCTCATGATCAAAGTTCATATCATCTTTTCCTTGGTTGGAACATTCGCGTAGTCTGCACAGAGAAGTACATGTTCTGTTATGTACGTTTTATTGTAAAGTCTAATAACAATAAAATCAAATCATAAAGAACGCTTTTATTTTAAAAGAAACACAATGAATGATTAATCATATTTCATAACCATAATATGTTAAAAAAAATCATTAAAAGGACATCACAAGAGATAACCATTTTCACAATTTCCTCAGGTGGTTGTCTCCCTCGGATGAAAAAATCGAGCAGGACTTACCCTATATTATTCCACTGACTAATTTCTTTGCCAGATATATACCAGTACAACACAGTTTATACTAGACTGAGATTAAATTTTGTTAATATGGTAGGGCGTCTATTTTAGATTTCATTTTCTGCCACACTAAAATACTAACATTGCAAGGTCATTGACATTAGCTAATGTTCATGAGGTTGGTCTGCTTTTACTGACCTTTACAACAGATATATGCAAACTATGAGGTCACTGTGGGTTAAAAACAAAAGATAAAGTTATGAAATTTAATAAGAAGCATCTTTACCTTATTTGCTTGCTGCCTTTTTTTTATTTCATGTTATTTTCTGCAATTGTTTACAGTTTTACTCTGCATAATAAATGGTGAATTTATTAACAAGGGAAGTAACTTTTCAAACACTTATTAAAGTATTCCTTTTATTTTCAAAGATTTTTAATTTTCTTTATAAAGAAATTGTAAGAAATCTGACATTTTACACTTAAACTCTAGTCATATATCCACCGTTGCTAATAAACGAAGATATAATTTTTGAGGAAAATCGGTATTTTACCCTTATACATGTACACTGTATAAAACACATTAGAAATCAAGTAAAGCTATAATACCACTAAGTAATGAAATTTAGAATTTATTGTCATGCATTTTTCATTTCCATTTTTAACCTGAACATTTACAGTTTCAATTTGACACTAAAACTGGTACCAATTTTCATCTTTGTCCATCTGAATAGTTTTTGATCTTAATCCTGAGTGGGTGGGGCAATTTGATATGCAAATTTAGCAAAGAAAAGTAATTAACTGACCCTAAAACAGAACAGTATTTAATAAACTGAACATACTTTTATCTGTTGTTAGAACATTTCGTCACTGAGATACGAAAAAATACTTCAAGTGTGATATATATCAAAGTAATGTGCTTATAAACGCCAAAATATCACTTAATATTGCACTCATTTTAGAATTCAATGGGTTCTTTTATCCATCGCTTACTTAAACAATGTATTACAAACACTTGAATTCTTGTTATTTTCTTTTAGTATATGCTTTATTGTCTCAAAATAACACATACGTGTATTGCTTATGTAACAAACAGGAAATCTGTAAGTTAAGTATAAAATCTCTAAAAGTGGGTGGGGTAAATTTACATGTAAAAATTAGATTTTTGGCTAAAAAGAAGAAAGCAAGGTCATTTAAACTGATTGTACTTGTCATATTTCGGGGCTGTTAACTGTTTTACATAATTATTAATAGTGAAAATACATAAAATATTAAAAAAAAACTTTTTGAGTGACATTTTATGACATTCTGTGATTTTCATTTTTTTCAAGGGGGTTATGTTTAAAAACGCATTAAAATCATGTAAAGCTGTAACTTTGAAATTGCTATAATGCATTTTCCTTACCTCCATAAAATTGCCCCCAAATTGACAATAGTAAGAATTTGCCCACCAAAATGGTACCGGATATCGTTCTGGCCCATGGACTAATATTGTTGATACCAATCAAACCTCGGATGAGTTCGAAAACCAGGCATTTTAGGCACGCTACACTGGAGTTATGGCCCTTGATTTAGTTAAAAGTGCTATATTTTGCCTCGTTAACGCAATAGGGATGAAAAATTAAGGCTCTATCATAGAGCCTTAATTTTTCATCCAATCTTTTTCAAACTTTACCAGATTGTTGATATTAATGAAACTCGGAAGAGTTCGAAAACCAGCCAGTTTGGGCCCGCTACACTGGAGTTATGGCCCTTGATTTAGTTAAAAGTGCTATATTTTGCCTCGTTAACGCAATAGGGCCTTCTCTTTTCATTCGATCTTTCTCAAACTTTACCAGATTGTTGATATCAATGAAAGCTTAGACGAGTTCAAAAACCAGCAAGTTTGGACTAGTAATACCGGAGTTATGGCCTTGATTTAGTTAAAATTTATATAGTTTGCCTCGTTAACGCGATAGGGCTTTCATTTTTCACCCGATCTTTATCAATCTTTATAAGATTGTTCATATCAATGAAAGCTCAGACGAGTTCGAAAACCAGCCAGTTCGGACTAGTAACAGTCGAGTTATGGTCCCCAGAGAGAGTGGAAAGTGTTATTATAACGTATTGAGTGGTGAGAAAATGACTAAATAAGGAAATTGAATTGAACTAAATTTTGTTTACGGCTCATCAACATATTAAAGATTATTTAGAGCCACCCCAGAGAGATTGAAATTACACTATTAGGTGTAAACGCACAGAAAAAATCAAGAATCTCATCCTTAAGTATTGACAGAGGATTATCAGCTAAAACCGTTCGTTACCCCCATCCGACTAAACTAATGTGCCAGTGTCAGGGGCGTAGCGTGGCCTGTTTTAAACGTACTCCTGATAGGAGGTGCGAAGTCCCGAGTAGTGGAAATACTGGGAGGAGGTGTCTCCCTTATTGAATGTTGGTTCCCGATTATTTTGTTTAATTTTTGGACCAAAATGATGTTCGTATAAGCGATATTTGTCAGGAATATAGACATTTTATGCTCGCAAAAAAGTGGTAATTTTCCACTCCGTCCCACTCTGATTTTTATTGCATTTACAACTTGAAACAAGGACTCTAAATACGGCCAAATATAAGTGTGTGCGGTATGTTGCGTGATTTATGGTTATAACCCGGCTGTGTCGATAATTAATGTTACGCAAATTACTGCGGTATCCCATTAAGCCGTTAAATTGACGACTATTACGTAATGCATCTGATAAGGGTCAACAAATCTGAATCTTGAAATCCATACCGCACACATATATTTGGCCGGATTTAGAGCCCTTTTGTAAGGGAAACAGGTTTGTATGTAAATTGCATTGATAATTATTACAATTATATGATTTTCTGGTATGATTAGTGTGTATTCGGTAGAGTTACCTTTTTTCGGCCCACTATATTAGTGTAACTAAGCAACATTACATGGATAATTCATACTTATAAAGCATTATAGCACTTTTAGCACGTGGATTTGAGTCTTTAGTTTATGTTAACTATGTCTACTGAACCTAGATTAGTTCATTTTTGACGCATACGGGAGTTCGTGTGTTGACACTTATTATATATAATTTTATGTTATGTTTAGTGAGTCTACTGAACATGGATTTGGGTAGAGTAAACTTTATTCTGTCCACAGTGTGTGTGTGTGTGTAAAGAAGCAACTTCTACTGGATAATTAATACTTACCTGCGTGGCCGAGGGGTTAACGACGTTTCGTTTTAAACCTTCTTGCCTCTCACCACTGCGAGTTCGAATCCCACTGGGAGTTCGACTTGTAAGTGAGAAAGTGTCGATTCTTACGGATGGCGGGAGGTGTACAGTTATGATTCTACCCTTGAAAAGTGGGTTGTCTGCCTCCACCACAAACAGGCGACCGTCATATATAACCTTACATGTGTTGAAAATGACGTAAAACACCATACAAATAAACAAACTAATAGTGTTACATGCAAAACCGTGGAGTTGGGTCTACTTTGGACTATAGTGTGTTCAGTCCCCGGCTGGGCCATTCTAAATACTATATAACAATGGTACTCCCTTACTTCAGGCTCAACATATAAAGCGTAGTGCTGGGACAGGTCGGGACGTTGTTAGTATGTGACTGGTTGTGGTATCATTGAACGGCGGGGTATTCCAGCAGGGCAGCAATACAAAGTCAAATTGAGCATAGAGCTAAGCTCACTGCTAAACATTATGTATATGTATCATTTGCTTGCAGATTAAAAACTATACCTAAAACGCTTCTTACGCCCTTCTAGAGTTTATTTACTATTTTTTTTCTAGTTTTAGAATTTTACGAACTCTACTGAACATAGATTTGGGTAGAAATAAAGAAACTTTATTTGGCTCGTCATAAGTGTATGGAGGTTGGAGATCATCCTCCATAAACTGAACAAATGTACATATAAAATATCGCAATAAATCGGAAAAGATCCTTGGGCAAATCAATCAAATACATATAAACTTAAGCTTTAGTCCGTCGGATGGGGACGTAAACTGGGTGGTACCGTGTATCGGAGTCTATCCTCCGAACGCGTTAAAAACATACGAATCTATTCGATAATAAGAGTAGGTAAGGTTCCTCGACTCATATGTACCCTTCTTTTATCTCTGTGGTGGCTCTAAATAATTAAAATGTGTGATGAGCTGTTAAACCAAATTTCCTTATTTGGTCATTATAAGTTGTAATACCCCTTCCACTTTCTCTGCGGCAGCTCTAAATAATATATAATGTGTTGATGAGACGCTAAACACGATTCAATTTAATTAAAATGTTCACCGATCAATAGTTTATAATACCACCATCCCCTTTCTCTGGGGCGGCTCTGAATAACCTATAATGTGTTGATGATCCGTTAAACAAGATTCAATACAATTCAATTTCCTTATTTAGTCATTTAATTTATTTATTTCACCACTCAGTATGTTTTAATACCACTTCACACTCTCTCTGGGGCGGCTCTAAATAACCTATAATGTGTTGATGAGCCGTTAAACAATATTCAATTCAATTAAAGTTACTTATTTAGTAAATATTTCACCACTCAGTAAGTAATTTATGTAGTAATTATTTCATCACTCAGTAAGTTATAATACCACATTCCGTTTCCTCTGAGATAGCTCTAAATACTAGTAACCTATAATGTGTTGCTGAGCCGTTGAACAAGATTCAATTCAATTCATTTTTTTCACCAATCAAAACGTTATTCTACCACCTATTACGTTCTCAAGGGCGATATATATAACCTATAATGGGCTAATGATCCGTTAAACAAGATCCAAATCAATTCAATTTACCCATTTAATAAAATTTCACCACTCAATACGTTGTATTACCAAATTCCCCTTGCTCTGGGGCGACTCTAATTAACTTATAATGTGTAGACGAGCCGTTAAACAAGGTTCAATTCAATTCCCTTATTTAGTCATTATTTCATCACTCAATATAAAGTTGTAATACCACATTCCCTAGTATGTAAAAGGCCGATCATAAAACGTTATTTATACGAGCTATACATTTTAAACCATTTTAAGACATAGTTATACCAACTCAGAATCGAAATTAATCAACTGATGAAACGGAGATTCCGGATTTGAATTGAATTGAATGTTGTTTAACGGCTCATCAACACTATACAGGTTATTTAGAGCCGCCCCAGAGAGAGGGGAAGGATACATAGGAATCCGGGAACCTGCCCTACTCTTATTATCGAATAGATTCCTATGGTTCTTTAACGTGCTCGGAGGATAGACCGATACACGGGACCGCCCGGTTTACGTCCCCATCCGACGGACGAGGCTAAGGAAAAGTGTCTTGCCCAAGAACACGATTCCGGATTTGAGGGAAAATAACAACACGCTAATAACACAATATAAAATTAATTAAATTATATAAAATATATACACAAAAAACCTGTTTCCCCCCGTCATTTGCGCATGTGCATGCGTTTTGTATTTTATAAATATGGTGTTAGTGCTCAGGCACGGATTTAGGGGTTTGGTGCTTATTCAAAGCGTAAACATGGGGCGAAAGCAGCTGCCATCCAATAAACTCCGAAAATTACACTTAAAAAGCAATTCTTCCCACCCACACGCCATCCACCTCACTCCCACTATTGGGCTCCACCCTGTTAAGCTGAAATGCTGGTTCCGCACCTGCTGTAATACGTGCTATATGTGTAGGGAGGAAATGAAAAGCAATCAGTCAAATGTATTGAATTATTGTATTTTTTTTAGTGTAATTTTTTATCAGTTTACCCTTTTAAGACTGACTTTTAATTTAAATTCCACGCCTCAGACTCATCCTATTTTCGTTTTTACAATATTTTATTTTTAAATTAAATTGCCGCTTTGAAATAAAAACAATCACATGTGGCATTCTAGACCATAATTACTTTGCTAACCATTATTATTACACACACACACACACAAATAGAAGATATGCGTTAAAGTTTAGCAACATTCTACCAATATTATCACCGTCACAGTGGGCTTTAATGTTAAAAAGTTCAACAGATAACTGAAAAATACCAAAAACGTATGATTCACATATCATACATACACCATATGTCATGTGTTAATCTCACGTGTGAATCTCATGAACCCCGCGTGAGATCCACACGTGTGGACTTTTTGATCAGGCGTGTGGATCTCACGTGACAACGGACGACGGACGAAGAGTGATCCCAATAGCTCATCTGTGTGCTAAAAAAAATCTGAGGATGTGTAAAGGTGTGAATGTAACAAATAAATCATGTTTATTAAAATAAATCATGTTTATTAATTGATATTTATGTGATAACTTTTATTTTATTTTATTAGCGGCTTCGGTAGCTTCGGTAGCTCTGTGGATAAAGTCTTAGCTTTAGAGCTGCAGACCTCTGCCCCGCGGGGGGTCGCTCCATCTTCGCTTCATCTTTCATCTCATCGCCCTCTGATGTTGCTAATCTAATATAACATAATACGACATATTAACAGGGAGTCGCGACTCACGAATGCATTAGAACCATTGAGGATATTTCGGTTTTCTCGTATTGAGATGGAAATAAATCCTATATTCACGACAAATAGACAGATGTTCGTTTATTTATTTTCAAAACTCGGTTCTATGCAGAAAACAGACATTTATAACTAAACTAGTATCAAATTATCATTATATATTTTCTCGAGAACACATTACACCACAAACAATACAAATAAGTATGGATAAATACATTTATTTTGCTATTTACAACAGGAATTTTAACTCTTTCTACAATTAACAACAGGAATTTTAACACATTTCTACAATTTACAGCAGGAATTTTAACTCGTTTACAATTTACAGCAGGAATTTTAACTCTTTCTACAATTTACAGCAGGAATTTTAACTCTTTCTACAATTTACAGCAGGAATTTTAACTCTTTCTACAATTTACAGCAGGAATTTTAACTCTTTCTACAATTTACAGCAGGAATTTTAACTCTTTCTACAATTTACAACAGGGATTCTAACACTTTTCTACAATTTAATGCAGAAAGTTTAACACATTTTTACAATTTGGTGGTGAATTTGTAAGGAGCTCTGTTTTAGCATTGTTCATTTTAAGCATCACGTGATCACTACTTCTATGTTATGATACCATCACTCTTGTATATGATCAAACACATATGAATGTTGATAACACTGATTCGTTATGTATATAAAATCTCCATTGTAATGGCCTCACAAATTATTGAGATTAATAATTCCGTTGAAGTTATGGTATCACAATATATCATTTGTTTAATATATAAAGCAATTGTGAGCAAATACTCACACGGCGACCTGTATACGTATATGTTATTTCGAGTTTTAACACTATTTTCGTCCTAGTATTGTCATTCCGTTTCATTGTTTCATTCAATCATGTCTGTCTGATTTTCAACAAGAGCTGTTACACAAAATAATCCAAAATGAAGTTCATAATTAGGAAATCATCACGTAAATATTTACCACATCCTTGGACATCGTGCGCCATTTTTCTTTTACGGATTGGCCTATTAGAAATTAATAACTGATTTTTCCAACAACAACTATTGAACTAACATGTCTGATAGTACGTTAATCTGCCGCGTAGTAAATAAAACAGATTATTTTCTTTTTTGACGTTTTATAATCTTCAATCAACAGGAGGTTATGTCACAAAGAAAGCATTTTATATGTGCGAGGAATAGCATGCCCCTTTCTGAACAAATATTAATCTTGCACTTTTGTTTGAATCACCCGGAAATGATTTCGCAAACAAAGCCATATTTTGATGAACACGGTAAATCATGCCTCTTTCGTAAATTTGACTGAGTACTTTCTACTAGACACAGGTCCGTACTTCCGTTTGATGGTTCACCTGTATACCAGTTCGAGAAGTCAACTGGATCCGTATCATAGCTATACACCCACGGAGAACTATTGTCATTTCTCTTCCCATCTATCCATACAGCTGTCTTTGGTTTATTGTAACTCTTGAGAAGATCAAACACTTCGTCCGACTTCTTTTGGGAGTTTACGTTCACCAGATGGCCACCATCCTTTTGGCACGCGGCCTCGGCAGTACTTTGATCCGCAGTTGTAGCGACAAACATGAAACAAAATCCATTTGTAGTGATATTATAATGACTGGGACAAAAACCTTCGCAGAGCTTAGAATCGGTCTTTACTTGTGCGTCATGAAGTGTCTTTCCACATTTAGAGGATTTCAGTCCACAGTTTCTGGTTCGCCTGCTTAGTCCGAATTCTTCAAGAACGATGGTAGAACAATCAGTCCATGTTGACCACTCGGTGCACACGTGATATCGGCACTCATTACTGATGAAGGTTTTCCCAAGGAGTTTCAGTAGTGGACTTTGTAAACTACGGCCCAAAGCAAGCAGGTATTCACCGTCCATTGTGTTGTTACGAACACCATCACTATCCCCAGACGACTGGCAAAACGTGTTACCAACTGTGTTGCTTAAGAACAAAATCCATATCACGTAGCTCTTCATTTTCAATATATGTTCCATATTTGTGTTATGTATAACGCTAAATTACAAGTCAATGTTTTTACCAATTTTATAAAAAGTCTGCAACAGTTCAACTATAAAACATATGTTGTCACTTAAAAGTTATTTGCACAGTTTCCTTCCAGAGCAAGTTCCCAAATGTCTTATACTTTTACAGAAGTATTGGTGTATTGTAGATGAACGTCACTGAAAATACAGATTCAGAAACCTGATTGGTTGATGCTTGCATTTACGCAGGTAAGATTCCAGAATGTGAAAAAAGGATTTTATTGCGATTACTGAGAACATAATTTGTATTTTTTATTCTATTTCAGCTGCTATAACAATATACGATAAGTACAGACTCAAAACAGATGGGTTTTTTGGCCAAAAGTATTTATGCAATCTAAAAAACTGCTACAGTTTATGTTTTAATAATCATGTTTGTGCAATAAATGATGGATTATTGAAAAATAACTACAAAAACATACTTTATGTGTATACACTTATTTTGTACTCGAGTATTTATGTCTTCTTTAAAATGTTCTCCTACAAAATGCATTTCAAATAGAATGTTACTACATTTATCATAGGAATGTAAATGTGCTAACTACTTCTAGTGGAATCTGTGTTCTTTTTCATAATATTCAACAGTAATTGTTGCTTTACCATCAATTTACGCTTAATCTTGTAGTGATGTTACGCCTTGGTTTATTACATCAACGACGTATATTGTTAGCCACCGGGGTCAAAACGTAATACCAATGTTACACGTAACCAAGATAAGTTGCGCACAACCTCACCAACCAATGTCTTGACCAATATTCTGATGCTAAAAGATTACGCTTAACAACAATAATGTGTTCTATCATTAACACTAATTATTTAAATAGTTCAAAGGAAAGTGTTTTACGTATTACTGACTATATATTATATTGCACCGATAATACATTTGAAAAATTGGTAGAATAACGAAGACAAATGAAATCTCAGATTTTTATTTATTTATATGCGAGCAATTTTAAGTCAAAATGATACAGGAGTAAAACATCAAGGTGGTAATTTTAAAGCTTGATATAAAACTCAAGATTGTCGTGTGTCCCTTTAAGGTTTGGACTGTTTTTACTAACGATAATTACCTGAGATGTCGCATTGACACAATGTCTATATTTATTAAAGACATAGACCTCGTTATCATCCAAGTGAAACTTGCACAAAATCGACAAAGCGGTTTCTGAAAAAATGGCTTTAGATGCAAAGCAGTTTCTGAGAAAAAGCGGTTTCAGAGGCAATGCGTTTTCTGAAGCAGAGCGGTTTCTGAGAAAGAGTTGTTTTATTCTAAAGTGAACGGACAGACGATGAGCTAAATATCGTTAACCCATTCGCGTTCTAAATCATCTCCCTATTATAGGAAATCAATTATCCTGACTGAGAATTGAAATCTCCAATTAGGCTGATAATGGCTGGATTACACAAGATAGCTGGATTATCATATGTTGATAATGGCTCGATTATCACTTATTGATAACGGCTGGATTATCACATGTTTATAATGGCTCGAATATCGCATTTTGATATCGGCTAGATTATCACACGTTGCTAATGGCTGGATTATCACATGTTGATAATGGTTGGATTACCACATGTTGAAAATGGCTGGAATATCAAATGTTGATATTGGCTGGATTATCGCATGTTGATAACGATTAGATTATCACACATTGATAACGGCTGGATGTGGCTGTATTATCATATTTAGAAAACGGCTAGATTATCACACGTTGATTATGTTTGGATTATCACATGTTGATAACGGCTGGATTATCACATGTTTATAATGGCTCGATTATCGCATTTTGATATCGGCTAGATTATCACACGTTGCTAATGGCTGGATTATCACATGTTGATAATGGTTGGATTACCACATGTTGAAAATGGCTGGAATATCAAATGTTGATATTGGCTGGATTATCGCATGTTGATAACGATTAGATTATCACACATTGATAACGGCTGGATGTGGCTGTATTATCATATTTAGATAACGGCTAGATTATCACACGTTGATTATGTTTGGATTATCACATGTTGATAATGGCTGGATTACCACATGTTGAAAATGGCTAGATTATCAAATGTTGATAATGGCTGGACTGCCATATGTTTTCTAATGGCTGTACTATCACATATTGATAATGGCTGGATTATCACATGTTGATAATGGCTGGATTATCACATGTTTATAATGGCTGTATTATCACATATTGATAATGGCTGGATTACCACATGTTGATAATGGCTGGATTATCACATGTTGTTAATGTTTGGATTATCACATGTTGATAATGGCTGGATTACCACATGTTGAAAATGGCTAGATTATCAAATGTTGATAATGGCTGGACTGCCATATGTTTATAATGGCTGTATTATCACATATTGATAATGGCTGGATTATCACATGTTGATAATGCCTGGATTATCACATGTTTATAATGGCTGTATTATCACATATTGATAATGGCTGGATTATCACATGTTGATAATGGCTGGATTACCACATGTTGATAATGGCTGGATTATCACATGTTGATAATGACTGTATTATTTATCACATATTGATAATGACCGGATTACCACATGTTTATAATGACTGGATTATCACATGTTTATAAGGCTGGATTATCACATGTTGATAATGACTGTATTATCATATATTGATAATGACTGGATTACCACATGTTGATAATGGCTGGATTATCACATGTTGATAATGACTGTATTATTTATCACATATTGATAATGACCGGATTACCACATGTTTATAATGACTGGATTATCACATGTTTATAAGGCTGGATTATCACATGTTGATAATGACTGTATTATCATATATTGATAATGACTGGATTACCACATGTTGATAATGGCTGGATTATCACATGTTGATAATGACTGTATTATTTATCACATATTGATAATGACCGGATTACCACATGCTTATAATGACTGGATTATCACATGTTTATAAGGCTGGATTATCACATGTTGATAATGACTGTATTATCATATATTGATAATGACTGGATTACCACATGTTGATAATTGCTGGATTATCACATGTTGATAATGGCTGGATTATCACATGTTGATAATGACTGCATTACCACATGTTGATAATGGCTTGATTACCACATGTTGATAATTGCTGGATTATCACATGTTTTCATCACATCAGCAGTCCCATTCCTAATGTCTGCTATTATTATCGATGGACATATAGCACTTTAGTATATTATAATATAAAATTATGAAGTTAATATTTATATATTACTTAATATTTATATATGTTATAGATGTTTATAGAAATCAAGATGTACTTCATCGAACAATGCCTATCTCGCGCACTTCTCAAACTCCCACTCATATGTTTTAATCACAGGAAAAATATCGAGGTCTGAATTGCATATCTTTTACATATGTGCCATATATGTATGCCACATATATATTTCATAAGAAAGTAACACATGTGTAATACATGTGAAACTATTTATTACGAAATAACACTGAAACTTAAACAGGTAGTGTAATAATGTTGTACAATAGCCTGCAGAAGTTATTTGTTATGTTTTATGTATATAATATATAGTAGATTGATATGAAATACATATGTGTGCATCTCATATAAGCCATATGTGTATTATTGATATTCATGTGAAAGTAACACATAAATTATAAGAAAGTAACACATATGCGGCACACACCACAAAATTGTTTAGTGTGTAGTGGTCATCCATATATAGTCATCCACTGTCTTTCGGTCCAATAGATATTCTGTCTTATCAAACCGGAATTGAAGCGTTGTAACACATGGTTTAGGATATTTCTAGCCACCCCAGAGAGAGGGGACGAACGCAATGGACATGGAATCCGAGAACCGTGCCTGACTCTTACTGTCGAATAGATGTGTATAGTTTTCATATTGTAATATATTGTGTCTCCTACCTCTTTAAAGCTATACGAGCTAACCTGACCATACTAGGTGTGCATGATCACGACCATGTAGTCATTATAAGAAGTAAGGGCATATAAATCTTTAAAAAAAATGACAGGAGTTATTGTCCTTTATTATTTACTGACAAATCGTAATATTGTTAGATGTATATTGAAAAGTGTCAGCTTTTTTAAGGAAAGTTATGCATTTGCCAGACGATTTCAAACAGTATTGTGTTTCTGTGGTCAGATGTACGTATCTGAAAAAGTGCATAAAGGCGGGGATATGTGTTTGCTAATGTACTTTTGCAAATGCCATTGACATGTTCAAATTCTGAATTTCAATTCGACAGAGTTACGCCCATCTTCATGATACTTGCAATCTCATAATCAATTATGCAGTACAGAGGTATACCCCTTTATATAATTTGTTTAACAATTTAAAAAAAAAAAGAACTGCTGCATAATTCTTGAAGGAATACACCCTTGTCTTAAGACTGTTGTTATCTATACTGTCCTTGCTAAAATAAGCACATGGCAGCTAACACAAATGTTCAGTGGAACACCCTGCTTGTATTAGATGAGGCCTAAACAAAAACTGCTCTGTTTCGTGTAAGCCGACCGACCCGCCATTTTTATTCCGTCTAGACAACTTTTTAACCCCACCTACCAAAAAGAAGCAAGTTTTTTTTATGAGTGAATTAATAGTTGACCTATCATAAACTGCTTCTGAACCTTGTACCTGAAGCTAGTATTCTTGATTTAAAATAATTAGAAAATAAGAAAAAAATGCCTACCTACCCAATCTTTGTTCAACCCGTAAAAGGAAACGAACTATTTCATTTGTTTTGGCTTATATAAATCATTAAATCTGCCTGCCTTCAAAATTGAACCGGAATATCAATAAAAATAGATCTAAAACATATTTTGAAAATAATTACGGTTCTGACTTAAAATTCATACTAAAGAGCCAACACATGACGAATGAGTCGAAAAATGACTCCTTTTTTATAAGGAAAATTTATTTTTCACAATTTAAATGTGCTTTCCTATGTAATGTAAGCAGCTATTCAGTTGAAATTATAATCTGAATTCAAATTGTAGTCTGGTGTAATATATTTGATTGATATGATCTCAGAATGTATCATGCACTGGAACGACATTTTTAAATGATAGATTCTTCTTATAAAAAGAACGAAACAAAACAACAACAACTATTCTGAGCATGTGTAAATGTGTTAATGTAACACAATAAATCATGTTTATTGATATTTGTATGAACGTGACAACTTTTATTTTATATATACATAGTTTATATTACTACCATATCATCCCCTATTTGTAAATAGTTCTATATTAATACATTTACATTACTTTTTTAATTACTACTTCATTTCTTCATCTTTCATCAGATTTTGAGCACTCCTCTGCCCCGCATGGGTTCGCTACCTGGAGGAGACATATCTGATGAGAAACTTCACCCTTCATCTCATCTCCCTCTGACGTAATAAAATAATACGACGTATAAGCATGTAGTCACGAGTACTGTAGATCCATTGAAGATATTCGGGTTTTCTCGTATTGAGATGGAAATAAATCTTCTATTCACGACAAATAAACAGATGTTCGTATACTTATCTTCAAAACCCGGCTCTATACAGAAAACAAACATTTATAACAAAATACTATCAAAGTATCATTACATTTGTTCTCATGACAAACAATACAAAATAGTATGGATAAATAAATTTATTTTGCTATTTACAGCAGGAAATTTAACACATTTCTACAATTTACAGCAGGAATTTTAACGTATGTTTACAATTTGGTGGTGAATTTGTGCTCTGTTTTAGCATTGTTTCATTATTATTATTCACTTAACCATAAAATGAATTGATGATCACTGTAGTAGGACTCAGTTTGGTATATGTAAATAGATAGGTTTATAAGCGCGTTACTATTGTCTCGCCGCAGAGCTAATAGATGATGGTGGTATAGGTCGAGCGCCCGCTTCACATGCAATCGTTCCGAGTTCGAACCCGCTGAGTTGATAATTCTCCCTCGTCCATTTACATTGGTGTCGCGTGACCAGGATATTTACTGTTGGATGCTGTTTAGCTGAGGTAACTAGGGACCTGGGTTGTGTGATATTTGTAGGGTGACAAAGATGGAGGTAGTAGAACTTAGTTGGGGTATATGTAAATATATAGGTTTATAAGCGCTATCTCGCCGCAGAGTTAGCTTTTATGGTGATATCGGTAGAGCGCCCGCTTCACTTGAAATCGTTCCGAGTTCAAAAATGAGATATAGGGTCCTATAGAAACCACAGCGTCCGAACGCAATGGCATCGTAGATCCGCACTGTACTGCAAACAAGGACTTGAAAATACAATGAAAGAGACAAAAAACAACAGAAAGGGTGGTGAAGACAGCTTTACCGACTTGGAACGGTCAGTAGGCAATAAGGCCTACTGGTTAGCTTGAATCGATTTTATATGCGCACAATCCTCGCTATTATCCTGTCTTCAGCGCCCAAATAGACAAGACAGTGTAAACAAAACTACATCCCATCAAAAGGAATTCTCTAACAATAAAGTCCGCTGAGTTGCTAATCGTCCGTTTACAATCACTACTTGTATTTTATGATACCAATACTCATTTTTATATCATGAAACAAATATAAGTTTTGATAACACTAATTCATTTTGTAATATGAAAGCTTCGTTGTAATGGCGTCACAAATTGATCATAATTCAAATGTAGTTATGGTATCACAACATTTTATTTGTTATATAAAACAATTGTAAACAAATACTAAAACGGCGACCTGTATACAAATATGTTTTTTTAACATTATTTTCGTCCCAGCATTTCATTCCATGTTCTTGTTTAAATCAATTCTGTACGATTTTCAACAAAGACTGCTGCACCAAATAATTAAAAGAGTGACCACATCCTTGGACATCTTGTGTCAGTTTTCTTTAATATATTGATTATATTGATTTACCAATAGAAATTAAGAAATTACTAATGTAGGTTTAATTGCACTAAATCAGCCAGATGTCCTCGCATAGTGCACTCGAAAGTAGTTCTGTATTAAAGAGTGCTAATCTGTTCTTTCTTTGAAATTTTGTTTAGTGCACACTCTTGTTGCTTTTAGGCAGTAACTGTATTCTGAAGATGTTACTGATATTTGAAAATGCAGCTCATCATGTGTTTGACAGGTTTTGGTATAAATTTCAGAAGTAAAAGTAAGCAGGTTATGCAATTGCAAGTGGTATAAGTAACGTTGACCTTTGACCCGGTGTTAGTATACAGCTGAAAAATATTTTCTTAGAAGATATTTACCCCCGTTTCCCACCACAGATACAACAATTTTGAAAAAGGTAAGCGTTATATTTATGTTTATTACTTGTTCCGTTGTTAGAATCCCCTCGGACTGAATAAATTTCGGGGAATCGCCATCAATAGCGGTGAATATGTGCTTTATTTTGTTCTACAGTGATGTATACCTAATTGGACATCGCGTTTTTCGAAGCATTTTGACTTGTCACAGAAAAAAGGTTTGATAGAATTGTTTTCGGTTTTCGGTTTCGAGAACGACATACATCTGCGATTCCAGCCAGCCCAGATTTGTGGATAATTCTCGGAATTTGGCCAGTGAAATAATTGATGAAAACAGTTAGGTATCAAATGTTGACCAGAGAGAGCTTCAAACTTTGTCTATAACTACGATACTCTGGGACATTATTTTTTAAGGAAAACTTAAAATATGTTTGTTTTCAACAAATAACACGAAAGAATTTCCAACACCGATATAGCCACCTGTAATTATAACCTGTATCCAATATAAACTACCAGACTAATATATCCGATATAGAGAGTCTTGCCATTTTGATCGAAGGAAGGAAACGGCACAGAACATAGTGCACGGTTGCTTGGCTGTTGTAATGTAAACAATATAAGGCAGTTAGCCACACGTGTTGATGTATAATTTGCGTTGCATGTTTGTTTTTTTACAATACAGATGGAGGTTACACACTGCTTTCATGTAAATAAACTATCCCACCTCCACAGTTTTGCAGTTTTTTTGTGTGTTTTATTCACAAAAACATCACGCCAAATTTCAATGTACCTCCTTTAATTTTTTAGTCATAGTTTTAAAAACAAACTACACAAATATGTAGTAATTGTTCCATTTTGAAGAAAACATATTTATGTTTCAATTCTCAAGTTATTTTATTTCAGTCATTGTATTTTATCCAATCCATGGCTTCACATTTGTAAACAATAGTCTCGAGTTCTCTAGACTTTCTTTTGACCAATCACAGTCTCTTTTATTTAGTAGACACGGACCTGTAGGAGTGTTCGCTGTTTTGACAATACAAATATTTTATATGTTTTCAATCAACAGGAGGTCATTTCACAAACAAAACGTTTATGAATAAATAAGGAATAGCATGTAATTTTCTGAAAAATTACTAGCTTTGCTGTATTGCTTTAATCATCCGGAAATTATTTCGCAAACAAAGCCATAATTTGTTGAACATGGAACATCATGCCACCTTCGTAAATTTGACAGGGTATTTTCTACTATACACAGCTCCGTATTTCCATTTGATGGTTGACCAGTATTCCAATTCGACAAGCCAACTGGTCCCGCCTCATATTTGTAGACCCAGGGAGAACTATTGTCCTTTCTCTTCCCATCTATCCAGACAGCTGCATTTGGTTTGTTGTAACTTTTGAGGAGGTCAAACACTTCGTCCGACTTCTTTTGAGAGTTTACGTTCACCAGATATCCGCCATCCGTTTGACATGCAGCCTCGGCGGTACTTTGATCCGCAGTTGTAGCGACAAACATGAAACAAAATCCATTCTTTGAGATATTATAATGACCGGGACATAACCCTTCACAGAGCTTGGAATCGGTTTCTACTTTAGCGTCATGATGTGTCTTTCCACATTTAGAGGATTTCAGTCCACAGCTTCTGGTTCGCGTGCTTATTCCGAATTCTCCAAGAACATTTGCAGAACAACCAGTCCATGTTGACCACTTGGCACACATGTGATATCGGCACTCATTACTGATGAAGGTTTGTCCAAGGAGTTTCAATAGTGGACTTTGTAAACTACGGCCCAACGCTAGCAGATATTCACCGTCCAGTGTGTTATTACGTACACCTCCATTATCCCCAGACGACTGGCAAAACATGTTACCAACTGTGTTGCTTAAGAACAAAATCCATATCACATAGCACTTCATTTTTAATATATGTTCCATATTTGTGTTATGTATAACGCTAAATTACGAGTCAATGTTTTTACCAATCTTATAAAAAGTCTGTAACAGTTCAACTATAATGCTTGTTTTGTCGCTTAAAAGTTCTTTGCTCAGTTTCCTACCTGAGCAAGTTCGCACATGTCTCATATTATTAGAGAAGTATTGATTGGTGTCTTGTAGATGTATGTCACTGAAAATACAGATTCCGAAACCTGATTGGTCGATGCTTGCATTTACGCAGGTAAGATTCCGGAAATGTGAAAAAGAGGATTTATTGTGATTACTGAGAAAACAGTTTGTTTTTGTTATGTTATTCCTGATGTTGCAATCATATAAGATAAGTACAGACTCACAACAGATGCATTTTGTGGCCAAAAGGAATTATGCAATCTGAAAAAGAACTGCTACAGTTTATGAATTAATAATTATGTCTGTGCAATAAATGATGGAACAATGAAAAATAACTTTACAACAACACACTTTATGTGTAAATACTTATTTTGTACTCAAGTATTTATGTCTTTATTAAAATGTTCTCATATAAAATGCATTTAAAATAGTAAGTAACTACATTCTTCTTAGAATGAACTATTTATATTTGAACATGTGTGCGGTTTTTTTCTTCAAAATATCAAAATATTCAACAGTAATTGTAACCTTTGCTTCTTACACATGAGTACCTGGTAGTTTAAGCTTTTGAGTTGACTCTGATGGGTAACCATAGACATCGCATAGACGCACGATATTGATAAAAATAAAATTGTCTATGATATTTATGTATGCTTTTTATTGTGTGTGTTTTTCCCAGTTATAACGATACGGGAAATGTAGATATTTCTGAAATCAGCGAACAATTATCTTTAATGTGAATATAATACAATGTACAATATAATTTGGGGCGTCCGTGGCTAAAGTGGTTAAAATCTCTGACTTGAAATCACTTTCCCCTTACCGCTGTGGGTTTTATCCCTCATGGACATAGGAATCGGTGGTTCTACACAGGTGTTTGCCCGTGTACGAAAATCGCCAAGAGGGGCACGCGGGGTATTCCTCCACCAATGGAAGCTGGAAAGTCGCCATATGACCTTAGCTGTTGGTGCGACTGTGAAATCCAATATAATACAACCTAATTTAAAGGCTTCGTGTATGTCTGTATCAAGACGAAATTAATTGAAAAATGCTTACCGCGCGCACTTCTCAAACTTCCACTCATATGTCGATGTTTCGATGTTTTCATCACAGGAAAAATATCGAGGTATGAATTTCATATGTTTCACATATGTGCCATATATGTATGCCACATATGTATTCCATACGAACGTAACACATGTGCTATACATATGATTTATTACTGACAATTAAACAAGTTGTGCAACAATGTTAGCAGTCTACAATAGTCTACAATATTCTACAATAGCCTGCAGAATAGTTTTTACTGGTTTAACCCTTAACTCGCTAAGCAGGACTATAATAGCCTTTGCGTCTATTGTAAACCCAGATGAGCCTGCGAGTACTCGCATGCTGATCACGGTTTACAATGTCCGGCTGCTGATCAGTCATGCCCCATCACAAAACACCCCTTTGTCACATAAATGGAATCGTCTTAATTCAGAGAAAGAACAGTCCATTATATATACGTAGCGGGTTAAGGGTTAGGTATATACTATATAGTAGAATCCTATCAGATACATATGTGTACATATGATATGTGCCACATATGTATTATTTCAATTTGAAAAATGTCTCTGGTGCACATGTGCCACATATGTATCAATTACATATGTGGCAGATCGGTATATAATATGATGTACAAATGAAAGAAAAATTATAAGAAAGTAACACATGTTGCACACGTCACAACATTTGTCCTATGTACGGGTCATCCATATATAGGCATCCAATGTCTTCCGGTCCAATAGATATGCCGTTGGATCACAGCAGGAATGATAGGTTGTAACAGATGTTTAGGTTATTTCTAGCCTCCCCAGAGAGGGGAAGATTACATTGGAATCCGAGAACCGTGCCTGACTCTACTGTCGAATAGATGCGTACAGTAGAGTTCTTTAAAGTGCTCGGATGATAGACTGCGATACACGAGACTGTCCATGTTACGTCCCAGTCTGACGTCAAGGCTAAGGGAAAACCGAAACCAACTGAGTAACTGGCGCAAACGAGGCTCGAACCAGTGATTTCACGAGTCCGATTCGAAGGTGCTATCCAGTGAGTCACCACGGCCCCTTATCACTAGGACAATGAATACGTTGGAATCTCGACGATAGAAGTGGAGACAGTGTTACACTTGTCCTATCATCTGTATGTCCGTCACATCTTGGTTATAGGAATTGTATTTCCGGTTACAGTTTAAGATCGCGCTGTTTCGGTGTTCTGTCCGATTTTTATAGCTATGCCCCTTTTCACTACATCCGCCTAATGACTACAGTTTTCAAAAGTTGTTACTTGTAGATCTTAAAGCTGCGTTAGTCTTAACTTTTAGCCTATACAAAAATATTACCTTGACAAAGATTACACAACGATCATTACTGAATATTTACTAACTAGAAACAAGATGGTTTGACCGAATTCAATATAGAGGTACATAACAAATAGGAACTAGAACGAATTCGAAAATGTTCATTTGAGATAATAATAATAATTGGTTAAATAAATTTACCCCCTGTTACCCTCCAACCACCACTAACCCCTCCAACCCGAACCCCAGGGAAGACGTCCGAGTTTTAAATAATAAATCGTTTGACATGCTGTGTATCTGTTTATTAGATGACTATTATACCAATTAATGTGCAAAAGTATGAAAACATGACACCGTAATTGCATTATTAGTGTATTAGATGCCAATTCCTCCATTCCCAACTATAACATAGGAGGAAAAACTACAGTGTAATCTCATCATCATGTTTCATTTGAGACATAATTATACATATTTTTTTTTAAAAATCCAAATCCCCCCACACACTAATCCCCTCACACACAAATCCCCCCCACACAAATCCCCTAACACACAAACCCCCGATTGAGCTAGAGAGACAGTTATGTGAATGCAAGACATACTGTAATCAAAACCTAATAGCGTAATGGATATCACGTGAGAACAGAAATGTAAATAGTGCGGTCCCAGCGATGTTTACAAACAATAAATAAAATGTATGTTTTTCTCTTCAAATTGACTAATTTATTATTACATATTATACTTGTTTGGGTCTATGTTCTAGTTCCGTGTATATATTTCATTGAATAAAAATCAGACAGTTCTTTGCTTATGCTCTGTATATGCTTTACGTACGGACAGTGTCCCGTTAAGCGCATTTATCATGCAGATATGCACTTTTCTGTCTAATAAAGAGGTGACCTAATAATCCCTCGGCGTTTATTGTACGTAACATTATCTGACGTCATGTACGTAACGTTATCTGACGTCATAAAACAAACAAAAAACAACAACTTGGCGGCGTCCTAGATAAGCGTAACATGCTGCGAAATAAGTAATGATAGTAATTCATACAGAAAATGTGGATAATCTACATGATAAATAGAATATTATGTCAGTGCCTTTTGCTATCAAATGTATTAGGCTTGGCACAAACACGAAGAATAGCTCGGCATTCGTCGTTTTCTAAGCCTCGCCTAATAAAATTGATAGTAAAAGGCACTGACATAATAATCTCTATTTAAGTCAATAAGAGCATTCTCGTATGTGTTAGGAAGATATGGGCAAAGTGCGACGGTGGTGTCGTGGTAGAGCGTCTGCCTCGCATGTGGGAGGTCGTGGGTTCAATTCCTTGCCGGGTCATACCAAAAACTTCATAAAAATGGTATTCCATTGTGGCAGCGCTATAAAATTGTTCATTGTCGTGATATAACTGAAAGATTGTTATTTGCTCTTTCAGTCCTAAAACAATACACGCTCACTCAACCAGTCTAGACGGGAGAGGTCTTGTACAGGCATTGCCAAATTCCCCGCAGTGGTTACTTCCCCTTTCTGTTACAGTAATCACTGCCATCACACATATTTAGTTTAATTTTTTGGTTAAATATTTTTAGGTCAATATTTCAACTTGCTTTGTTCATAATATAGGAAAATAGTGTGAAAAACGGTATCTGGTTACAAACATAATTTATTTATTAAAAAAAAATCTATTTTAGCGAATATGAAAATCGGTTACTTGGTTACTTGTAAACAAATATGTAGTCCGTTACAGAAGCTGTGCGTAAATTTAATAAAGAGATTACACCCACGCATAGACCTCCATTTGTATTTAAATATATGAGTCAAGCCAAAACAGGTTGAATGTTTTCAACATCATCTCGAAGGTGATGATGTTATGATGATGATGTTATTGCCAATTGCCTGTTGGTTACGGCAAGAGTTTGCTGTACTAAGTTACCTAGTGTATCGCCATTTTTTGTAATCCATGACCTCAGCTATCGTCACGTGATTTGTATTGTATGGTGGCAGGGATAAATATAGTCCAGCAACCCTCCTTCGGTAACCGGTTTCCAATTTATTTTTCAGGTCAACCTAATACCTTAGTCCAGATAAGCCATGCATAAAAATGTAGGGAAAACCTACCCTTGTCTTGAAATGTCATTAATGTTAAGCACGTTTTCCACATAACTCTGAGTTAAAGACACTTTTTGTCTGAAAAAATGTTTTATTAATTTATTGCTCTAATATGTTCTCAAAATGAAGGAGTCAAAGGAAAACAACGCATTTTTCGGAAAATATGAGCTGAATTTTACTCGCCAGTAGTGTTGCTAAGCACGTGACCATGACGGTGAAGGTATAAAATATCTAACCGTGAAATTAGTACAAAACGTAGCCAGAGCCTTGAGTATGCGGAATACCAGTTTTACTTTGCGAACGTGTAGGGTTGGTGAGTGTGGGGTTGTTGTTGTTTTTTTTGGGGGGGGGGGGGGGGGGGGTGGGGGGGGGGGCGTTGTGGGGGGTTCGTGGGATGGGTACGGTGGCATGGTCCTACTGAAAATGTTATGAATGTAAAAAAATATATATATTGAACGCTTGCGAAGTTCATATAAGGGCAACCGCATTCTGGCGTGTTTGACCAGTTCCAGAATAGATTATTAGGATGCTAGTGCCTTAGATTGTTAGTCTTCACTATCAGATGACCATGGAGGAGAAGATGCCCTCTTTTTTTTTTTTTTACTTTTAATAATAGACATAATAGATCGGGGCGGCGGTTTTACGGTGGCATGCTCCCACTGAAAATCTTAAGAACGTAAAAAAAAAAAAAAAGAGAGTACATTGAACGCTGGAAGGTCAACGTCAATAGCTCATATAAGGGCAACCGCATGCTGGCGTGTTTGAATAGTTCCAGAATAGGACGCTAATGCCATAGGTTGTTAGTCTTCACATTCAGATGACCATGGAGAAGATGCCCTCTTTTTTCTCTTTTCTTTTTTTTTTTAAATATTTTTAAAAGCCGCCCCATATATGGGGACATAATAGATCGGAATTCGGGAACGTGCCCTACACCAGAGACGTAATAAACCATTATTTCTTAGATATGTGTCTAAACTTATTAAAGCTGGATTCATGTGGTTCTTTTTCGGAAAATAGACTGAAATAGTTTAAACATATTTTATTCATTGTATTTACAAGTTAAGCATATATACAATAACAACAAATAAAGGATTGGAACGGAAGCGTAATGCTTATTAAGTTCCTTTCCTTACTCAAATACACGAGACCGCCCGTTTTACATCCCTGTTCAATCAACAGGGCTAAGGGAAAGTGTCTTGCCCAAGATTGCACCGACGAATATGTGGCGTCGATGAAGCTTGAACATGGGTCCTCCGGGGTTTCAAGTCCACTGCATGGGTCTTGCCGAGATAAAACGACAAAAGGGATCGTAAATGACATATGGTCAGTACCGTGATGGTGGTAATATGTCCGATTACGTGCTAAGTTACTGATTAATAGCCCGTATATACATCTAATTGAATTTAATATCACTTTTAATAGCTTGGCGTAATTGTGATGTTGAATTGATGTATTGTAACATATCTGCAATAAAGTATTAGTAAACTAAACCGTTAATAGCGCGTAAATAGCGTGGACGTTTACTTGTATTGCTGGACTGTGAGTGTAATGATCCCCCTCCCCCCACCCCGCCCCCACCACCCTCACCCCACCACCCTCTCATAGACACGTTGAACCGTGGCTCTATTGTAAATGCAGTTATACAGGTAAGACGGTTCTATGCCCATTCTCCATATTGTATCTTGATGTAAATGGAGTATGAGCCGGACACGTTCATTGCTGTTAGGCGCCATATAACCGTTCATGTGTTGGTGCGCCTTAAACCCAATTCAATTCATTCAGTGACTTACGGCAGATGCGGATTCAGGATTTGAGATAGTGGTGTAATTTTCCACTATTTCAAAGTACATCATGAACAATTACGTTGTCCTGTAACTACTGGTTTGTGAACATAAATTGAGTTAAGTATATGCTATTGGTGTTTTGGCGCGTACATGATGTTAAGATAATCGGTCATTTTAGGCGCTGCGGCTGTGACATGCAAAACGGAACGTCAAGCAATGGCTCTATTGAGAACCTTGCTATAACACCAAGAATATATAAACATGTTACCTGTATTGTATTAGTCCCATACGGGTTTAAACCGGAGGGTACTATAGGTCAACCCCTGTCTGTCTATCCGTCCGTACATTCGGATCCAATAATCTGTCAGTAAGAATTAATTGTTCCCCTGAGATATAATTAACACGGTGGCGAAACCACGTGACTTTTTGATCGGTTTCTTGGCAAAAAAAAATATCAAAAAAACACGCTCGATTCAGGTTTTTGCTTCATAACTTCATTTAAAGAATTGTCTTCAACTAAAGCGTATATACCTGTACAAACTGAGATCTTCTCTTCTCCAAAAACTTTAAAAAATGTATTCCTCCATTTCTTTCTAAGATTAGCCTTCCCAAAATGTATACGATCATAGATTTCTTTAAAAATCCGACACTTTCGGAGGGCTAGTCTCCGGAAGTACTGGATGCATGGAATTATTCTTTGCGGCGGAGGGGTACTTGTGTTTTAGTCGAGTACAATTCGTTAAATATTAAGAAAGTTATAAATCTGAATCAAGCGTGCTGTTTACATTTTACGATTAACAAGAGCCTTTATTGGACACAAAATACGCCCATTCTGCCGGCGAATATATTTGTGCATAGGTTTGCTAACATGCACTGGAAGGAGAAGTAATTAATGATAGCTCTTTTGTTTTTGTAAAGAACTATTAACGCACTAGTTTTACCAAATATTTTTTCCAAAGGTCTCCCTGAAACCCGGTATGACTAGATAAAGAAAAGGGCTGAATTCACAGAAAAGGACAGAAAAGGGTTTGGCGGCACAGAAAAGGGCCGATTAAATGCACAATTTTAACTTGTGTTGATTAAAAAGTTATTTAAAACTTTTAATAGTGATAATAAACACGATTGACAGTGATTTTTTTTTTTTTTTTTGATGTTAATATCATTAATATATGTTCACATGCTACTGCTACTGGACAGAAAAGGGTTTGTGCGGCACAGAAAAGGGCCGATTAAATGCACTACTAAAGCTTATATGGAATAAAAGGTGATTTAAAATGATAATAAACACTTTAAATATATAGTTTTATGTTTTTATTGCTAATAATAAGTTCAGTAAAAAATCAATATAAGTAACATAATTGTCGAATCATAATCAAAAAAACATGCAAGCAATGTATTTATTCATTAAAACATCAATATGTAACTGTAATTTATATATTGTACGTTTTGGCTTCTGTAAGGTACGTTTTGACTTTTGTTTGGGTACGTTTTGACTTTTGTTTGGGTACGTTTTGACTAGGTACGTTTTGGTTAGGGTACGTTTTGACTAAATGATGGGTTACGGTACGCATTTCCAAACTTGTCAATGATTTAAGTTTCTTTTATATTACAAATAATTACATATTTATACCTGGTTTGTTTCAACAGAAAAATATAAATAAATATATAATCAGTTCAGATATATTGCAAAATAAAATAAGTAGCCAGACCAAACCTTAGTTTTACATCCTTTATCCATAGAACACTGCAATACTGGGTGTGATCACATTGAAAATAAGGTATTCAAACATTCAAAGAATTTCACACATTTTAAAAATTTCACAGTTACAAATCGCTAATTAGCAGATTAAAAAAATGTCTAGATAATACGAAACATTCTTTTATACTAAGGCCAAACAAAAAAATATGTGTGGTTCAGGTAACACTGGGAAAAAATAGGGTAGGTAGGTAGGCTTTTTTTTTCTCAATAATGCATTCAATTCTGATAATGAATTTAATATGTTAATTACAATACGTTGAGTTCGATATTTTTGCATTATCAACATTATTTTTTTTTCTTCATTTTTTTAGGGTCGGCCCCTTAAAATAGGGTCGGTCGGGTTACCTGAACCACACGTATTTTTTTGTTTGGCCTCACTAGTCTAGGTCTAAAATAACACACTAATCCAGTCTCAACCTAAATTACACAATCACTTATAATAATCAGTCCACATTCACAACTTTAAAGGGATACATGTCAATATTGAAGTGTTTATCAGGCATTAGCTAGCACCTCGATTTATTTATGCAGTATCATTTTGACTTTATGCCTGCTAGCCTATAAGTAAATGAAATTTCGAGTTTTAATTTTTCTACCATAGGTTTAGACATATTATTGGTGCCATATAATCAACAGTCAGTAATATGCAAAACTATTTGCTTTATACTATTCTTATAATTAATATTAATGATTGAACAAATGTGCGTTATATAGAAAAACTAACGGGAGGCCGTGAGCTTTTATAAAAATCAAGATTGCCGTGGGTCCTTTTAAAGGGGCAGAAGTTTGTATTATGCATTTAAATTAGCATTTCTATCGATTAATCAAGCATGCTTTAGACTTGTAACCTGCTTGCATTTAATTAAATAAAAGTTTCAGTTTTCAAACGTTCTTCGTTATCCTACCAAAGGTTAATTATATTATTGGTGCAATAAAACCAACAGTTAGTAATATGCAAATACAACATGATTTGGACAATTCTTATTATTGATATAAATTATTGCAAAAATGCAAGTTATGTAGAAAAAATATCTAACGGGACGTCGTGACTTTTTTTTTTTAAAGAGTTCCATGTGTCCCTTTAATTAATAAGACTGTAGTCGCAGTGCCTACTTATAACTCTACTGGCTTACTACTTAACGAGCTAATTATGTATAGACCAATAAACACGATCCCGGATACACTTGAAAAGGTCGCGGAACAGGATGTTTTCTTATTCTTATCCTAATTCCATGAAAAATCTAGTTTCTTATGAAAACTACGCATTACTTTAGTCGCGTTTAGTTTCTGAATCGTTGCAGTCTGTGTTGGAAGCTATAACTGTATGACTGCATGTTATTGAATACAGATATGTCGAAACACGTTTGTTTGATTTTAGGCTTGCAGGGGATTGTTTTTATTTTGTGTATGACGTTCCACACTGCAGATGCCCGTAAGTAAATTTGTTAATTAGCTAAACAATTGCGATACGTATTATTAGGTTAAAGGGCCACACGGCAAACTTGAAGTTTTTTAGCCTCTCGAGTTACTAACCCAGCATGAGTTTTACTTTAAACCTGTAGTTAAATACAATTTTGATGTTTAAACTTGTATTCGTTAATCAACCATAGGTTGGAATATTGGTGAAATATAATCAACAGTTAGTAGTATGCAAAAACAACTTGCGTTACACTATTCTTGTAGCATGGTCACTGAATTCCTGTTGTATTTGGACAGGTTTAGCGAAGGGCGAGTGAAATTATTGTTTACAATTGAACGACAAACCGTGATATATTATAGATAATTCACCGTAAACGATGTTCTATTTATATTCTAATACCCCTAAAATGCGAAAGAAACGCACACATCTGAAATCTTTTGCATTGATTTCCTTACTCTCCTAACGTTGCATACGTTACAATGCGCAATGCGCAATGTGCAATTTCCTAACGTTGCAAAAATTACAGTGATATATCGTTCAATATAACGAGATATTTTATACTAGGCTATATAGTGCGGGTGTATTAGAATTATAATTAATGTGACGTCAGTTGCCGATCATTTATCCATTTAACTCCCGTTTAAACACCTCGGTGGGCTACGTTTAAATCGACGTTTTCGACGTTTAAGTCAACCAACTCGATGAGACCGTACTCTGTCTATTACTAATAATTAATATGACTACAGTTGCCGATCATTTATCCATTTAACCAACCAAACCAATACGATATCTCCAACAAACAACAGCACGGGCAACTGTATGGTAATACAACCTGTATTGTTAATATACTCCGATATCAACAATAGTTTGAATTGAATTGGGGTTTTAAGGCGCACCAACACATTACAGGTTATATGGCGCCTAACAGGCATGAACATGCCAGGCTCATCTTCCATGTACATCGAGATAAAATATGGAAAATGGGCCTAGAACCTTCTCACCCTGAACTGCAGAGTTGCTGCAAATTCTATTGTAAAAACTCCATTTACGCTGGAGCAACGTTTATTGTTTTTCTGCCACTGCTCTTAGTGATGTGAGCGAGATGGCAACTGAAACAATGCAAGGGTCATGATGAAGACCATATCAACAATAGGGCGTAAATATCTAAGTACTGGCGTCAAGTTAATTAGTAAGAATGATTAAATACAAGTTATGTAAATATATATATATATATATATATAATAACGGGACTCCCGCGAGTTTTACAAAAATCAAGATTGCTGTATGTCCCGTAAACAAAACTGTCCAGTGTTATGTGTAGTCCTATGTTTCCAACGTGTCAAATAACTATTATTAAAGGGCCACTTAGAAATATGCACAAACAATTTTTTCTTTGGTGCATTCAAACCAATTATAATAATGATTTGCAAATATGGTAACGGGACTCCGCGAGTTCTAAAACAAACATCAACATTTCCGTGTCCCTTTAAAATGAATTTGTTGAAATACTAGAAGTACGACTATGCTGTAACTATATTTCTCCTATTGTGTTGGTTGTACATGTTCCTATATAGAGAAAATTGTGTCAGTGCATTTTACTATCAAGTTTATTAAGCGCGGCAGACCTTATATAGTTACACATAGGCACACCGAGGCAACTCCCCAAGGCGGTTGCCGAATTTCGATTAAGAAACCGAAAAGGAGGGAGCGTAGCTCTAAACCACACTCTAAACCACACTCTTAACCACGCTCTAAACCAAGCTCTAAACCACGCTCTAAACCACGCTCTAAACCACACTCTTAAACCACGCCCTAAACCACACTCTAAACCACGCTAAAGAAATAACCAAGTTAGAAAATTGGCGACCGATAACGTTACTAAATATAGATTATAAAATTGCAACAAAGTCAATAGCAAATCGTATTAAACATGTTATTCCGTCTATTATAAGTTCAGCTCAAACAGGGTTCATACAAGGAAGGCATTTTATTTTTTGCAGATTTTGAAAAAGCATTCGATAGCTTAAATCATGATTTTATTTTTAAGTGCTTAGAGTTTTTTAACTTCGGAGAATCTCTAGTAGGCTGGATAAGATTATTCTATAATAATATACAAAGTTGTGTTTCAAATGATGGTCACATGTCAGAAGGATTTACAGTACAACAGGGGGTAAGACAAGGATGCCCATTATCTCCAATTTTATTTATTATAGCTATTGAAATATTGTCTATTGCAGTCGCCCAAGATGAAACTATTAATGGTATAAGAATTACAAACCAAGAACTTAAACCGACATTCTTTGCTGATGACGCTACTTTTATCACGGACGGGTCACGTAGATCTTTTGAAAATTTAATTAACGTTATAGAAGACTTTAGAGGAATTTCAGGTTTAAAACTTAATACAAAAAAGTCAACTGTTCTACGCGCAAGGTCTTTAGCTGAAAGTAATATTGAATTTTGTAAGAGTAAAAAGTTCACATGGACATCAGACAAAGCAACTACTTTAGGGATGCTTTTTACAAATAATAAAGGGAAAATACATGAATATAACCTAGACCCAAAAATAAAAGATTTTTATACGTGTCTTAATAGTTGGCGAAAGTACAATTTATCACTATTGGGAAAAATCACAGTCATAAAAACGTTTGCTCTACCTAAACTCATATATCCACTATCAGTTCTTGAAAACCCACAAAAAGATATCATGAAAAAAATAACTCAAGCTACTTTCAGTTTTCTTTGGGACGATAAACCTGATAAGATAAATAGAGAAACCATTATATAAGATTATGAAAATGGAGGGCTTAAAATGATTAATATAGAGTTTTATCTTAATTCTTTAAAATGCAGTTGGATTAAGAGAATTTTAGAAGATAGTAATAAAGGACATTGGAAAGAACTATATGTAAATGAAATAAATAAATTAGGAGGAAAACTGCTTTTTGAAGGTAAAATAAATACTACAGATGTAAAACGTTTAGAAATAAAGGGAACGTTTCTTACAGAAATAATAGAAAGTTGGGCATATGTGAATTTTAGGCAGACTACAGACAACATTTCCAAAGAGATAATATGGAACAATTCAGCAATTAAAATCAATGGCAAACCAACATATTTAAAAACATGGGAAAATCGTGGGATAAAATATATTGAACAGTTATACGATTATACAAATAAAAGATTTTTCACATTTCCTGAATTCAAACAAATTTATGATATTAGCGAAGTAGATTTTTTAAAATACCATTCACTTATTACAAGTATACCACCTGACTGGAAAGAAAAACTCAAGACAGAAGCAATAAACAACATGGAAAACATACATCAATCTTTAATAAACAAAGTACTTGAAGGAAATAAGGTTAATGGATTAATATATAAATTACTAATAGAAAACAAATGTCAAAAAATAATTAAAAACCCTCAGAGTAAATGGGAAGAAATAGTTGAAAATTTAGAGTGAAAACAAATTTATTTAATACCTTTTCGATGTACTATAGATACGAAATTAAGAGCATTTCAGTATAAATATCTTACTCGAATTTTACATTCAAATAAACTACTACACAAATGCAAGCTAGTGAATTCAAGTCTTTGTGACTTTTGCAACATGCATGTGGAAACGATAACACATCTCTTTTGGGAATGTCATATAAGCCAGATATTTTGGTCACAATTACAACAAATTCTACAAAGCAAAGGGTTTCAAATTGCTTTTGATTTAAAGACTGTATCATTTGGTTTAATATGTAAAAACAACAGAAACGCTAGTATTTTGAACTTTATTATTATTATTTCAAAATACTTTCTATACAGAAACAAGTATTATAAAACCATCCCTGATATTGAATGCTTTATGAGATATTTGCATTATAGGAAAGATATTGAGGAAATTATTGCATTTTCAAAGAACAAACTTGAACACAATGCCAAATGGAACTTTGTTGACATTTGAGAAATGAAATAAGATAGAAGGTTAATTAGTAACGATCACTTTCCATATATATACCTCTAACTATACTCATACTATACTCTTCCTTTTTACTATCTTTCTATCATCTACCTTTTTCTCCCGATATATTTCTATTAAAACTAAACGTTTTCTTTTCAATACATTATATTGTAATTTATTGTTGAATATAATTTCATAATTATAGCTTTTGTACATTATTTTATTGAAAAGAAATAAAATGTTAAAAACAAAAATAAATACTGAAGTAGGCGATTAAATGAAATATCAAATAAAATCACTAAAATAGTCTTGAATATTTTTGTCTAGCGTGCGGGGCATGTCCTCAGACCCCGCTAGGAAGCTATTTACCTCGCTGACTACGGGCCTGCGCCACCAAGCTACTCTGCGCTTTTGGGCCTAATCAACCAATTATGTGGTCTTAACTTTCATACCCCATCCAACCCCTTCTCCAAGAAGCAAAAACACCTGGGGTATAAAATAAAACCTTAATTTCGTCATAAAAACTTTGCATATTGTAAAATTAAAACATTTAACAGGTAATTTTAAACAGGTTATCACATTTTTTAAACATGTTTTATTGTCGAAATATCCGTTATAAAATCCTGCTAATATAAGCTTTCCCACCGCTTAATGGAATAAAGGCGGGACCACGTTATTAGCCACATTTTCTGTACGTTTTGCTAGATTTATCATGTAAACAAAATGTTACAGATGGTATTGTTCTTCTTGTCGTCCGACAACCAACGTCACGTACAATAAACGCCAAGTCATTCCGCATGCTTTTGCTTTATCAGTGACTGTCTGATATTAAAAGCAGAGTCACTGCCTGATAAAGCAGAATGTATTATTTTTTGTTTTTCATAAAACAGAATAGAACCAGTACATAGTTCTTATATAAAACCTTTTATCACATAACTTACGGTGTGGGAGTGGAATACCACAATTCTATATACCACTAGTTTATAATAATATAACCAAATTAGCCTAGTATGCGCTGTCAAAAAAAAATCGATAATGACTATGATCCAATTCCCGCGGTTTATGTCGGTTTCGCGTGTTAAAACGACAGGCAAAATGCAATAAAAGTCGATATGTGAGTTATGTGATAAATATTCGTTCTCATTCATTCTTGAATTTATTAAACTCGTTAGCGAAAATGATATAATGCGAGGCAAGAGCCGAGCATTATATCATTTTTGCTAACGAGTTTAATAAATTCAATAATAAATATAATGAATTTATTAAACTCGTTAGCAAAAATGATATAATGCTCGGCTCTTGCCTCGCATATATCATTTTTGCTAACGAGTTTAATAAATTCAATAATGAATGAGTACTCATGTAAGATCCTCTGTTTATATAAAACTCATATCAGTATCATATGAGAATAGCAAAAAAAAAAAGATACAATTTCTTTTTCTCACGAAACATAGCTATTTTTTTCCGGGATATGTTGAACCCTTAGAAACAAAATTGTCAATGATATATGGCATCCTCATGACTCTGGATATTTCGATCTCTGCAGGTGAAATGAAATACGGCTGTGTGTTGCCTAAAGAGCCGCTGTTCGGAAGTTTCACGTTCGATGACCGCCGCAAAGAAATCAGATATGTGTGCGACGAAGGATTCATTTTGATTAAAATGAGGGAAAACAAAAGGAAATGTAGGAGAGGGAAATGGTCCAACACCGATGGCGATTGTTTACGGGATCCCAGAGGTAAGGCCAGCATTTGGTTTGTAACGTAGGGGTCGTGAGAGGTGGTACACCTTATATTTCCTCTCATGAACAGACTCAATAAAAACAGAATCTGCTCCTTTTCTCTCTTGTTGTGTTTGTTGTTTCCAAAGGATACCCTTTTCAGTATTTAGTAAGGTATGCGACCTAGACCACAATAATTATTTTATATTCCCGATCGATACACAGTGGTGGTCTCAATATACGATAGAAACGGGTATAGTATACAACAACCCGATTGTATAAATACGCAGCATATTTAGTAATGGAACTATTTTCAAAAAGTGTTGCAAGACACTAATATTTGGATTGGTTAATCCACTGTAAATAAAATATTCTGAGATGATTAACGGATTGGGCATTAATATACGGCAAGGAAGTGAATGCCATGCTTTAGAGCCTGAATAGACAAACGACTGTTTGAAAAAACTCACTATTAGTATTCATAATTTTGTGTTGCCAAAATGTTGAGATTTGACCTTATTTTCACTAGGTGATAAAAGTTGTGTTACTCGGTTTTTATCCTTAGGTTCTATAGTAAAATAAAAATCTTTGGCAGAGTAAAAAGATGATAATTTTCAAGATTCTATTTTGAAAGATATATATTTTAAATCAATTTGCATAAATATGTATGAAATATGCAGTGTTTCAAAATAATCAAACTGTAAATACCTAAATTTTAACAGTAAACTTGGTTGAACATCAAGGATAAAGACCGAGTTTATCACCTACCAGAATTTAGAGGTGTCTCAAATTTCTGCTCACTGATTGGTCAGTTTATTTTGATGATGCTTTGTCAAAATTATGAATAGTTGTAGATAAGAGGATGATTTTAAATTTCGCATATGTACATTTGAAGTTATAGCCAATTAGTCTCTAAGGTAAGCGGGGTTCTGATCTTGCATGTGTTAGATGTTAGGATTGCTCTTTAAAAATTTAACTCTTTCAGGAAACATCATCCATCTGAGTTTCGAAATCTTTATCCAAAATAAGTCATTCTGCCCTTTATTGGAATATTAAAATAACAGAGCTCCCCCGGAAATATTACAATGTCCTCATATCACACAATAGTAATTAAGATACGGTAAGATATAAGCACTGACAACCATTTAAGCCCAGGTACAGAAAGTTGTATATGCGAGAAAACAGATATAACAAATAATAAATTTACATTTTGTTTTTAGAAATGTATGAAGTTGGCTATCCCAGAGAGAGAGTGTTGTCAATTGTAACAATGAGTTATTTTCTTCGAAACTACAATTACTATCCATTGCACAGACTCCGATTTGTGTCCATCGTTGTTAAGTCCTAACAACGGCCGCGTCTATGCACAGGGGAGGTTTGTCGGCGCTACGGCGGAGTTCAACTGTGATCCTGGCTACGTTCTGGAAGGCTCTGAGAAAGTACGATGTGATACTGACCACACATGGACCGGGGAATTTCCAATATGTAGAAGTATGTGTAATAAATAACACTTTAAACAAACTCACTATTTTACCTTTATCGCGAACATATGATTGTTTGGCAGTTGTTAAACTAATTTTAATCCTAATTCCACTTTTATAAAAAGAAAGACATATGTGCATTTAGGTTATATTTTCTACCACATTGTAGTTGGTAACTCGATTAAAGGTAAGGGGCGGTACATTGTAGTTTGTAATTCGATTAAAGGTTAGGGGTGGCACACTGTAGTTTGTAACTTGATTAAAGGTATGGGGTGGCACATTGTAGTTTGTAACTCGATTAAAGGTTAGGGGTGGCATATTGTAGTTTGTAACTCGATTAAAGGTAAGGGGTGGCACATTGTGGTTTGTAACTCGATTAAACGTAAGGGGTGGCACATTGTGGTTTGTAACTCGATTAAAGGTAAGGTGTGGCACATTGTAGTTTGTAACTTGATTAAAGGTATGGGGTGGCACATTGTAGTTTGTAACTCGATTAAAGGTTAGGGGTGGCATATTGTAGTTTGTAACTCGATTAAAGGTAAGGGGTGGCACATTGTGGTTTGTAACTCGGTTAAAGGTAAGGGGTGGCACATTGTAGTTTGTAACTCGATTAAAGGTAAGGGGTGGCACATTGTGGTTTGTAACTCGATTAAAGGTAAGGGGTAGCACATTGTAGTTTGTAACTGGATTAAAGGTAAGGGGTGCTACATTGTGGTTTGTAACTGGATTAAAGGTAAGGGGTGGCACATTGTGGTTTGTAACTGGATTAAAGGTAAGGGGTGGCACATTGTAGCTCGTAACTGGATTAAAGGTAAGGGGTGGTACATTGTGGTTTGTAACTCGATTAAAGGTAAGGGGTGACGCATTGTGGTTTGTAACTCGATTAAAGGTAAGGGATGTCACATTGTGGTTTGTATCTCGATTAATGGTGGCACATTGTAGTTTGTAACTGTATTAAAGGTAAGAGGTGGTACATTGTGGTTTGTAGCTCCATTAAAGGTAAGGGTGGCGCATTGTGGTTTGTAACTCGATTAAAGGTAAGGTGTGGCACATTGTAGTTTGTAACTGGATTAAAGGTAACGGGTGGCACATTGTGGTTTGTAAATCGATTAAAGGTAAGGGGTGGCACATTGTTATTTGTACTCAATTAAAGGTAAGGGGTAGCACATTGTGGTTTGTAACTCGATTAAAGGTAAGGGGTGGCACATTGTAGTGTGTTAATCGATTAAAGGTAAGGGGTGGTACATTGTAGTTTGTAACTCGATTAAATGTAAGGGGTGGCACATTGTGGGTTGTACTCAATTAAAGGTAATGGGTGGCATATTGTGGTTTGTAACTCGATTAAAGGTAAGGGGTGGCACATTGTAGTTTGTAACTCGATTAAAGTTAAGGGGTTATAGTGTGTAAAGCGATTACAGGTAAGGGGCGGTACATTGTAATTTGTAACTCGATTAAAGTTAATGGGTGGAACATTTTAGTTTGTAACTCTATTAAAGGTAAGGAGTGGCACATTGTAGTTTGTAACTCGATTAAAGTTAAGGGGTTATAGTGTGTAACTCTATTACAGGTAAGGCGTGGTACATTGTAGTTTGTAACTCGATTAAAGGTAAGGGGTGTCACATTGTTGTTTGTAACTATTAATGGTAAGGGGTGGTTCATTGTGGTTTGTAACTCGATTAAAGGTAAGGGGTGGTACATTGTAGTTTGTAACTCGATTAAAGGTAAGGGGTGGTACATTGTAGTTTGTAACTCGATTAAAGGTAAGGGGTGGTACATTGTAGTTTGTAACTCGATTAAAGGTAAAGGGTGGTACATTGTAGTTTGTAACTCGAATAAAGCTAAGTGGTGGTACATTGTAGTTTGTAACTCGGTTAAAGGTAAGGGGTGATATATTGTAGTTTGTAACTCGATTAAAGGTAAACGGTGGTATATTGTAGTTTGTAACTCGATTAAAGGTAAGGGGTGGTACATTGTAGTTTGTAACTCGATTAAAGGTAAGGGGTGGTACATTATAGTTTGTAACTCAATTAAAGGTAAGGGGTGGCACATTGTATCTATCCCGATTAAGGGTTAGGGGTAGAATATGTGAATTCTTGTGATCATAATTCTTGTTTCATCTATACGTTTGGGAAACAATATGGTTTCTACTATAATCTTGGAGAAGACATAAGTAAGACCACTGACAAAGACGACATTAATACCGTTAGATAGTGATATTACTAATAACACAGTTCCATCTGGCAAAATGCTCCAGATACAGTCATGGCGATGATCACTGTTAGGGACATCGCTTAGACAGCTGCAACGCCTTTCAGATAGGGGAATCATTCAGACCACAACTCCGCCCGTCATATAGGGACATCACTAAGACCACTGTTGCGTCTGTCAGATAGGCACATCACTTAGACCACTGTTCCGTCAGTCAGTTAGGCACATCACTAAGGCCACAGTTCCCTCTGTCAGATAGGCACATCACTAAGACCACTGTTCCCTCTGTCAGATAGGTGCATCACTAAGACCACTGTTTCGTCAATCATATAGGCACATCACTAAGACCACTGTTTCGTCAATCATATAGGCACATCACTAAGACCACTGTTCCGTCAGTCATATAGGCACATCACTAGCACATCGCTAAGACCAATGTTCCGTCAGTCAGATAGGCACATCACTAAGACCATTGTTTCTTCTGTCGTAATTATCAGGATATCACTAAGACCCCCTGTTCTGGCCATCAAATAGGGACATTACTATTCTAAGACCACTGATCCGTTAAATACCATACACTCGCATCCGATCATACATCAATATGTGTCACTATTTGTCTTAAATGCAAATCAATTTCTCTTTTAGGTCGCCAAAACGCTGAAGATTTGGCACGGAATCTGGAAGATAAGTTCATTGACAGATATGCATCTGCGACCACCAACTCTAAAACCGGCGCTCAATGTAAGTTCTATAACATGTCATTTACACAGCTGCCGAGCTGGAACAAATCACTCTTGACGCCGCAATTGAGAGCGTTGGTGTGGGCTAAGAGTAGTACAGGAAAACAAGAGAACATAGTGACAACCCAGATATGGATATGGTTGAAATGCCTTCCCTCTTGCATTGTACGCCTAATATAACCGGTGTTGCATCATTTTTAAAGGTCGAGGGGTTAATAACGTTGCCTTGTAAATGTTAACGACGTTGCCTTGTAAATGTTAACGACGTTGCCTTGTAAATCTCTCCTCTAACTGCTGCGGGTTCAAATTCCACCGAGAGTTCAACTTTTAAGCGAGAAAGCGTATATTATTACGCATGGTGGGAGGTGTACAGTACTGGTTCTAACCAGGAATAAGTGGATGGTCTGCCTTTATCATACATAGCCTATAATATGCTGATAAATGACGTTAAACACCAAACAAGCAAACAAATCTTTGAATCTCGCGGCAATGAAGTTGTGAAGTAATTGTTTAAATCATAGATTTACGCCGCTGCACATGGAATAATGACAGTAAATATGGCATGTCCACCGCCATATGCATGCCCTCTTCGGGATGGTTAAAATTCCGTACTATTGATGTTATGAATATTAAGTTCTGCTCAACCCGAGGCTAGGGGGCGTGAACGGTAGCAAGAATATTTCACTACCGTTCATGAACAGTCTCAGTTAAACTTGGACTGCAATATTTCGTATTTGTCGTGTTCGGACGTTTCCAAATGTCCACTTACATACTCTTTTACACGCTTAAATGTGAAATAACATGATTTAGTATCATCCTTTGCTTGAGTATAACTGTCATTAATTGAGGATACACGTTTGGTACGTGTTTAGCTCACCTAATTCGAGGTCTCAGATATGAACTCTTGGGGTCGCTCTCCGTCGGTCGTCCGGTGAACTTTGTTCAAACACTTCTCACAACCTGCTTGGTCAATTACTGACGGTCATTACTATAAAAGGTCAAAACCTTCTGAAAAAACACTGAACAGATTTTGACAGTTTTTCTTTATTAATGATCGCCAACCCATAGACTATCAAGCTTGTTCAAATGAAGTTCCCGGGGTCAAAAATGATTTAGCATGTTTTACATAGATTTATATAATGTAAACATATATATAACCTTCTTCACTGAAACCGCAAGACAGATATCTATCGTATATTGCATGTAGCGGAAGCTATGGTCGTCTACCAAATGTGTTCATATGGTGACCACGGAGTCAAATCAGACTTCACCCGGGGTCACAGTTTTATAAGAAATGTTTTTAAAAAATCTTTGTAACTACAACCGATAAATGTGTATTATTTTGCGAGTAGCATGAGCTCATAATCCTCTACCAAATTTGTTAAAATGACGACCCTGGGGTCAAATTTGACCTGCCCAAAGGATTATATACGTTTTACATATATGGAAACAATTGAAATATCTCCTTCTCTGAAAACACAAGTCATAGAGCTTTATTATATTGTATGTAGCATGAGCTCATGGTCATCGCCCAATTTTGAGGTGACCGTGGAGTGAAATCTGACCCCACACCATAAGTCCCTTGTTTTTCTTAGACAAATGTTAAGGGGAAAAATGAAACATCTTGAAGTGCTTTTCTGAACCAGAAGGCATAGAGCTCTCACATATTGCATGTAGCTTAAGCTTTTGGTCCTTTACAAGTTTGCCCAAATGTTGGGGCGCCACGATGATTACAGTTTTACATAGAGTTATTTAGAAAAAAATCTTCTAAAATAACATCTTCGTCTCTGAAACTACAAGAGATAGAGTTCTAATAGTGTGCATGTATCATACGCTTATGGTACTCTAATATGTTTGTTTAAATGGTGATCATGGGGTTCAAGCATGGGGGCAACGTTTTAAATAAAATATGTTTAAACAAATCTTGTTTTGAACTTACCAAAACAAATGCTAGTGTGAATGTCAATAAATAATGAAATGGGGATCCCTTGGAAGCAACAAACACAGACAAGGTAGAAAGGTAGCAGACTCGGTTTTATGGAGTTCACACGAGATAATAGAAATTTCAACACCTCTCACGCCCCCTAGCACCGGCTTAAGTGCTATTGATGATTCCAAAGGACAGTAAGAAAAAACACAACTGATTTGTAGTCGGGGCTTTCTTACATTTAATGACCACATATTTGTATTCTGTCTGTGTGGAAATACCTACACCGCTCAAAAATATTAACGGATTGCTTATCGAAATTCTATATGGTTACGTGTTAAATGCACCATTTTGACTGCCCGGCTTTTCCTAAATACCTGTCTGTACAAACCCGGTTGCTATGTCAAATGCTTATCAAGACATTAAACCTGTGTTGCAAATCAGAATTACAGTCTTTCCAATCCTGTGAAGTACCATAGTCAAAAAATTGTAAATTAAATTTTTTCCCAAAAATACAGATATTTTTTTCTGAAAGTCTATACAATTCTGGTATGGAAATGGAATAAATGTCTTTATTTAATATTCTAGCATTCATGTCTTAAAATGAATGGAAAAAGACAGAAATCCACATGCATCGTTTTAGTTGCAGACTTGCAGGGACAAAAAGTGACTTTATGGGGAAAATGAAAATGTACAAATGTTTGCCCATGACACTTCACAGGATCGGTAGGACTGTAATTCTGATTAGCAACAAAAGTTTAATGTCTTGATAAAGCATTTGGCATAAACACCGGGTTTGTACAGACAGTTATTAATTAACTACTTAATATCTGCCGTCGTTTGCACGAAACTGCACGCACCATGTGGTAAAAACAAGGCCAATATGGAGAGAAACTCAGCCGATATGAGAAAACTCGGCCAATATGAAATTCAAGCAATCTGATTGGATAAGCCAACACGGCCAATATGACCAAGGCTTTGTTTTCTTTAAGGAGGCCATTTTGAAGAAAAAAACATAATGTCGCAGCTATGTTCGCCTATGTAATGTAGACAATGAAAATAATTAAGATTTGTAAATTTGGTTACATTGACTTCGCTGAAATATAGCTATTATCACGTTCGAGTGTGATTTATCCCACGCGCCAGTGGAATACTTGTTTGAGTCAGATACTTGTTATTAAATATTATATTGAACATATATCTCTTGTTCTTTCTAATCTGTAAATTATATTTAATACATAGGAATAAAGAGAGATATTAAGTAGTTAATTAACAAAAATGTCATTAATTAAGTGTTTTCATATTGGCCTAGTTATTGGTCCCCGGACTGTCATATTGGCCCGTGGCTTTCGGCCTTGGGCCAGTATGATATTCCTTGGACCAATAACTTGACCAGTATGAAAACACTCAATTGATAACATCATAGTATTTAGGAAAAGCCGGGTCGTCAAAAGCATTTAAACACGTAACCATGTGGTAAATCAAAAAGCAATCCGTTAATATTGTTGAACAGTCTATAATAAAATAATCATATAGACAAACAAAAACCCACATCGTTATAGCTGTTAATTCGTCCAATTATTCCTACTTCAGCGAGACTGAGTGTTGGTAAAAGTGGTCTGGACATTGTGTTTGCGGTGGACGTATCATCCAGCATTGGCGAGACGTCTCTGCAATCGGCGAAAGAGTTCATGAAACTAATCGTGGAAACATTTGGAGTCTCCAATGAGACAAATGGAGGTATGTACAAGTATTTAGCTGTTGACCTCGATATAAACTTGGTGGGAAAGCTTATATTAGTAGGATTTTATAAAGGATATTTCGACAATAAAACACGTTTCAAAATATTTTTACTGAAAACATATGACAACCTGTTTAAAATTACCTTATTATATTCTTTAATTTTACAATATGCAAACGTGTTCAGCCGAAATTAAAGGTTTATTTCATACCCACGTTTTCGCTTCTTGGAGAAGGGGTTGGATGGGGTATGAAAGTCTCATTGAGGAATAATAAATTAACTGGAATGACAATAATTATTGTAATAATAGTATACGTATATAGTTACACAGACCTAGGTCTGTGATATATAGTTGTATAAAGTATGCAGTTGGATGGTTCCACTACCCAAAACACACTCACGGATGTGCATATTAAATGGGCTTACCTTGATGGGGATAGTAAAGGAGCTAAATGAATTGCTAATTCGGTAGTTATACAGCATTAACTGCTCCAAGCAGTAAGGGAAGTATTAACTGTTTATTAGTTTGACTAGTATTATCGTACCATGCGGTAGGTTGCCCGCCCGAGAGTGACGACGAGCTGGACAGTGAGGATAGGGTGATCCCGAATACAATGGCGGTAATTAATATTGTTTCAGGTACAAACGGAACAAGGTTCGCATTGTTGACGTTTAGTTCAGATGTAACTGAAGTATTTAGTCTTAATGACCAAAACGTACGATCGAAGGAAAAGGTCATCGAAAAAATAGATTCTGTACAGGTATGTGTTGTTTAATTATGTTAATATGCACGATATCTCTTGTTAGCTCTACTGGCCAACGGCCAGCAGAGCTTATGGGATGGTGTGTTGTCTGTCGTCCGTCGTCTGTTTATCTGTCTGTCGTCTGTCGTCCGTTAACTATTCTTCAAACGACTTCTCCTCAGAAACTGCTTGACAAATTTTGACCAAACTTCACATGGATGATCCTTAGTTGAATGCTTTTTAGATTTGTTAAAATTAGTTCAGCGCTCCATCCAAGATGGCTGCCATTACCATATATGGTCGAAACCTTAAAAAATCTTCTTCTCCAGAACCGCTGGACAGATTTCAACAGTTTTTCTTTTAAAATGATCGCCAACGCCTAGACTATCAAGTTTGTTCAAATAAAGTCCCCGGGGTCAAAAATGGCCGTGCCCCGGGGGTCCAAAATTTGTATATTGGGGTTTTGCATGTTTTTCATATAGACATATAGGAAAATACTTTAAACAATCTTCTTCTCTGAAACCACAAGGCACAGAGCTCTCAAGTATTACATGTAGACTTATATAGGAGTTTTTTTTAAAAATATCTTCTTCTCATAAACTACAACAGCCAGAGGTTTGATATTTTGCATTTCCTATAAGCGTATGGTCCTTTACCAAGTTTGTTCAAATGGTGACCCTCGGGTCACATTTGGCCCCGCCCCAAGGGTCACATGTTTTACATAGACATGTATTGGGAACAACTTAAAAAATATTCTTCTCTGAAACTGCAAGAGCCAAAGGTTTAATATTTTGCATTTGCTATAAGCTTGTGGTCCTCTACCAAGTTTGTTCAAATGGTGACCCAGGGGTCACATTTGGCCCCACCCCAGGGGTCAGTTTTACATAGGTTTGTATAGGGAAAAACTGAAAAAAATCTTCTTCTCTGGAACCACTTGGCACAGAGATCTCATGTATTTATGTAGCATATGGTCCTCTACTAAGTTTGTTCAAATGGTGACCCTGGGGTCAAATTTGTCCCCGCCCCGAGAGTCACAGTTTGTCATAGACTTATATAGGATTTTTTTTTAAAAATCTTCTTCTCGGAATCTACAAAAGCCATAAGTTTCATATTTTACATTTATTATAAGCTTATGGTCCTTTACCAAGTTTGTTCAAATGGTGACCCTGGGGTCACATTTGGCCCCGCCCCAAGGGTCACATGTTTTACATAGACATGTATAGGCAAAAACTTAAAAAAATCTTCTCTGAAACTGCAAGAGCCAGAGGTTTAATATTTTGCTGTTGCTATAAGCTTATGGTCCTTTACCGATTTTGTTCAGATGGTGACCCTGGAGTCACATCTGGCCCCGCCCCGGGAGTCACAGTTTTACATAAATGCTTGTATAGGGAAAAACTGAAAAAAATCTTCTTCTCTGGAACTGCAAGAGCCAGAGGTTTAATGTTTTGCATTTGCTATAAGCTTATGGTCCTTTACCAAGTTTGTCCAAGTTTGTTCAAATGGTGACCATCGGGTCACATTTGACCCTGCCCCAAGAGTCACATGTTTTACATAGACATGTATAGGGAAAAACTTAAAACATCTTCTTCTCTGAAACTGCAAGAGCCAGAGGTTTAATATTTTGCAGTTGCTATAAGCTTATGGTCTTCTACCAATTTGTTCATTTGGTGACCCATTGGTAACATTTGGCCCCACCCTGTGGGGTCACAGTTTTACTTAGGCTTGCATAGGCTGTAAAAACTGAAAAAAATCTTCTTCTCTGGAACCACATGGCACAGAGCTCTCATGTATTACATGTATCATCAGCTTATGGTCCTCTACCAAGTTTGTTCAAATGGCGACCCTGGTGTCAAATTTGGACGCGCCCCGGGGGTAAGTTTTTTTGTTTTTTTGTTTTTTATTAATATGATTTATTTTTTATTTATTTTTTCAATTTCAATTTTTTTTTTAAAAAAAATTATTTTAATTATTTTTATTTTTATTTTTTTATTTGATTGATTTGAATTTATTTATTTTTTTGATTTTTTTCATTATCTTTTTAATTACTTGACACTTACTTTAAAATTTCTTGTCGGCGCTACTCATCCTAAATGCCTTTTTGAATTTCGACGAAACTTGGCAGGAAGCATCGGTAAGATGTCTAGTTGTGCATATCATGCTTTTGTTCCAGTTCGCTGATTTTTGACGGAGTTATGGCCCTTTGACATTTTTATTTTAAATTTCTGGTCGCGCTGCTTCTCTTAAACGGCTTGTTGGATTTCAACGAAATTTGGCAGGAAGCCTCAGTATGATGTCTAGTTGTGCAAAGCCTTGTATATCAATGAAATCTTGGACAATTTCGAAAACCAGCTAGATCTTGTTTGTAATAACAGAGTTATGGCCCTTGATTTGTTGAAAAATGCTATATTGTATTTTCCTTTGTTAAATCTATAGGAGAAGAAAAAAAGTATGATAATGGACCTTTGGAAACGGCCGAGCACGACACATACGAAATATTGCAGTCTCGGTTTGATTGAGACTGTTCATGAGCGGTAGTGAAATATGCTGGCTACCGCTCACGCCCTCTAGCCCCGGGTTGCGCAGAACTCAATATTCATAAAATCAACAGTACACAATTTTAACCATCCCAAAGATGGCATGCATACGGCGGTGGACATGGAGTTATATGCTTCCCCATGTCGTACGGCGTATGGTCCCAGTATCTAATAAAATTAAATGCCCCGAAGAGCGAAATAAAAATAATGGAATTTAGTTGGGAGCAGCGGTTATGAAGCCTGCGTATCACAAGTAACAGCCAAAAGACTAAATTAAAAAGCAGACAACATATCCTATAAGTGGTTAAACAATACCCACAGCCTTTTATAGGCCGGAGTAGTGGAACCACCGAATCAAAACATAAGTAAGAAAACAAAAGAAATTGAAAATGTACCACCGATAACTAAATATAAGTATCGGGCTCAGCGATCTCCAAAGATCGAATGAATAACAGTACTGATTGCAAGCGCGGGGAAAGCTATATCTAGCTATATCTATCTAAATCTGTAAGAGCTATTTGAGCCAGTAGAGCGTCCACAGGCCCTCTTAGGCCTCTTGTTTTTTAGATCACCTTGAGCCGAAGCTATTGGGATCACTCTTCGTCCGTCGTCCGTCCGTCGTTAATTTTTGCTTCAAACGACTTCTCCTCAGAAACCATTTGGCCAATTTTGACCAAACTACACATGGATGACCCGGCGATAAATACTTTTTAGATTTGTTAAAATTAGGTCAGCGCGACATTCAAGATGGCCGCCATTACCATATATGGTCGAAACCTTAACAAATTTTCTTCTCAAGTTGGACAGATTTGCGCTGGACAGATTTCGACAAAAAAAATTAAAATGATCGCCAACGCCTAGACTATAAAGTTTGTTCAAATGAAATTTCCGGTGTCAAAAATGACCTTTTCCTTGGGGTCCAAAGTTTGTATATAGAGATTTTGCATGTTTTTCATAGACTTATATAGGAAACATTTTTAAAAAATCTTTTTATCTGAAACCACAAGGCACAGAGCTTTGATGTATTACATGTAGCATCAACTTATGATCCTCTACTAAGTTTGTTCAAATGGTGACCTTGGGGTCTAGTTTGACCCCGCCCGGGGGTCACAGTTTTACATAGACTTATATAGGGAAAAAACAACCTTCTTCCCTGAAACTACAAGAGCCAGAGGTTTAATATTTTGCATTTACTATAAGATTATGGTCCTTTACCAAGTTTGTTCAAATGGTGACCCTGGGATCACATTTGGCTTCGACACAGTGGTCACATGTTTTACATAGACTTGTATAGGGAAAAACTTAAAAAATCTTCTTCTCTGAGACTACTTGAGCCAGATGTTTAATATTTTGCCGTTGCTATAAGCTTATGATCCTCTACCAAGTTTGTTCAAAAGGTGTCAAATTTGGCCTCGCCCCGGGGGTCACAGTTTTACATAGACATATATGATTTTTAAAAAAAAAAAATCTTTTTCTCTGAAACTACAAGAGCCACAGGTTTAATATTTCGCATTACTATAAAGACATATAAAAATATCGGACAGGGAAAGCAGCATTCAAGGACGACAGTCAACCACAAAACACAAAAACAAACACGCAAACAGACAAACGAGAAGGCAAAAGTAATACAAAAATGCAAGCGACATCACAAACACACAACGGTTGACAAAAGGTCTACCGCCTTGGAACGGTTAGTGGCAACAAAGGCCACTGGGGGTTTAAACCGGTTCAATGGTGCACCAAACCTCACACTTACCCTACTGGCATCCCATTAAAACAGGACAGTGTAAATAAAGAAATCCCCGCCATGATCTAATCTCTAACCATATAAGGTTATGGTCCTTTACAAAGTTTATTCAAATGACGACCATGTGGTCACATTTGGCCCAGCTCCGGGAGTCACAGTTTTGCATAGACTTGTATAGTGAAAAGCTTTAAAAAATCTTCTTCTCTGGATCTGCAAGAGCCAGAGTTTTAATATTTTGCATTTGCTATTAGCTGATGGTCCTCCACCAAATTTTCAAATGGTGACCCTGGGGTCATATTTGGCCCCGTCCCGGGTGTCACAGTTTTACATAGATTTATATTGTAAGAAAAAAATCTTCTTCTGTGAAACTACAAGAGCCAGAGGTTTAATATTTTGCATTTTTGAATTTGTAAGATTATGGTTCTTTATCATGTTTGTTCAAATGGTGACCCTGAGGACACATTTGGCCCCGTCCCGAGTGTCATAGACTTGTATAGGGAAAAAACTTTAAAAAATCCTTCTTCTCTGAAACTGCAAGAGCCAGAGGTTTTTGCATTTGCTATAAGCTTATGGTCCTCCACCAAATATTTCATATGGTGACCCTGGGGTCACATTTGGCCCCGTCCCGCTTGTCACAGTTTTACATAGACTTGTATAGGGAAAAACTTAAAAAGAATCCTTCTTCTCTGAAACTGCAAGAGCCAGAGGTTCAATATTTTTTATTTGCTATTTGCTTATGGTCCTCCACCAAATTTGTTCAAATGGTGACCCTGGGGTTAAATTTGGCCCGTCCCGGGTGTCACAGTTTTACATAGATTTATATAGTAAAAATAAATAAAAAATATTCTTCTGTGAAACTACAAGAGCCAGAGGTTTAATATTTTGCATTTGCTATAAGCTTATGGTCCTCCACCAAATTTGTTCAAATGGTGACCCTGGGGTTAAATTTGGCCCCATCCCTTGGGTCACAGTTTTATATAGATTTATATAGTAAAAATATTAAACAATCTTCTTTTGTGAAACTATAAGAGCCAGAGGTTTAATATGTTTTGATTTACCATGAGCTTATGGTCCTTTACCAAGTTTATTCAAATGGCGACCCTGGGGTCACATTTGGCCCTGCGCCAGGGGTCACATGTTTTACATAGACTTGTACAGGAAAAAACTTAAAAAATCTTCTTCTCTGAAACCACAAGGCACACAGCTCTCATATATTACATGTAGACCTGGGGTCACATTTGGCCATGCCCAGGGGTTACACTCTAGCACCTCACTTTTGTATTTGATCTTTACCGAACTTTGTCAGTGTCTTTATATCAACGTTGTAAACACAACAGAGGCCACATGTCTTGAACAATCTTGACCTAACTTGCACAGATTGTATACGATCATAAGATTTCGAAGAAGTTTGATAATGGGCAAGTACTGATGTGATCGATATAGGGCCATATTGGCCCTCTTGTTTAGCTCTACTGGCCAAATTCTTATGCAATGCTATTTTGTCCGTCTTCCGCTCGTCCGTCGTCCGTTAACTTTTTGATGTCAACACTCTAGCACTTTTGTTTTTCATCCTATCTTTACCAAACTTTACCAGATTGTTAATATCAATGAAAGCTCGGCCGAGTTTGAAAACAAGCCAGATGGGACCAGTAATACCAGAGTAACTTTTTAAATAATGAAAATTGCTATAATGTGTCTTGTCAACACCCTAGCGCCTCCATTTATCATCCTATTTATACTATACTTTGTCAGATTGTTGATATTGATAAAAGTTCGGTCCAGTTCGAAAACTGGATTATTTTAATTAAGTATGGTTGTTTAAGGACTCGAGGCAAAACAATTACATACGAGAAATCCACGGATTCATATGTCTCGCCTAACGGGGGCGGGACTTAAAAATAAAAGATAAATGTTGCTTAAATGAATGTTTGTTAACATTTTAATAACTAAAAACAATGGAGTTTACAGTTTGCTGATATGACATTTAAGTGCATTTGTTTAAAAACAAAAGTCATTCTAAAAAAACAACATCAGCCCCAAAAAAGTAGGTCAAGGTCATAGATGAAATCCATGCGTCCAAAAAGATGCACTACCCAATACATAACTATGTCAAAATAGAATGTTTTGTTTTCCAAAGATTAAGCTATAACCTAGGTTTAAAGCATCTAGTGCATAATTATAGTTCATGAGAAAGTGATGCAAATGTAACAATAAAGTTATCTGCCCTTTGCTTGGAGGGTGAAGGTCACATCCACATTTGCTTCTTGACACGTTGTTATGTACTACCCAAGAAACAACTATAAGCGCAGTTCGAAGGTCTAATGTATAAAGTTTGTGAAAAAGTGACCTAAACGCAAATGTTGAAGGTAAAACTTATTACGTTATCTGCCCCTTGCTTGGAGGGTCAAGGTCACATCCACATTTACTTTGTCACGTTGCGATGTACCACCCAAGATACAACTTTAAGCAAAGTTTGAAAGATCTAATGCATACAGTTTGTGAGAAATTGACTTAAACACAAAAGTTGAAGGTAAACATTATTAAGTTAACTGCCCTTTGCTTAGAGGGTCAAGGTCACTTCTACATTTGCTTTGTCACGTTGCAATTTACTACCCAAGATACAACTATAAGCAAAGTTTGAAATGTCTAGTGCATACAGTTTGTGAACAAGTGACCTAAACGCAAAAATTGAAGGTAAAACATATTAAGTTATTTGCCTTTTTGCTTGGAGGGTCAAGGTCACTTTCACCTTTGCTTTGTCACGTTGCGATGTACCGCCAAAGATACAACTATAAGCAAAGTTTGAAAGGTCTAGTGCATACAGTTTGTGATAAAATTACCTAAACGCAAAACTTGAATGTTGACGCCTTCGCCTTTGCCGCCGTCGAAAAAGCAATGCCTATGTCTCTTTTTTACTTCGAAAAGGCGAGACATAAATTCGTATTGATCGCCTGCATAAAGGAGCCCCTCTAGGGAAGTGCAAATAGGGGAACTTAAAGTAATTTATTATAACGGAGTTTCCGCCTTGTGACGCTAACTCGATAAGGATATGTAGATGCAGAATACGTTTTTGTATTTTGGTTCCACTGCTGGGCCCCAGCAGATGTTTCATCAGCTGGGGTCCCTAGGGAGTATTCGGGTAAATAAACACAAAAGAATAATATCTTGTCCAAATGTGAATGCATTTATAAAACCGGTTTTGTCCTCCTGCGTAAAGTGGCCCCTGTACCTGGGTACAATTTGGGGGAATTTGCAGTTCGACTGCCATTTTGCTCAATGCATGGCAAATAGTTTTGTCCCCGCCCACCCCACCACAACCACAGACTCCATATAGCAAGTAGAGCGATACAGGCCCTCTTGGACCTTTTGTTTGGAACCGTTATTGCGTTTAGGTTACTTTATTTTGGTACTATTGTTTTGGGCGTTTGTTTCAGCCAAAGGTGTTGTTTTTTTACTTTTCAGACAAAACTTAACGAGTACCTAAATATGTTAAACCAGTGAGTGAAACAGACATTGTTGACGGTGAATGGCAATACATTACTGTTAAAATTCGACTGAGGACTAAAATAATCACGTGCGAAAGTTGTTTTTGGTTTTCAAATTAAAATTATGCTGCATCAAAAATTAGAACATTTGTTTTTTAGAATCCAAAAAGGGTGATAAACGTAAATTAAGACACTCTGTAAGTGGTATAGTAAGGTATTAAGGCGTGTAAGTGTTATAGTAAGGTATTAAGGCGTGTACGTGTTATAGTAAGGTATTAAGGCGTGTAAGTGTTATAGTAAGGTATTAAGGCGTGTACTTGTTATAGTAAGGTATTAAGGCGTGTAAGTGGTATAGTAAGGTATAAAGGCGTGTAAGTGTTATAGTAAGTTATTAAGGCGTGTAAGTGTTATAGTAAGGTATTAAGGCGTGTACGTGTTATAGTAAGGTATAAAGGCGTGTAAGTGTTATAGTAAGGTATTAAGGCGTGTACTTGTTATAGTAAGGTATTAAGGCGTGTAAGTGGTATAGTAAGGTATTAAGGCGTGTAAGTGTTATAGTAAGGTAATAAGGCGTGTAAGTGTTATAGTAAGGTATTAAAGCGTGTACGTGTTATAGTAAGGTATGAAGGCGTGTACGTGTTATAGTAAGGTATTAAGGCGTGTACGTGTTATAGTAAGGTATTAAGGCGTGTAAGTGTTATAGTAAGGTATTAAGGCGTGTATTTGTTATAGTAAGGTATTAAGGCGTGTAAGTGGTATAGTAAGGTATTAAGGCGTGTACGTGTTATAGTAAGGTATTAAGGCGTGTACGTGTTATAGTAAGGTATTAAGGCGTGTACGTGTTATAGTAAGGTATTAAGGCGTGTACGTGTTATAGTAAGGTATTAAGGCGTGTACCTGGTATATTAAGGTATAAGGCGTGTAAGTGTTATAGTAAGGTATTAAGGCGTGTAAGTGTTATAGTAAGGTATTAAGGCGTGTAAGTGTTATAGTAAGGTATTAAGGCGTGTACGTGTTATAATAAGGTATTAAGGCGTGTACGTGTTATAGTAAGGTATTAAGGCGTGTAAGTTTTATAGTAAGGTATTAAGGCGTGTAAGTGTTATAGTAAGGTATTAAGGCGTGTACGTGTTATAGTAAGGTATTAAGGCGTGTAAGTGTTATAGTAAGGTATTAAGGCGTGTAAGTGTTATAGTAAGGTATTAAGGCGTGTACGTGTTATAGTAAGGTATTAAGGCGTGTACGTGTTATAGTAAGGTATTAAGGCGTGTACGTGTTATAGTAAGGTATTAAGGCGTGTTCGTGGTATAGTAAGGTATTAAGGCGTGTGAGTGTTATAGTAAGGTATTAAGGCGTGTAAGTTTTATAGTAAGGTATTAAGGCGTGTAAGTGTTATAGTAAGGTATTAAGGCGTGTACGTGTTATAGTAAGGTATTAAGGCGTATAAGTGTTATAGTAAGTTATTAAGGCGTGTAAGTGTTATAGTAAGGTATTAAGGCGAATTGAAGTTATTTAAGATTTGCTAATTTTCCGCTGTCCCAGCAACACAGAATTTACATGGCAAAATGATATTGGAAAAATCCCCATCAAAAAAAGCAATTCGTCTGTAAAATATATATTTCTAAACCGATTTTCAAAAATAATTATTTTTAATTACCGCTATAAATACAAGTTCCGGTGATATTATTATATATGTACGTATTACTAAAATTGCTCATGTTAATGCATGAAACCATTTGGATGAAACACATGCCCCAAACTATAGGGAATTGCGCAATCCAATCAAAAGGATAGAATTACTTTATTAATATGCCAAATTAATAGATCAATTTCTGACTGAATTCACCAACCATTCTTGAGAATATTCTTAGACTATCGTTGACGCAGAACTCTTCCATGGCATTTGTGCCGATTGCAATGACACTTCACACAAATATACAATATATGTCATCACGTATAACTATTGGTTGGTTGGTTGTGGTTGGTTGGTTGGTTGGTTAATGATAAATATAATAATAATAACTTCATTTATCGAGGATAACATATTTGGCTTATAGCCAGCTGACATATGGTTCTCAAACAGAAACATGTATACTCGTATTTAAAATATCTACAAACTTTTGTTGAAAAAATGTTTGTATACGGCATAGAACATGTTTACAAACGTTATATTATATTAAAAGAACAATGCACACTGCTTTCTAAGATGAATAAAAAGATGAGCTTTAACATGTGATTAATATCAAAAGTACCCATATATGTCTGTGGTTAACCAACATACAAGCTAATCCATCACGGGACAATATCCATTTTAAGTATGAAAGATATGATTTTAAAACCTATATTCACCCCATGGTTAAACAGCATACACGATAGTACACCATGAGACGACATATGTTTTAAGAATATAGTAACAATTTGAAATTTTCAATTTCAATAGCCCCTAAAACAGTTTATAACCCAAATTACTAATATTTATCTGCGATTATACAACATACGAGCAAATTCACCAAAGGCAATATAAGCTTTTAGTTAAATGTATAATTTGAATAGGTCAAATTTATTCCATGGTTATACAACATAAAAGCTAGTTCACCAGTTTCAATTTTACACTTTAAGGCAATATATGACGGTCGATTGTTTCGTGGTGGAAGCAGACCACCCACGTTTTCCTGGGTAGAACCCGTATACCTCAGTATATACCACCCGCGAGTTTAGTTTTCACCAACTGTTTGTTTGAATTTGTTTTAATTTTGTTAACGTCATTTTCAGCACAGTTTAGCCTATGTATTGACGGTCGAGTTTTAGTGTTGGAAGCAGACCACTCACTAATTCCTCAATAGAATCAGTAGTGTATACCTCCTGCCATTCGTACGAATCGACACTTTCTCACTTACTAGTCCAGCTCCTAGTGGGATTCGAACCCGCAGTGGTGATAGACGAAAATGTTTCAAACACAGCGTCTGTGTCCGTTCGACAACGGGAATTTGGAATGCGGCTATTTGTGCCAGAGCTATGTGCCCTTGAACTTTGAATTTGGTGAATTAACGATAAACATTTTCCAATAACGGTTTAACACTGGCCAATTCACATTGTTTTTACGTAAATACAGAATACAGGTGGTGGAACAAACTTTCATAACCCCTTAGTTAAAATAACAAGGATGTATTTGACTCTCATCAAAAGAAAAGATCCACAACGAGATGTAGGAGCTAGTCGTGCCGTATTCTTTATCACCGATGCCGAAGAGTCCACGATTAGCGAAAAAAACAGGGATAGAACCAAGACACTTGCCGCCAATTTGAGAGGTAATTGTAAAGTTATATCCTTGATATAGACTGACTACGTCTTTGGTTTAAACAGTATTCAGTTCGTATGTCCACATAGATACACATTATAAATGATGATTAGCTGACCTAAATTCATCAAATTTTTGAACACAAGAATCAGACTCAGACTCAAAATCTCATTTTTTTGTAAACCCTATAAACACAAAAGTATGGGTAAGAATTGTGCTTTTTAGACATTTTCTGTTAAATTACCTTTAAAATTACTCGATTCTTTAAGTAAATGTAGTAATTTGCAATCAGTACTGTTATTCATTCGATCTTTGGAGATCGCTGAGCCCGATACTTATATTTAGTTTTCGGTGGTACATTTTCAATTTCTTTTGTTGTCTTACTTATTTTTTGATTCGCTGGTTCCACTACTCCGACCGATAAAAGGTTCTTGGTATTGTTTAACCCACATAGGATATGTTGTCTGCTTTTTATACGCAGGCTTCATAACCGCTGCTCCCAACTAAATTCCATTATGTTTATTTCGCTCATCGGGGAATTTCATTTTATTAGATACTGGGACCATACGCCGTACGACATGGGGAAGGATATACTCCATGTCCACCGCCATATGCATGCCATCTTCGGGATGGTTAAAATTGTGTACTATTGACTTTATGAATATTGAGTTCTGCTCAACCCGGAGCTAGAGGGTAGCTAGCATATTTCACTACCGCTCATGAACAGTCTCAATCAAACCGAGACTGCAATATTTCGTATAAGTCGTGCTCGGCCGTTTCCAAAGGTCCATTATCATACTCTCTCGTAAAATTGTTTTTATTTGAAATTTAAAGAAAGAGAGATTTTGAGTCGTGTCCGATTCTTGTACTCAAAAGTTTGATGAATAAGAGTATGAACACAAACTTATCAAGCTTGTAAAAGTATAAACATTTTAATCATGAAACATGACGACTGATGAAAGATAAAGAAATGAAGTAGTAATTAAAACTTAATGTAAATATATAAAGATAAAACTATTTACAAATAAGGGATGATATGGTAGTAATACAAACTATGTATATATGTAAATCAACAAATGCCCGCCAACGGTCGTATAAACAAGTAAATATATATAAGAACAAATTATAATGATTTATATAGTCTGATTTCTTTCAAAAAATATAAAGCAAGACTCTGAATCTATAGTATCAAATAACTCTTTCATAGTATTAGCATTGTAGTATCTTTGCAGCATAGGATCAGAGTCTACACATTCCAACAGTATATATTTGACCGTTAACGGTGCAAAACAGGGTATATATTCTGGTAATTGCTCACCTTTTAATAAATATGAATGAGTATAACGTGTATGCCCTATCCTGCACCGGACAACTTCTCGACGAATGGGTCTACTAGAAGAACGCCATTCTCCGAGTAACGGTTTAACTGAATGGAGTTTATTGTTACCGCGTTGTTAATTATAAAGGCGAAAAAAAGAGGACATCGATGAGTTGAAATTGCACGGTTAAATTCATTATGAATTACATAAAATAAAATATTTTATATTAGAAATATTTTTCGTGTAAAAACAACAACAAAAAACAAGGGAAACGGTCTTAAACCAGCTGCTTGGGAAGGAGAGTCTTCAACCCAGCAAAGTAGTTAGCGGCAGGAGGGTTTTAACTCAGCGTGTAAGTCGGAGTTTTGAACCAGTCATGGAAGATGGGTTTTAGAACATAACCACAGTCGATGAGAGTTCTTTCTTATGTATTCAGGGAACCTATAATGTTATAGAATAACCAATATGTTACAGCCTATGAATTCGTTTGTGTTATTTTGCTACAGATTTTTTAACTCGTGTGAATATATAGAGAATATTATGCCAGTGCCTTTTACTATCAAGTTTATTAGGCGAGGCTTAGAAAACGAAGAATGGCGAGGCTAATGGCGAGGCAGAACCTAACTATTCTTCGTTTTTGCGCCGAGCCTAATAAACTTGATAGTAAAAGGCACTGACATAATATTCTATTTATCATGTAGATTAAGCACATTTTCTGTATGAATTACTATTATTACCTATTTCTCAGAATGTTACGCTTATCGAGGACGCCGCCATGTTGTTGTTGTTTTTGTTTGTTTTATGACGTCAGGCAACGTTACGTGCATGGCGTCAGATAACGTTACGTACAATAAACGCCGAGGGATTCCGCATTGATTGGCTTTATTGGTCTGTGCCTAATGAAAGCAAAATTTATTAGGTCTCCCCTTTTTTAGGCAGAAAAGTGCATATCTGCATGATAAATACATGTATACGGTATTTATAAAAAGGCCTTCTTGCTGCTATATGATGTTCGTCAAGTCGTTGCCGCATACGTTTTAGCCAACTCGTTTAATAAATTCAATAATCATTAGCGTAAATGTGTGCGCATCTGTGTAAAACATTTCATAACAAATAGTATTAAAAACAGGTTAAACAATGAAGAACCCAGGCGCTCACGCACCGCATACTTTTTTTATAAATCACATATGCATGTATTTCCCATAATCACAAATATACTTTTATTAAAATTTTCTGGCCGAAAACTATTGTGTATATAGTATATTAATCTAATTAAAGCACGGTCCCAATGATCATTACATGAAAAATGATTATTAATAAAGGCAGACAATTCTCAAGATTTTGCGTCTGTGGGATCAAGATCAATTCAGGACGTTTCGGCACCAAACCATTTCGACACAGGGACGAATCGGCACCTAGACGTTTCGGCATCAAACCATTTCGGAACTATTTTAATTTTTACCCTAGACAGTTCGGCACCCATTTATATTTGAATATTATAATGAAGTAAAGAAGTAAAGAAATTAAATATTTCTATAAGATCACTTGTAATTCATTTAAAATGCAAAGTTGATTGCCTTAACGGCAACTTCGAAGCGGTTTGAGCCTGAATACAACTAAAACATGAACATAAATAGGGCCCATATGATAATCACTAGTAAAATTTAAGTAGATATGACTTTTATATTATATTGTAGCATGGTCACTGAAATTCCCTTTGTAATAGCTCAGGTGTAAATCGTTTAAATTGCACATACTTGAATATGTTCCCTTTAACATGTAAATAATATATACCTAAGACCAAATAAAAACTTATTTGTATTCATACAGTATCTTTTAATTCTTCACTTTACCTTCCTGTCATCTCCATGTCGACGACTACAGGTATGTGACTTGAACAAAGCCTCCACAAAATAACCCATTATTAAAAATCGGCTAATAACGCATGCGTTATACTTTTCTTGTTATTCCAACATTGAGTGCAATGCATAGTTTTTAAGAAATATAGAATTGTTTTTTATATCATCCCGTAACAGTTCGGACACATGTTTTAATATGTGTGTAGGTTATATAATTATGTAACAGTTCGGACAAATGTTTTAATATTTGTGTAGGTTATATAATTATGTAACAGTTCACACAAGTGTTTTGATATATAAGTAGGTTATATAATTATGTAACAATTCTGACAAGTGTTTTGATATATGAGTAGGTTATATAATTAGGTAACAATTCAGACAAGTGTTTTGATATATGAGTAGTTTATATAGTTATGTAACAGTTCAGACAAGTGTTTTGATATATATGTAGGTTATATAATTATGTAACAGTTCAGTCAAGTGTTTTGAGATATGAGTAGGTTCTATAATTATGTAACAGTTCAGACAAGTGTTTTGATATATATGTAGGTTATATAATTATGTAACCGATTAGACAAGTGTTTTGATATATATATATGTAGATTATATAAGTATGTAACCGTTCAGACAAGTGTTTTGAGATATGAGTAGGTTCTATAATTATGTAACAGTTCAGACAAGTGTTTTGATATATATGTAGGTTATATAATTATGTAAGAGTTCAGACAAGTGTTTGATATATATGTAGGTTATATAATTATGTAACAGTTCAGACAAGTGTTTTGACAAATATGTAGGTTATATAATTATGTAATAGATCAGACAAGTGTTTTTATATATAAATAGGTTATATACTTATGTAACAATTCAGACAAGTATTTTGATATATGAGTAGGTTATCATGGTTATATAATTATGTAACAGTTCAGACAAGTGTTTTGATATATATGTAGGTGATATAATTATGTAACAGTTCAGACAAGTGTTTTGATTTATATTTAGTTTATATAATTATGTAACAGTTCAGAAAAGTGTTTTGATATATATGTAGGTTATATAATTATGTAACAGTTCAAACAAGTGTTTTGATATATAAGTAGGTTATATAATTATGTAACAGTTTAGACAAGTGTTTTGATATATATGTAGGTTATACAATTATGTAACAATTCAGCCAAGTATTTCGATATATAAGTATGTTATATAATTATGTAACAGTTCAGACAAATGTTTTGATATATAAGTAGATTATACACTTATGTAACAGTTCAGACAAATGTTTTGATATTTATGTAGGTTATATAATTATGTTACAATTCAGACAAGTGTTTTGATATATGGGAAGTTTATATAATTATGTAACAATTCAGACAAGTGTTTTGGTATATGAGTAGTTTATACAAGTATGTAACAGGTCAGACAAATGTTTTGATATATGAGTAGTTTATATAATTATGTAACAGTTCAGACAAGTGTTTTGATATATATGTAGGTTATACAATTATGTAACAATTCAGCCAAGTATTTCGATATATAAGTATGTTATATAATTATGTAACAGTTCAGACAAGTGTTTTGATATATAAGTAGATTATACACTTATGTAACAGTTCAGACAAATGTTTTGATATTTATGTAGGTTATATAATTATGTTACAATTCAGACAAGTGTTTTGATATATGGGAAGTTTATATAATTATGTAACAATTCAGACAAGTGTTTTGGTATATGAGTAGTTTATATAAGTATGTAACAGGTCAGACAAATGTTTTGATATATGAGTAGTTTATATAATTATGTAACAGTTCACACAAGTGTTTTGATATATATGTCGGTTATATAATTATGTAACAGTTCAGATAAGTGTTTTGATATATGCATCTGCTACATAAGTATGCAACAGTTCGGACAAGTGTTTTGATATATGTGTAGGTTATATAATAATTTAACAGTTCGGACAAATTGGAGAGACGCGATAAAACTATTGTATAAGGCCTAGCGGATGTTATGTCATAAATAACAATTTGTACTCCTTTTCAGAAAATAAATTCGAAATTTTTGCGATTGGTATTGGAAAGCAGATTGATACGTTCACCTTGAAAGAGATAGCCACGGCGCCATTTTTAGAACACGTATTCCTTATAAACCAGTTTAAAGACTTGGATAAAGTAAGGAACATTATCGCTGAGAGAAATTTAGGTGAGTATACGATTATTTGGTGTTACACCATCTCAGTTTGATGTTTTACATAAATATCGTATTATTTACATTTCCCAGATCAAATATTTACATTCATTTGATACTTTCTGCCGATAAAAAGAGAAAATTTCGATAACTTATTTTTTCTAGGCGGTGGAGCTACTGCGCTGGCATCCAATGTGTCTCGATAGTAACTGTCTATTCCACTATCTAAAACATTGACGGTATTTGTTTCTCTTGTACTTTTTTTATCATTACCATTCTCTCAAGGCACGCATAATAAAAATACTAACCAATTCTTAATCGTTATGAATAATTACAATTAAAAAGTGGGTGCAAATTTAAATATAAAATCCGCCTTTTAGTTCCACTAAAACTGTGACCAACGTTATCGATAGCTTGTACTTTATTTTTAATGGTGAGTGTTTATCAGCATGATTATGCTTGTGCCGTTTGTATGTTTTAAAAAGAAAGGTTGAACTGTGGAGAAGCCGTTAGTTTTAAGGAACTCATAATTGCCTTATTTCCCTCGAGTCCGGCCGCCGAAAAACAGGCCTCCTTTATTGCAAATTCACTATGCAAATCCCCTATATTAAATTCCATCTATTGAAGATCCCCTATGATTGTAATGCCCGTACATAGTATTATTATATTAATAAGATTCAGAACGGAGACATTCAATCTTATTTATTTGACTATTTTTGATGTAGAACGATTTTAAAAAATATTCTTAAAAATCTCCCATTCTTACATTGCTTTAGTAAACTTGCAAAGTTATTTATACATTTTGTACATTTTGTTTCCATCTACTGCACCTGTGCGCCCCTTTTGTTTGAAGTGCTGATGTATATTTTGTTATGTCTGGTAAACAATTTCTTTGCAGATTACGGCGCATGTGGTATTTCTGGAAATGTGGAAATTGGGATAGGACGTCAAGTCGCAAGAGTGGTAAATTTATACTCTCTCTCTGTCTCTCTCTCTAGCTCTCTCTCTCTCTCTCTTTCTCTCTCTCTTTCTCCCTATCCAAAGGATCTATATATGTGTCGCCTTTCATCGTCTCTATCCCCAAATGATCTATTTATATGTCGCCTTTCTCCTTCTCTATCACCAAAGGATCTATGTATATATGTCGCCTTTATAGGTATATCACAAAAGGATATATGTATATGTCGCCTTTCTCCGTCTCTATAACCAAAGGATAGTAGCCTTTCTCGGTCTCTATAACATAAGGAAATATGTGTATATGTCTCCTTTCTCCGTCTCTATCGCCAAAGAATCTATCTATATGTCGCATTTCTCCGTCTCTACCACCAAATGGTCTATGTATAGGTCGTCTTTCTTCGTCTCTATCACCAAAGGATCTATGTGTATATGTCTCCTTTCTCCGTCTCTATCATCAAAGGATCTATGTGTATATGTCTCCTTTCTCCGTCTCTATCACCAAAGGATATATGTGTATGTGTCGCCATTTTCCGTCTCTATCACCAAAGGATCTATGTATATGTGTTGCCTTTATCCGTCTCTATCACCAAAGGATCAATATGTGTCGTCTTTCTCCGTATCTATCACCAAAGGATATATTTTTATATGTCTTCTTTCTCCGTCTCTATCACCAAATTATCAATGTGTATGCGTCGCCATTCTCCGTCCTTTCTCCGTCTCTATCACCAAAGTATCAATGTGAATATGTCTCCTTCTCCGTCTCTATCATCAAAGGCTCTATCTGTATATGTATCCTTTCTCCGTCTGTATTACCAAAGGATCTATGTGTATATGTCTTCTTTCTACGTCTATATCACCAATGGATATACGTGTATATGTCTCCTTTCTCCGTCTCTATCATCGAAGGCTCTATCTGTATATGTCTCCTTTCTACGTCTGTATTACCAAAGGATCTATGTGTATATGTCTCCTTTCTACGTCTATATCACCAATGGATATACGTGTATATGTCTCCTTTCTCCGTCTCTATCACAAAAGGATATATGTATATATGTCTCCTTTCACTATTCTCCGTCTCTGTCATCAAAGGATCTATGTGTATACGTCTCTTTTCTCCGTCTCTATCACCAAAGGATATATGTGTATATGTCTCCTTTCTCCGTCTCTATCACCAAAAGATATATGTATATGTGTAAATGTCTCCTTTCTCCGTCTCTATCACCAAAGTATCTACGTGTATATGTCTACTTTTTCCGTCTCTGTCACCAAAGGATCGAGTGTATATATCTCTTTTCTCGGTCTCTATCACCAAAAGAATTACGTTTATATGTCTCCTTTCTAAGTCTCTATCACCAAAGGATATATGTGTATATGTCTCCATTCTCCGTCTCTATCACCAAAGGATATATGTATGTGTCTCCCTTTCCCGTATCTATAACCAAATGATATAAGTGTATATGTCCCCTTTCTCCGTCTCTATCACCAAAGAATAGATGTGTATTTATCTCCTTTCGCCGTCTCTATCATCAAAGGATCTATGTGTATACGTCTCCTTTCTCCGTTTCTACCACCAAAGGATGTACGCGCATATGTCTTCTTTGTCGGTCTCTATCACCAAAAGATATATGTGTATATGTCTCTTTTTCCGTCTCTTTCACCAAAGGATCTATGTGTTTATGTCTCCTTTCTCCGTTTCTATCACCAAAGGATATATGTGTATATGTCTCCTTTCTCCGTCTCTGTCACAAAAGGATCTATGTGTATACGTCTCCTTTCTCCGTTTCAAACACCCAAAGACCTACGTGTATATGTCTACTTTGTCCATCTCTACCACCAAAAGATATATGTTTATATGTCTCCTTTCTCCGTCTCTATCGCCAAAAGATATAGGTCTATACGTCTCCTTTCTCCGTTTCTATCATCAAAGGATATACGTGTATATGTCTACTTTGTCCGTCTCTATTACCAAAGGATTTATGTGTATACGTCTTCTTTCTCAGTCTATATCACCAAAGGATCTATGTGTATATGTCTACTTTGTCCGTCTCTATCACCAAAGGATATATGTGTATAAGTCTCCTTTTCCCGTCTCTATCACTAAAGGACCTACGTGTATATGTTTACTTTGTCCGTCTCTATCACCAAAGATCTAAGTGTATATGTCTCCTTTCTCCGTCTCTACCACCAAAGGAATTACGTATATACGTCTCCTTTCTCCGTCTCTATCACCAAAGGTTATATGTAGGTGTCTCCCTTTCTCGTCTATATCACCAAAGGTTATATGTAGGTGTCTCCCTTTCCCGTCTCTATCACCAAAGGTTATATGTAGGTGTCTCCCTTTCCCGTCTCTATCGCCAAAGGATATATGAGTATATGTCTGCTTTCTCCGTCTCTATCACCAAAGGATCTATATGTATACGTCTCTTTTCTCCGTCTATAGTCACCAAAGGATCAATGTGTATATGTCTCCTTTCTCGGTCTCTATCACCAAAGAAATTACGTGTATACGTCTCCTTTCTCCGTCTCTATCACCAAGGGTTATATGTATGTGTCTCCCTTTCCCGTCTCTATCACCAAAAGATCTATGTGTATATGTCTCCTTTCTCCGTCTTTATCACCAAAGTATCAATGTATATATGTCTCCTTTCGCCGTCTCTATCACCAAATATGTCTCCATTCTCCTTCTCTATCACCGAAGAAAATATGTATATGTGTCGCTTTTTCCGTCTCTATCACCAAAGGATCTATGTATATGTGTTGCCTTTCTTCGTCTCTATCACCAAAGGATCTATGTGTGTCATCTTTCTCCGTCTCTATCACCAAAGGATATATGTGTATATGTCTCCTTTCTCCGTCTCTATCACCAAAAGATATATGTGTATATGTCTCCTTTCTCCGTCTCTATCACCAAAGGATATATGTGTATATGTCTCCTTTCTCCGTCTCTATCACCAAAAGAGCTACGTGTATACGTCTCCTTTCTCGGTCTCTATCACCAAAGGGTATATGTGTATACGTATCCTTTCTCCGTCTTTATCACCGAAAGATCTATGTGTATATGTCTACTTTGTCCGTCTCTATCACCAATGGATCTATGTGTTTATGTCTCCTTTCACGGTCTCTATCACCAAAGGAATTACATGTATACGTCTCCTTTCTCCGTCTCTATCAGCAAAGGTTATATGTATGTGTCTCCTTTTCCCGTCTCTATCACCAAAGGATCTACGTGTATATGTCTCCTTCTCCGTCTCTATCACCAAAGGAATTACGTGTATACGTCTCCTTTCTCCGTCTCTATCACCAAACGATCTATGTGTATATGTCTCCTTTCTCCGTCTCTATCGTCAAAGGATATACGTGTATATGTCTCCTTCCTCAGTCTCTATCACCAAAGGATCTATGTGTATGTGTCTCCTTTCTCCGTCTCTATCACCAAAGGATCTACGTGCACATGTCTACTTTCACCGTCTCTATCACCAAAGGATATACATATATATGTCTCCTTTCTCGGTCTCTATCACCAAAGGAACTACGTGTATATGTCTACTTTGTCCGTCTCTATCACTAAAGGATCTATGTGTATATGTCTCCTTTCTCCGTCTCCATCACCAAAAGATCTACGTGTATATGTCTACTTTGTCCGTCTCTATCACCAAAGGATATGTGTTTATACGTCTCCTTTCTCCGTCTCTATCACCAAAAGTTATATGTGTATACGTCTCTTTTTTCCGTCTCTTTCACAAAAGGATCTACGTGTATATGTCTCCTTTCTCCGTCTCTATCACCAAAGGAATTACGTGCATACGTCTACTTTGTCCGTCTCTATCATCAAAGGAATTACGTGCATACGTCTACTTTGTCCGTCTCTATCACCAAAGGAATTACGTGCATACGTCTACTTTCTCCGTCTCTATCACCAAAGGATCTGTGTGTATACGTCTCATTTTTCCGTCTAGAGTCACCAAATGATCTACATGTATATGTCTCCTTTCTCCGTCTCTATCACGAAAGGATATATGTGTATATGTCTCCTTTCTCCGTCTCTATCATCAAAGGATCTGTGTGTATACGTCTCATTTTTCCATCTAGAGTCACCAAATGATCTACATGTATATGTCTCCTTTCTCCGTCTCTATCACGAAAGGATATATGTGTATGTGTCTCTTTTCTCCGTCTCAACACCAAATGATATATGTATGTGTCGCCTTTCTCCCTCTCTATCACCAAAGGATCTATGTATGTGTCGTCTTTCTCCGTCTCTATCACCAACGGATCTATGTATGTTTCTTCATATCTATCTACTTATCACTAAAGGACTCTAATCAGTTAAATAGTGGAACAAAGCTCTATGATAATCGTGCTTACGCTTGTCTCATTAAGGGAGCATGGCCATGGCTAGGATGGATCGCAGTTGATGATGTGAACTACCCACGTACTTGCGGGGGGACGTTGCTATGTGACAGATGGTTCATGACGGCTGCTCACTGCGTAACTGCACGTGACAATTTGGGAATGGAAGTGGCTAAAGAAACGGTAGAGTCCAGCAAGGTAAAAATATAACTCAAATCACCACGACATACTAGCATTAGCTGAATTGTTTGATTTTTTGTTTTACTAGTTGGAAAATCGTAAAAACAAAGGTATATTTCTGTTGAAAGGTAAACAAGGAAGTCTTGATGTAGCGAGCATTTAAAAACATCGAATTTTATCAGAGATACTGGAAAATACAAGCGCCATAACTGTCTTATGAATTTAACATAATTACGCTCTTTTTGAACTTAGAAGTTTTAAATATATACGTTTTCATCATATCTTCAAATCTCCTTAAGCGTGTTCAAAACTAACATCTTGTAAAATTTCGAAACAATAGGTTGAAAACTGTGTGAAGAAACACACACACGCACGCACACACGCACGCACACACTTTTTGGGACTGACATTCGGTGGTGGGGGCATACAAAATGTTAATACAATTTGGAGTTTATTCAATTTTCCATTGTTATTCTATGATAGGTTCATATGCAAATAAAAAAAAAGTTACTTTGTCATCCTAAATTTTTATTTCAAAACTATCGTTTTTCATTTCGGGAGCGCTTGTTTATTATATCACCACAGACAGACAAAATGTGTACGCACATCATCTCTATGTATGTAACAAGGTATGTAATATGTTATTGTTTGGCATTTATAACTAACAAAACACACACACACACACACACACACACACACACACACATTTCATATATTCGACTTTAATAATCTTCGTGTCTTCGAATATTCTTAACTCTTAACCCGCTAAGCACGACTATAATAGACTTTGCATCCATTGTAAACGAGTAACTCAATGTCCGGCTGCTGATCAGTCATTTTCCAAAACACCCCGTTGTCACATAAATGGATTGATCTTAATTCGAAGAAAAGTCCATTATATATATGTAGCGGGTTAAGGGTTAACACCCAGCATTCTGTTCATGTTTAATCAGATAGACGTATATCTTGGGGATCACCACTTGTACAAACTCGACGAACCAAGCAACGAGATCATGGTAAAGGTCAAGGGCATTCGTATCCATAGCAAATACACAGGAGTTGTGCTCTATCACGGCGTCAGAGCGTATGATGTTGCTCTCTTAGACTTGGGTGAACGTGCTTCTAATACGACACTACTCAACAAATACATCCGACCGATATGTTTTCCTCTTGCAACACCAATAGAGGACGCTGCGAACCAGGACGCTGAAGGTGAGTGAAATGACAAAGAATCCGAAGTAATACATATCGATGATAGACTGTACTCACAGAGTACTGACGACTGGCAATAACCAATAAACTGGCCCATGATCGGGTTTATATTACACTAATCAGCCGGATGTGCTCGCCCGGTGCAGTCGAAAGTAGTTCTACATTAAAAAGTGCTAGTCTTTTTTACTTTAAAAACTTTTTTTAGTGCAGTTTCTTGTTATTTTTTGGCTGTAACTGTATTCTGGACATGTTCTTGATATTTGAAAATGCAGCTCATCATGTTTTTGACAGTTTTTTTATATAAATTTCAAAAGTGAAAGTAGACGGGGTACGAAATTGCAAATAACGTTGACCTTTGACCTGAAGAAATGGTTCTTAGAATATATTAAAACCCCTGTTTTCTTGCTGACGTTTAATAGCAGACATGTTTATTTGCATGCTAAAGTGAATTTCCCATAATTCTAAGCAGGTTTGAGTTTTTAACAGGTTGTCAAAATTTTCACTTTACTATGGCAGTAGCATGGAGACTCATTTACCCTAATACAACCTAGACTGTATCACAGAGTACTGACGACTGGCAATAACCCAACCTCCGCGCAGAGATATTTTAGCCACTAATCCCTGCCACCACACAAATCACGTGACGATAGCTGAGGCCATGTGATTACAAAAAATGGCGATACACTGGGTAATGCTTGGTACAGCAAACTCTTGCCGTAACCAACAGGCAAATGACAATAACATCGATCATCACCTTCGAGAAGATGTTGAAAACATTCAACCTGGTTTTGGCTTGCTTGTAATCTCTTTATTAAATTGACGCACCTCTTCTGTAATGTTATCAACGGAAAACATGTTTGATTACAAAGTACTGTAACTTAGTAACCGATGTGCATGTTCGCTAAAATTGATTTCTTTTTTATATAAATAAATTAAATGTGTACCCAGATACCGTTTTTCACACTAGTTTTGCTATATTATGAACAAAGCAAGTTGAAATACTGGCCTAGAAAATATTTAACAAAAAAATTAAACTTAGCTTGATTTCAGCTATAGGTTACATTGCACCATTGCGTTTGTGCTTCCATAGGTGTATAGTCAAATAGTGCCTAATAAAAAACTTTTCCCTGCCTTACTAGTGATACAAAATGCATACTTTTGATTGTTTTTTTGTTATTATTACCTATAATTCAGCCATTGATTAGTGTTTGTTTGAGATATTTAATTATGATTGACATAGACAGCAAAGCGAAAGTAGAAATGGGGTAAATCTATCTGTGACATGTCAAAATAGAACAAGACGTCATTCAACAGATTGGCTTGTTCTTACATGATACATGACCCCCTGTTTTTATTGCATTTTTATATTAGCGGACGCTCGATCGTTTGATTGATATGTGTCTACGGAGAAAAATGCGCATTTTTTATCTCTTGATATACATTCGTCCTATATAAAACAAAGAAGGAAAATCAATGGTGCAATGTAACCTATAAATGTGTGTGGTGGCAGTGATTACTGTAAGAGAATGGGGAAGTAACCACTGCGGGGAGTTTGGCAATAACCAGTAAACTGGTCCGCTGTCTCTGAATTACGGTACACGGGGTTAGGGGGTATAGAATCACTTGGGTAAAATGTCTGTCTAAATTAAACATAATTATATTTCATTTTTGATTTAGATTTTACTTCTTTAGTTGTATGATAGCAAAAGTGCTGAAATTATTGTCCTATAACTGTGAATTTCGTAATTGGTTATTTTTCAGCAATATTGACATGTTTTTATTGTATACCTAACAGTGCCAGACTTTAACAAGTCAACTTATTTGATGATTACATTTTGACTTTTGTATCTCAAATGTGTTATAACAGCAAATATTCATATCTTAGTTCATTGTGACAGTATGCAATTTTCGTTTCAAAGACACACTTCATGTCGGTAAATAATCATTTTTCTCTGAGAGGTGTTACACTTAGTGATACATTTTGCATGGAAAAATGCACCAAATCATTCCACTGCTCAATAAATATAGGCTTATATGATATATATTCAAGCCTGGGACATTTTAAAACAATCTAATATACATGAGCTGAGAAAACTGAATAACTGATAATTATATACACCCTAATGCACTGCAGTCAAAGTGAAATACAAGAGGGCACCCATAATATTACATCCTAACACATATAGATTACAATATATGCATTAAACATTACAATATTATTAGCAACATATGCAAATGGATTGGACTACAGAATATGACATAATTGGTTACAGTTCTCTCCATTACGCTCTCTAAGCAAACTTAGTTGTACATAAAACTTTCTTTAAAGGCAAAGCAGTTATTTTTAAGATTTTAGATGATCATGCATATTCCCATGTAAATGTCCCTAGGAGCCAAGAGCAGCTTAAAATAGTTTTGAATGCAAGTTTATGGACTCTTTAATTCGGCGGAGTGCAACCTATTGACCCTTAGCCTGCTAAGGGCGACTGCAATAGCCTTTGCGTCCATTATAAACCCAGATCAGCCTCCGAGTAAGTCGTAGGCTGATCAGGGTTTACAATGTCCGACTGCTCATCAGTCATTTCTTCAATCACCCCTTTGTAATAAAAATGGAATGGTCTAAATTTAATGAAAGGACAGTCCATTATACATTCATAGAGGGCTAAGGGTTTAACTTCTGTTTCTAATGGCTGTGTTCTGTGAATGCTACACGTTCTGTCATTTGCAGCTGCTTTTCTCATTACGAGATGCAATCAGATACGATATAATGTTACGATTAAACAATCAATGTTATTTCTAACATATGAGTTTTGTGCAGATATCATGAGCGCAAAGCCGTACATTAGCCATCCAGCTATTCATGTTTACATTCTTTATAACCTTCTGTAATTCAATAATATTGATAAGTTACTTTACAGAAGATGATCACGTTCTCTCAAATGTCGGAAGCAGTTAAAGACGATAACTCGTGCTACCTTGTTTTTGGTTTCTGTTTGATATTTGCACCTGCTTTTAGAATGTTGTGAAATACATCACAATGGTGTTTTACATCCGTTCACTTCCGATTGATGGCAATCTACTTTGAGTATGATAGCCACTGATAATCCGTTGAGTAGTGTATGGTTCCGAAGTGGTATGGCATGACAGACACTGATGATAATCTGTGTTTTTTAAGGTCTCAGTTCAAGTATAAACCCCTTTTCATATATTTTGCCGCTCACCTTTCCAAGGCGGTACCTCTCATGTCAAGTCATGTTGCAAACTTTACTTTGAAATGTGTACATATTCCTTGTATTTGTTTGAACTTGTTTGTGTAAGATGCGTGTTTGGATGGGCGTTTTCCTACACTTCCTGTGTAAGATGCGTGTTTGAATGGCCGTGTTCCTTCAGTTCCTGTGTAAGATGCGTGTTTGAATGGCCGTGTTCCTTCAGTTCCTGTGTAAGATGCGTGTTTGAATGGCCGTGTGCCTTCAGTTCCTGTGTAAGATGCGTGTTTGGATGGCAGTGTTCCTACACTTCCTGTGTGAGATGCGTGTTTGAATGTTCCTACACTTCATTGTAAGATGCGTGTTTGAATGGCAGTGTTCATTCACTTCCTGTGTAAGATGCGTGTTTGAATGACCGTGTTGCTACATTTCCTGTGTAAGATGCGTGTTTGAATGTTCCTACACTTCATGTGTAAGATGCGTGTTTGGACGGCCGTGTTCCTTCGCTTCCTGTGAAAGATGCGTGTTTGGACGGCCGTGTTCCTTCGCTTCCTGTGTAAGATGCGTGTTTGGACGGCCGTGTTCCTTCGCTTCCTGTGTAAGATGCGTGTTTGGACGGCCGCGTTCCTTCATTTCCTGTGTAAGATGCGTGTTTGGACGGCCGCGTTCCTTCATTTCCTATGTAAGTTGCGTGTTTGGACGGCCGCGTTCCTTCACTTCCTGTGCAAGATGCGTGTTTGAATGGCCGTGTTCATTCACTTCCTGTGTAAGATGCGTGTTTGGATGACCGTGTTCCTACATTTCCGGTGTAAGATGCGTGTTTGAATGTTCCTACACTTCATGTGTAAGATACGTGTTTGGACGGCCGCGTTCCATCATTTCCTGTGTAAGTTGCGTGTTTGGACGGCCGCGTTCCTTCACTTCCTGTGTCAGATGCGTGTTTGGACGGCCGTGTTCTTTCACTTCATGTGTAAGATGCGTCTTTGGACGGCCGTGTTCCTTCGCTTGCTGTATAAGATGCGTGTTTGAACGGCCGCGTTCCTTCATTTCCTATGTAAGATGTGTGTTTGGACCGCCCCGTTCCTTCACTTCCTGTGCAAAATGCGTGTTTGGATGGGTGTGTTCCTACATTTCCTGTGTAAGATGCGTGTTTGGATGTTCCTACACTTCATGTGTAAGATGCGTGTTTGAAGAGCAGTGTTCATTCACTTCCTGTGTAAGATGCGTGGTTGAATGTTCCTACACTTCATGTGTAAGATGCGTATTTGGACGGCCGCGTTCCATCATTTCCTGTGTAGGTTGCGTGATTGGATGGCCGCATTCCTTTACTTCCTGTGTAAGATGCGTGTTTGGATGACCGTGTTCCTACAATTCCTGTGTTAAGATGCGTGTTTGGACGGTCGTGTTGCTTCAATTCCTGTGTAAGATGCGTGTTGGGATGTGACCGTGTTCCTTCACTTCCTGTGTAAGATGCGTGTTTGGATGGCCGTATATGTAAGATGCGTGTTTGGACGACCGTGTTCCTTCACTTCATGTGTAAGATGCGTGTTTGCACGGCCGTGTTCCTTCACTTCATGTGTAAGATGCGTGTTTGGACGGCCGCGTTCCTTCATTTCCTGTGTAAGATGCGTGTATGTAAGGCCGCGTTACTTCACTTCCTGTGCAAGATGCGTGTTTGGATGTTCCTACACTTCATGTGTAAGATGCGTGTTTGGACGGCCGCGTTGCTTCATTTCCTGTGTAAGATACGTGTTTGGACGCCCGCGTTCCTTCATTTCCTGTGTAAGATGCGTGTTTGGATGGCCGTGTTCCTACACTTCCAGTGTAAGATGCGTGTTTGAATGTTCCTACACTTCCTGTGTAAGATGCGTGTTTGGACGGCCGCGTTCCATCATTTCCTGTGTAAGTTGTGTGTTTGGACGGCCGCGTTCCTTCACTTCCTGTGCAAGATGCGTGTTTGAATGGGCGTGTTCCTACATTTCCTGTGTAAGATGCGTGTTTGGATGTTCCTATATTTCATGTGTAAGATGCGTGTTTGAATGGCCGTGTTCCTTCACTTCCTGTGTAAGATACGTGTTTGGATGACCGTGTTCCTACACTTCCTGTGTAAGATGCGAGTTTGAATGTTCCTACACTTCATGTGTAAGATGCGTGTTTGGATGTGACCGCGTTCCTTCACTTCCTGTGTAAGATGCTTGTTTGGATGGCCGTATGTGTAAGATGCGTGTTTGGACGACCGTGTTCCTTCACTTCATGTGTAAGATGCGTGTATGTACGACCGCGTTACTTCACTTCCTGTGCAAGATGCGTGTTTTGATGGGCGTGTTCCTACATTTACTGTGTAAGATGCGTGTTTGGATGTTCCTACACTTCATGTGTAAGATGTGTGTTTGGATGGCCGTGTTCCTTCATTTCATGTGTAAGATGCGTGTTTGGATGGCCGTGTTCCTACACTTCCTGCTTGACTTCCCATCTACTTCTTGTAGGGTGCAGAAAGCAGAAAAAAACAAATATTGCATTTGGTATTTTGAGAAATTACTCCATAAAATAGGAAATCAACAAAAAGAAACTGCTGTTGTTAAACTACGACGATAAGCTTTTATTTACACTCGGTGTAATGCATGATGCATTTTAGCGAGCTTTTCTATAGAAGAGTAGTAAAGTTGTTGTTGGGTCCGAATGGGTCTATCATCTCTCGTCCAAAGTAGTTTCTAGTAGAGCTGCAGCAGTTGTGTTGATGTGGAGATATCCATCGCTGACAGCCGCAAGACTCTCCGATGGTCTGGACTGGAACACGCGATGATGCCTGTTGTTAGGCGTGTCTTTATTTGTAACTTTATGTTCACCAGTTCATGACGTAATCGGGTAGTTAAGCGATCAAATTAATATATACCTTAAATACTAAATTAGTTAAAGGGCGGAGGGAATATAATCCTTAGAACCACACACACACGCATGCACGCACACGCGCGCGCATGGCATTAGTTTCTTTATAGACAACGAGCAGTGCACATCGTACCTGTAGACAGGTATGCATTATGCTTTACAGAGGGTGAGATACACATTTCATATTAGAAAGGCTGTTGATACGAATATTACAATACGGTATACAGCTATATTATATTAACGTATGTATCGATTTATTTTTAAAAATTCTGAATAAAATAAAGCTTTTAAACATATAATTTTACAGATGCCCATGGAAGGGAGAAAAGAAGCAACAGAAGGAATAAGAACAGATGGATAAGGCGTCAAAATAGAGAAGAAGAAAACGGTAGGCAGACTAGTGCTCGTGCATTATAATTTATCATACTAAACGTCCGTGGTAACTATAGCTTTGTTTATCTCTTCTTTTCAGTATTCATTGCTATTAGCAAATATTATAAACTTGCGTTTTACGTCATATTAGGATATATTGGGACAGCAGAGGGAAATGTGATAAAGGATAAAGCCTCGGATGCATCAGGCGTGCCTCTGTCAGGGCGCGAACTCACACGGGGCAAATGTCTGTATTCCAAATACTAACGTTTTGATCTACCGAGGGGCAGCTCAAATTAACTTGCAAATGCAAAAATTACTGTTATTAGTGAATTTCTTCACACAGCCCCCAAAATGTTATGACGTCTGTATTATCTAATGGCGCGTTGTTTTTCCTCTGTCCGTGGCCGAATGGTTAACGACGTTGCGTTGTAAACCTTCGCCCCTTACCGCTGTGGCTTCGAATCCACTGGGAGCTCAACTTGCAAGTGAGGAAGTGTCGATCCTTACGGATGGCGGGAGGTGTACAGTACTGGTTCTACCCAGAAAAAGTGGGTGGTCTGCCTCCACCGCAAAAAAACTTACTTATGTTGAAAATGACGTAAAACACCATACAAACAAACAAACAAACTGTCCTCTGTCCGTCCATGAGCTTTCAACTTACACAACATAAGTAAACAGTTTCCAGCTTGTTTACATGATAAACGGCTTTAGATTCGCGGCACATTTGATCCCGATAACCCGGTAAGCACGACTAGCATTTGCGTCCATTGTAAACCCAGAGTAACTCGCAGGTTGATCAGGGTTTACGATGTCCGCTGATCAGTCATTATCCCCCAAAACACCCCTTTGGCATATACATGGAATGGTCTTAATTCAAAGAAAGAACAGTCCATTATATATATGTAGCGGGTTAAGAGTTAATAAGGTATTGGACGAGTTAGACATGAACACAATTAAAGCATGCGTTACGGAGTTATAGGCCTTGATTATGTAGAAATAGGGGAGGGAAGTTCTGGTTATTTATGCGATAGTGATTTGTTACAGAGTTATTCCCCTTGATACACAGGCGATGGGATAATTTGTAAAGGTGAGATACATGCGAACTGCGGTCGGACTAACGTTTTGTAGGCCATAGATTTAAGTGGTTCTGAGTGTATTTTGATGTTTCTGCGAAGGAATCCTAATGTTTGATTTCCTTTCTTGGTGATTCTGTCTATGTGTGTGTTCCACGTTAGATCGTCTGAAATGTCTGTGCACAGACCTAATAACATATAGATCGGACATTATCTAAATTTCACGTGGCACAGTGCGAACATTTCACAAATTATTTCCCAACTTTAAACACATATATTATGAAGAGTTTTATAGATACAAGTTTCATTCATGCCAAATCCCATCATAAATTTAATTTTCTTTCCGAGGGTAGTATTTTTTGTTTCTCTTACATTTAGAGCAAAAAAGGAGTTTGAATGTTTTGAATGTATTCTCATCAAAATCAGTGAATAATTGAGAGAGAAGATAGAAGGAAAAGTTAAGGTGACACGTGATACTTTGGTTACTTCATTGATTAAGACAGGAAGTTTCCTATCTGTTTATCAATATGTCTGTGCCCTGTGATTGAAATTCCATGCATGTATCCTATCTATGCATTCCTTCAGATGTTGACGAATGTACGGCCAATACTGATAACTGTCATGACAATGCTGTCTGTGCAAACACTGCCGGGTCCTTTACGTGTACTTGCAATAAAGGCTGGAGTGGCGATGGTGTAACTTGTACAGGTGAGCATAGTGTCGAATTTTCAGCAGTTCCGCAAGCCAGCTGAATAGCTTCCTCGGATAAAGATTAAAGTGAGTTCAAGTCGGAGGCTAACCTCTCGGCCACGCACGATTCATTATGCATTGACATTCATGCTAGTGTCCGTTTATTGCTGTGTGCCGGTTGTAAAATGTCGTCCCGACTGCGAAATTACGAATCAGTAGTGTTTTTAAGTTCTAGCCCATTCCTTGTGAGAAAAGCCGATGGTAGTGAATGTTATAGCTTATATTACCTTTCATGGACAAATGCAATAAAACCAAGTCTGCCATATTTATCTCGTGTTTGTGTTCGAAGCTACAAGAGATCTACGTTTCAGTATTTATACAAATTAGGTCAACGCGACGTCGATGTTAGTCGCCATTACTAATATAGAAATATATATGATACAATTGTCTAAATACTAATATTTGCGTTAAAAAACTTCTAAGATTTGATCAAACTTCCCATGGGTGATGATGAGGTCATTGCCCTTGAAATGTATTAAAATATGTTAATTTGACGTTGTTGCCGAAAATAGCATCTTATCAAGAATCCTTAATTGGATTTTTAGTTAATTTTTCCGAAATGTTCTGTACACCCCCAGACCAGAGATGTAATAACCTAGACTAAGACCCCAAAGTGTCCATTTAGGGAAAACTTTAAACGATCTAAAGAACAGATACATTTATATTAATTACCACCGGAATCAGTAATGATCAGTACTAATGTCCACCGGTTTTGGTAATGATCAGTACTAATGTCCACCGGTATCAGAAATGATCAGTACTAATGTCCACCGGTATCAGTAATGATCAGTACTAATGTCCACCGGTATCAGTAATGATCAGTACTAATGTCCACCGGTATCAGTAAGTATCAGAAATGATCAGTACTAATGTCCAACGGTATCAGTAAGTATCAGTAATTATCAGTACTAATGTCAACCGGTATCAGGAATGATCAGTACTAATGTCCACCGGTATCAGTAATGATCAGTACTAATGTCCACCGGTATCAGTAAGTATCAGAAATGATCAGTACTAATGTCCAACGGTATCAGTAAGTATCAGTAATTATCAGTACTAATGTCAACCGGTATCAGGAATGATCATGTCGACAGGTATCAGTAATGATCAGTACTAATGTCCACCTGCGTCAGAAATGATCAGTACTAATGTCCACCGGTATCAGAAATGATCAGTACTAATGTCCACCGGTATCAGTAATGATCAGTACTCATGTCCACCGGTATCAGTAATGATCAGTACTCATGTCCACCGGTATCGGTAATGATCAGTACTAATGTCCACCGGTATCAGAAATGATCAGTACTAATGACCACCGGTATCGGAAATTATCAGTACTAATGTCCACCGGTATCGAAAATTATCAGTACTAATGTCAACCGGTATCAGTAATGATCAGTACTAATGTCCACCAGTATCAGAAATGATCAGTACTAATGTCCAACGGTATCAGTAAGTATCAGAAATGATCAGTACTAATGTCCAACGGTATCAGTAATTATCAGTACTAATGTCAACCGGTATCAGTAGTGATCAGTACATATGTCGACCGGTATCAGTAATGATCAGTACTAATGTCCACCGGCATCAGAAATGATCAGTACTAATGTCCACCGGTATCAGAAATTATCAGTACTAATGTCCACCGGTATCAGTAATGATCAGTACTCATGTCCACCGGTATCAGTAATGATCAGTACTCATGTCCACCGGTATCGGAAATGATCAGTACTAATGTCCACCGGTATCGAAAATTATCAGTACTAATGTCCACCGGTATCAGAAATTATCAGTACTAATGTCCACCGGTATCGGAAATGATCAGTACTAATGTCCACCGGTATCGGAAATTATCAGTACTAATGTCCGCCGGTATCAGAAATTATCAGTACTAACTAATGTCCACCGGTATCGGACATTATCAGTACTAATGTCCACCGGTATCGGAAATTATCAGCACTAATGTCCACCGGTATCGGAAATTATCAGTAATAATGTCCACCGGTATCGGACATTATCAGTACTAATGTCCACCGGTATCAGAAATGATAAGTTCTAACGTCAACCGGTATCAGTAATTATCAGTACTTATGTCCAACGGTATCAGAAATTATCAGTACTAACGTCCATCGGTATCAGAAATTATCAGTACTAATGTCCACCGGTATCAGAAATTATCTGTATTAACGTCCATCGGTATCAGAAATGATCAGTACTAATGTCAACCGGTATCAGAAATTATCAGTACTAATGTCCACCGTTGTCCCCCAAAACACCCCTTTGGCATATAAATGGAATGGTCTTAATTCAAAGAAAGAACATTCCATTATATATATGTAGCGGTTAAGAGTTAATAAGGTATTGGACGAGTTAGACAATGAACACAATTAAAGCATGCGTTACGGAGTTATGTAGAAATAGGGGAGGGAAGTTCTGGTTATTTATCCGATAGTGAATAAGTTGACTCATATGTTACAGAGTTATTCCCCTTGATACACAGGCGATGGGATAACTTGTAAAGGTGAGATACATGAACTTGTAATAGAGGGTATCTCGATCTATTGTTTCAGATGTCAATGAGTGTGCTCTCCATCTTCATAACTGTGATGAACATGCTTTCTGCAGAAATACGATTGGATCCTTTAAATGCAGGTGTAAAAGATACTATACTGGAAATGGGATTACGTGTAGAGGTGAGCTTGCGGTCAAGTATATAAGTGCTATCTATCTATCTTCCTTTAATTCCAACCCCCTGCTGGAGACCTAGGAATGGCGCGCGTCTATCTGACATAGTCGTGTTAATGGAATAAAAGTAAGTAAGTAAAGATTAAAAACAACTCTGGGGCTACTTATGGCGAGTCATGTTCCACTATGCTAGCTGCAGAGTTGAACAGCTCTATATTGGGTAGGGTGGGAATATCTGAGGGAAGGGCATTCCAGTGAACTATTGTTCTGGGGAAATACGAATACTTATAGTAGTCGGATGTCGTGCCTATAACTCTAAATTGAAGTGTCTAGATCGTCTGTTTGTCATTGTCATATAGTCCTCAAGTGGGATAGCTACAAGACTGTTGGTGTCTTGTAGCAGAGGGAGAGCCTACTATATATACGTCGCTGATCAAGTCTCCATTTCAAGGAGTGGAGAATCTCTGTGACGCTTGAAGTCTGTCCATAGTCGTGTTTTGCCCATCGAGCTGCCCTGCGTTGGATAGCTTCAATCTGGTTTATGTAACATTCATTGTCTGGAGACCAGACATTGGAGCAGTACTCGAACTGCGGTCGGACTAACGTTTTGTAGGCCATAGATTTAAGTGGTTCTGAGTGTATTTTGATGTTTCTGCGAAGGAATCCTAATGTTTGATTTCCTTTCTTGGTGATTCTGTCTATGTGTGTGTTCCACGTTAGATCGTCTGAAATGCCAACGCAAAGATATTTTGCTGATGTTGTTGCTTTGAGTTTTGTATTATCGAGGTAGTATGAAGTGTCTATGGGTGTTTTAGACTTGGTGATATGGATGACTTGCATTTTGTGGATTAAATTCCATATCCCATTTTGTTTCCCATTTTTCAAGTTTGGTTAGATCATTTTGTAGTGTTTCTGATTGTTTTTCTGAAGTGATTGTAACGTATATGGCAGTGTCATCTGCAAATAACTTACCCGGGAATTGCCATCTATTGGGAGGTCATTTATATATGCAAGAAAACAGTATTGGGCCGAGGACAGATCCTTGTGGCACTCCAGAAGAACAGGTATGATGATGACATGGATCCGTTGACAACCACTCTCTGTGTGCGGTTGTCTAAGAATGACTTTATACATATGAGAGTATTCCCTCAGATCCCATATTCGCTCAGCTTGAGAATCAGTTTCTCATGGCTGACCTTATCAAATGATTGGTGAAATCAAGTAGAATCAGGTCTATTTGTTTCTTGGAGTGAACACCTTTGAATAGTTCATCCATTAGCACGGTGAGCTGCATTTCACATGACCGTTTTTCACGGAAACCATGTTGTAATTCATAAAATATTCCTAGTCTATTGAAGTGTTTAACGATTGAGGAGGCGACAATATGTTCTAGGATTTTACAGAGAATGCATGTGAGGGAGATAGGTCGGTAGTTTGCAGGATTGGATTTGTCGCCATTTTTGAATGCTTGAGTAACATTTGCATTTTTCCATATAGAGGGTAGTTCTTCAGATTTAACTGAGTTCTGGAAAATTATGTGTAAGATTGGAGAAATCTCTTTACAAAGAGTTTTCAGAATAGTGGGTTTCATTTGGTACGGGCCTGCAGCTTTATGTGGGTTTAAATTTGGTAACAGTTTTTCTATTCCCTTGATGGATATTTCAATTTCAGGCATTTGACTGTGTGCCTTACATTCCTCTGGGATTTGTTGACCCTCGTCTCCTAAGTTCTGGAGTTTTATTTTACTTAAGGACTTTTAGGGATAGTGGTGACTTTGCGCTAAATACTGATTGAAACTGTTCGTTCAGTATTGTCGCCTTCTTTACATCATCTTGTTGGCAGATGCTGTCCTTTTTTTAGAGGAGCTACACTTCTTGAGACTTGTTTTGAGTGGTTTAGTAGGGTGTAAAATTAATTAGTGTTTGTTTTGTTTGTGTTTTGTGTGTTGTTACTATCTTGGTTTACATTCAGAATGCCTTCAAGATAGTTTTGGTATGCACGTTTTGTTCTTTAAGTGTTTGCTAAGTGCTAGCCATACATTTAACTGCATTTACGAAGCTTTTGCCAGGTGTTTGTGTAACGATACGCGTAAATACGATATACTGATTACGTTTTTTCTCCTTTCATACTTTTTTGTTTACATGCTTTTGAAATAATTTAACCGTTATAGTAAAATTCGGAAAATGCTTCACTACGTAAATATGCAAACACTATTTATCTATGCCATTCTAAATGTAAAACTTACTATGAAATGTCAATCTGGCATACATCATACGCGAATGCTCGCATTGGTACATGATTTATGCTACAAGGTCCGATAGCATACCCCTTTTTATCTAATCCGAGCGTACTTTGACGTGTTTAGATTCGGATAGTTCACTTGTCAAACAGAAATTTTACCTACCAAATATAAAATAAAAACAACACTGAACGTCAGTGAAGGCTCAGATTAGCTATTGACCTTCCTGCACAAAGTGTCATTCCATTCTAAACAATCCATTCCTCTTTTGTTGTCTACACACTAATCCTTTTCAACATGTTCACTGAACATTCACTGACCATTCACTGACAATGCTGAACAATGGTCAGTGTGTAATTTTAGTGTGATACCAGTTTTGTGTTCATAATAAAGGATATTGTGAAAGGAAAAAAAGCTTTTATTAACCTTGTATGGATTTATTTTTACTATTTATTGATCTACTACCCTGATTGGTATGTAAAGATTTTATATTGCAAATTATGTGTAACAATAATTAGACATCTGGTAATTATGTTATTTGAGATTTCTCTATATAATTCAATGACATTTAAAAAACTTTACTGGAACCTTAACTCCAATCTAATACGGCCACAAACGCAAACATGTGTTTCAGTTTTATGATGTTTTTATCTAAGCCTACACTCTAGCATACTCCATAGATCAGACCCGAGTGCAAGCTATTTGCTATTTTCAAGGTCGTAACTTACTACGATGTAGCATATCCATGTTTCGTTCTTTCAGAGCAAGATGCATGCGATTCTCATAGAGATAACTGCAGTGATAAAGCCTTCTGTGAAAGTAATGGCAGGTTATTTACATGTACCTGTTACAGCGGATACACTGGCGATGGGGTGACTTGTGAAGGTGAGTTGCTGTCAAATATATCAGTGTCGTGTCATGCGTGTAAAGTGGCTGTATGTATGATTATAAGAATCTTTCATGGGTATCCCGGTAAAGATAGGGAATTCCTACCCGTGGTATAAGTGTTTTTATCGGAACCGAGGCTCTGCCGAGGTTCAGATTAAACACTTATACCGAGGGTTGGAATTCCCTATCTTCACCGAATACCCATGATATATTCGTTTTTTTGCATATCAGACATGTGCGTTGACGCCGCCAGCTACTAACGTTTTCCTGCATACCGGATGTTGGTGCGCGCGTGAATTTTATCTCGACCCTAGGGTGAGATGGAAATATCTAGCCTCGGTAAAATGACGAATATCCTTGTCCGGCATGCAAGAAACCTTCGTCTCACACCATGCACTATAAATTCAGTATTCAGTTTTCAAACGGATGTGATCCGAATGAAAGGGTAGTTTATACATGTCTACGAACGGCGAGATGATATTTGATATGCACCGTCCTCCGAAGCATCTATAAACGGCCGTATCTAATACGTGAACTAAATGGAAATGGTCTTTGGCAAACCACAGTGTGACTGAAAACACAAACGGTTTTCAGTAGGACTCTGATTCCGTAATGACCTATCACTTCCTAACCGAGTTATAGTAATTCAGGACCGTCGACACATCCTACTAGTCCAGCCGTATGGTAAAACAATAGTGGGTTTTATGGTAAAAGCATGAAACTTTGCACATGTGTAGGACAGGGCATACTGATCATTTTAAGAAGTGTACCCACTTTGAAATTTTCGAAATGGCCGCCAAAAATAAGATGGCCGCCATTTTTTTAGACTAAAATTTATAATTTTACTATTATTGCATACATGCCTATTATTTCCCTTATTTAGATCTCACTTGCATTGACATATTAATATAATCATGAAACATAAGTAAGATATCCATCAAACATGTGTGTGTGTATGCGGAGTTGTTGCCCTTGTGTATCATTTTGCCATTTCCACAAAGTAGACAGCATTACAGTTTGTGTCTGTAAACAGTGCACTCTGTTCAAGTACACGTTCAATTTTGATTTGTAGTAGGTCTACCGTTGGTACAGAGTGTTTTCAATCAGTTTAATACTTAGTGCTTTCGACATAACATGTTTAATAAATCCAACTACGAAATATAACAGTTTGAATTTGAGTTTTTATCAGTTTTCGCGAAGACCACATTATTTGTTGAAGCGTAATTTTCTTAACATGTAAGAGATTTTTTTCGAATAAATATAATTCAACAATTCTAAATTATTTAGTAAAGATAATGCAGCAATAACTGTTATTAGTCATATCTTATAAGAGGGATACTAACTTACTACTTACTTTATTACAATTACAGAATATGCTACTAAACTTCACTTGATGTAAATTTGCATAAAAACCATTAATATATTACAAACTAGAATAATCCATGTGTAACGCTGTTACTAGCTCTTCAATCGTTTTATCTATAATCATGATACTGCTTTAAAAAAAAATAGTGGAGTTTATAGATGCTTTAGATTCATCTGTTAAAACACACAACTATTAACAGGTCATCTGTGGCCGGGATAGTAAAGACGCTGTGTCTAAAACTGTCTCGCTTCTCACCGTTACGAGCTCGACTTTTCAAGTGAGAAAATGTCAATTATTACGGATGGCTCGAATCGAATTGAATTGTGTTTTAAGGTGCACCAACACATGAAAGATTATATGGCGCCTAACAGGCATGAACATGCCAGGCTCATCCTCTATGTACATCGAGATAAAATATGGGAAATGGGCCTAGAACCTTCTCACCCTGAACTGCAGAGTTGCTGCAAATTCTATCGTAGAAACTCCATGAGCCACGTTTATTGTTTTGCTGCCACTGCTCTTTTGGTGTGAGCGAGATGGCACCTGAAACATGATGAAGACCTTTAATGAACATGAACAAAAAATGATAAAATGAACATGAATTTGGGTGGATTCTACCCCTCTGCCTACCCCTCCAAAGGGATCTGCAGTGGCCCTATTCTTTGCGCCGTGACCAAACAGGGCCCCCGGGAACCTCACGGGGCTGGATGGCTCGAGGAATACAGTACTGGTTCTACCCAGGAAAAACAGAGTGATTTAACCCTACCACAAAAATAAATCGACCGTCATATATGACCTAACAGCTGCTTATTATGACGTAAAACACAATTCAAACAAACTAACATACCAAAGGAAAGTGAAATCCATCATCATACTTAAAACAACATCACCAGACTTAAAAAGATGAGTTCCTCAGACTGGAATAAATTTTCTGACTGAAAACTTTCCCCAGCTTTTACGACGGATGGTGTCAGTGCCAGAAATTACTAGTAAAGTTAATGATTAGAATCATCTCAAGAACATTTAAAAGGCAGCCAAAGTAAGGGACTAGTTTTCGGCACCATGAACAAGTTAATTGCGTGCATTATGATATTCAGTAAGCAAAGGAATGACTTGTGTGCTACTATCAGCAACATGGGGAATCCATTTAAAGCGAACATTGCAGATCTTGTTGGACACTCGTAACGTTATTGATGACCAGGTGACGGAAACAGTTCGACATATTGAGAGGGTATATAGCAAGGAACAATGCAATATGTTTGGTAAAGAAAAAAAGAATGAATGAATGAATGAATGAATGAATGAATGGTGTTTTACGGCACGTCGACACATAAATAGGTCATATTGTGAGCAAAAACTGATGAATGATGATGAAATGAAGAATTAATTAAAAATTAATGTAAATATTTAAAGATATAACTATTTACAAGTAAGGCATGATATGGAAGAGAAAGACGATGAAGAACAAAGTCATCATATGAGTCAATTAAACAAAACAAGTCCCCTCTGTTCTGTAGACCCCCAACTAGAACAGCACAAAACACACTGTTTCTCCAAGACAAAATTGCTCCACACTCATTGCCCAACTTCATGTTTCTTGCCATGTCCGAGAAGGTGATTTGGATGATTTCAGATTCTTCTCCTTTAAAAACAGTATATTCTCACCAACTCATTCCCAGTTTGGAAAACTATGTTTTGGAAGCAAGGCTTACCTAGTAAGTAGTATCGAAACAGTGTGTTCCGTTCAGCTAAACATGCCAGATACTGATGTTTTGATACTAGCAGTTATTAACATGTTGGAGCATAATGCTTGCTAGACCTTTCAGAATTATGCACAGAACATCTTTATACTATATGTTGAACAGCCGGAATGCGGACGCATGTGCCTGTTCATTTTGTTTGGCATCAACGTCGTGAAGTTAGTCTACATGTAGCATAATGCATAGACCAGGCGCAAATGCTAGCAACCAGACCCAAATGCTAGCAACCAGACCCAAATGCTAGCAACCGTACCTGTGTTTGCGACGTACGTCAAAACACCAGTCTATAAACGTGTCAGTGTTTCATTATTTCAGATGTTGATGAGTGTACCGATGCTACCCATAACTGTCATGAACATGCTGCTTGTACAAATACTGATGGGTCCTTCAAATGTAATTGTAACATAGGCTACACTGGCAGTGGGATAACTTGTAAAGGTGAGCTTCAACGCCATTTCATAATGCTGTGACATGCTGTGACATGTTGAGTACCATTCACTATACATTCATTAATTATGATATTGCACCTAAAGTAGATTTAAACGTTGTCAAAATATTCTTTTATATATGATATTGCGCCAAAAGTAGATACAAAACTTGGCAATATTTTCCTTTCATGTCACACCATTCACTATACAGTCATTATGATATTGCGCCAAAAGTAGATACAAAAGTTGGCAATATATTCCTTTCATATCACAACATTCACTATACATTCATTATGATATTGCGTCAAAAGTAGATAGAAAACTTGGCAATATTTTCCTTTCATATCAAACCATTCTCTATACGTTCATTATGATAGCGCACCAAAAGTAGATACACAAGTTGGCAATATTTTCCTTTCATATCAAACCATTCTCTATACGTTCATTATGATAGCGCGCCAAAAGTAGATACAAAAGTTGGCAATATATTCCTTTCATATCAAACCATTCACTATACAGTCATTATGATATTGCGCCAAAAGTAGATACAAAACTTGGCAATATTTCTCTGTCATATCACAACATTCACTATACAGTCATTATGATATCGCGCCAAAAGTAGATACAAAAGTTGGCAACATTTTCCTTTCATATCACACCAACCACTATACAGTCATTATGATATTGCGCCAAAAGTAGATATAAAACTTGGCAATATTTTCCTTTCATATCACAACATTCACTATACAGTCATTATGATATCGCGCCAAAAGTAAATACAAAACTTGGCAATATTTTTCTTTCATGTCACACCATTCACTATACAGTCATTATGATATTGCGCCAAAAGTAGATACAAAACTTGGCAATATTTTCCTTTCATATCACAACATGTACTATACATTCATTATGATATTGCGCCAAAAGTATATACAAAAGTTGGCAATATTTTCCTTTCATGTCACACCATCCCCTATACATTCATTGATATGATATTGCGCCAAAAGTAAATACAAAACTTGGCAATATATTCCTTTAATATCCCACCATACACTATGCATTCATTATGATATTGCGCCAAAAGTAGATACAAAACTTGGCAATATTTTCCTTTCATGTCACACCATTCACTATACAGTCATTATGATATTGCGCCAAAAGTAGATACAAAACTTGGCAATATTTTCCTTTCATATCACAACATTCACTATACAGTCATTACGATATCGCGCCAAAAATAGATACAAAAGTTGGCAATATTTTCCTTTTATATCACACCATTCATTATACATGCATAATGATATTACGCCTGAAGTATATACAAAAGAAAAACAGGAAATGTTGCATTCAAAAAACGCAGCCAAATAATTATAAACAAACACGAGATCCGAATGTTAGACTGTTTCACTGCGTATGTTCGTTTGTCAAACTCAAACAATATAGTGAAACGATGTGGAGCAGTCTATCCGAATGACGACATGGCTCTGTCAAACCGCATTATCACTGACAACATGAAAACCGTGAAGGGGATAGTAAAGACGCTTGTCTAAAATGTTTTCGCCTATCACCGAGTTCGTATTCCACTCGGAGCTCAACTTGCCAAGTGAGAGAGTATGAATTCTGTCGATACGGAACTCGGGATGTATACAGTACTGGTTCTACCCAGGAAAAACGGGGTGGTCTGCCTCTACCACAAACAAAATAGATTAACGTGTGCTAACGTGTGCTAAAAATTACATAAAACACCTTTCAAACAAATTAACAACATACAAATAAGCAGTTACATTTTTGAAGAATGTAGACCTACATAAATACAAAATAAACAATACATAATATATTTTAGAATTAAAACAATGAATAATAATGACCCTGTGCACAGACCTAATAACAAATAGATCGGACATTATCTAAATTTCACGTGGCACAGTGCGAAAATTTCACAAATTATTTCCCAACTTTAAACACACATATTATTAAGTGTTTTATAGATACAAGTTTCATTCATCCCAAATCCCATCATAAATTTAATTTTCTTTCCGAGGTAAGTATTTTATTTCTCTTACATTTAGAGCAAAAAAGGAGTTTGACGAAAACTAGACAATGTCAAAAACTTGATTTTTAAGAGAAAAAGCGAAAAATGATGACATTTTTATGTTTAAACATCTTTTTATACAATTTCTCATTTTGAAAATAAGCATAAATTATTCTAATCCCATTTTGCTATTCACTATGAATGTTTTAAATGTATTCTCATCAAAATCAGTGAATAATTGAGAGAGAAGATAGAAGGAAAAGTTAAGGTGGCACGTGATACTTTGGTTACTTCATTGATTAAGACAGGAAGTTTCCTATCTGTTTATTAATATGTCTGTGCCCTGTGATTGAAATTCCATGCGTATATCCTATTTATGCATTCCTTCAGATGTTGACGAATGTACGGCTAATACTGATAACTGTCATGAAAATGCTGTCTGTGCAAACACTGCCGGGTCCTTTACGTGTACTTGCAATGAAGGCTGGAGTGGCGATGGTGTAACTTGTACAGGTGAGCATAGTGTCGAATTTTCAGCAGTTCCGCAAGCCAGCTGAATAGCTTCCTCGGATAAAGATTAAAGTGATTTCAAGTCGGAGGCTAACTTCTCGGCCACGCACGATTCATTACGTATTGACATTCATGCTAGTGTCCGTTTAGTGCTGTGTGCCGGTTGTAAAATGTCGTCCCGACTGCGAAATTAAGAACCAGTAGTGTTATTACGTTCTAGCCCATTCCTTGTGAGAAAAGCCGATGGTAGTGAGTGTTGTAGCTTATATTACCTTTCATGAACAAATGCAAAGTCTGCCATATTTATCTCATGTTTGTGTTCGAAGCTTACAAGAGTTCTACGTTTCAGTATTTATACAAATTAGGTCAACGGGACGTCGATGTTAGTCGCCATTACTAATATAGAAATATATATGATACAATTGTCTAAATACTAATATTTGCGTTAAAAAACTTCTAAGAAAGTGCATGGTCAAATTTGACCAAACTTCCCATGGGTGATGATGAGGTCATTGCCCTTGAAATGTATTAAAATATGTAAATTCGACGTTGTTGCCGAAAATAGCATCTTATCAAGAATCCCTAATTGGATTTTTAGTTAATTTTTCCGAAATGTTCTGTACACCCCAGACCAGAGATGTAATAACCTTGACTTAGAAGTTAATTCAAATGCAGTCCCCGTGGTAATACATAACCCGACCCCAAGGTGTCCATTTAGGGAAAACTTTAAATGATCTAAAGAACAGATACATTTAGATTAATTTCCACCGGAATCAGTAATGATCAGTACTAATGTCCACCGGTTTTGGTAATGATCAGTACTAATGTCCACCGGTATCAGAAATTATCAGTACTAATGTCCACCGGTATCGGAAATGATCAGTACTAATGTCCACCAGTATCAGAAATGATCAGTACTAATGTCCACCGGTATCAGAAATGATCAGTACTAATGTCCACCGGTATCAGAAATGATCAGTACTAATGTCCACCTGTATCAGTAATGATCAGTACTAATGTCCACCGGTATCGGAACTGATCAGTACTAATGTCCACCGGTATCGTAAATGATCAGTACTAATGTCCACCGGTATCGGACATTATCAGTTCTAACGTCCACCGGTATCAGTAATTATCATTACTAATGTCCACCGGTATCAAAAATTATTAGTACTAACGTCCATCGGTATCAGAAATTATCAGTACTAATGTCCACCGGTATCAGAAATGTTCAGTACTACTGTCCACCGGTATCAGAAATTATCTGTAATAACTTCCATTGGTATCAGAAATGATCAGTACTAATGTCCACCGGTATCAGAAATGATCAGTACTAATGTCCACCGGTACCAGAAATTATCAGTACTAACGTCCACCGGTAAAATGTATAATAGCAGGCATACTGACCAGCTGAAAAAATGAAAACACTTTGCTTATTGCCATGATGACATCTAAAATGTTGAATCGTATATTCTCGTGTGATTATGTAGAACGTCAGCAGTTATAAATACTGAACCGGAGATGGCTTCAAGCAGCATACACAAACGAGAGGAGAGTGGCAGACTCGGTTTCATTGAGTCTGTTCATGAGAGGTAATATAACGTGCAACACATCTCACGCTCCCAAGCACCACCTTAATATCGTGTATCTTGACCATGCAAATGTGTCCTGTATAGATCTAACGTGAGAACGTGTACAACAGTATTTAGTGAATACCTGAAATAATGATGTGAACAATGGCGATCTCAAACGTTTGCACCCGTTTAAAAGGCATTAAAGGAGATAATTTAAAGTAACTATTCCCCCAACAACAAGAGCATCAAGAATTGCAGGGTAATTCATTGTCCCCACCGGCCCAGACAAACATTTTCCAGACATTTTCTACGATGGAGGTCAAAGACCACGGTCAAGGTCACAATGACCTTATTTTGATACGCGACACACTGCTATCCCAAGATGTATTCACATACTAAGTTTGGTGTCTCTAAGTGTTATAGTATTGAAAATACGGTCCGGATATGCATTTTCTATGACAGAGGTCACAGGTCAAGGTCACAATGACCTTATTTTTATAAATGACACACCGCTATCCCAAGATATATTCACATACCAAGTTTGGTATCTTTAAGTGTATTAGTATTGAAAATATGGTCCGGATAAGCATTTTCTATGACATAGGTCACAGCTCAAGGTCACAATGTCCTCATTTTCGTACACGACACACCGCTATCCCAAGATATATTCACATACCAAGTTTGGTATCTCTAAGTATTATAGTATTGAAAATACGGTCCGGACAAGCATTTTCTATGCATCTTCTATGACAGAGGTCACAGGTGAAGATGACCTTATTTTGGTATGCGACACACCGCTGTCCCAAGATGTATTCACATACCGAGTTTGGTATCTCTAAGTGTTATAGTATTGAAAAAACGGTCCGGACAAGCATTTTCTATGACAGAGGTCACAGGTCAAGGTCAGAGTTACCTTATTTTGGTACGCGACACACCACTATCCCAAGATGTATCCACATACAAAGTGTGGTATCTCAAAGTCTGGCCTGGACAAGCATATTTGGAAAATTTTCTATGACAGAGGTCACAGGTCAAGGTCACTGTGACCTTATTTTGGTATGTGATAAACCGCTATCCCAGGATATATTCAAATATCAAGTTTGGTATCTCTAAGTGTTATAGTATTGAAAATACGGTCCGGACAAGCATTTTCTATGACAGAGGTCACAGGCCAAGGTCAAGGTCGGAGTGAGCTTTTTTTGGTACGCGACACACCGCTTTCCCAAGATGTATCTACATACCAAGTTGGTATCCCAAAGTCTTATATTATTGAAAATATGGCCGGACAAGCATTTCGGAAGGACGGACGGGCGGAAGGACGGACGGACGGACGGACAGGGTGCAAACCTATAGTCCCCACCGACTAACAACCAAATTATATAACATACCGTATATCATGAACACTGACGACGAGGTATATACTTATATAATTCACCTATTTTGAAAATGCAAACTCTATAGACACAAAATAAACGGTTTTAACCAGCCATGCCAAACCCCAAAAAAGGAACGGCGAATAAAAAGTTATCAACAGTGAACTCATGATACATTTTACGCATATTGTGTCATGGGTATTTTAAAACCCCACGAATAAACTTATACGTTAAATCGGTACCTAGACGTTATTAAATGTTTTTGTTTATGTTTAAACATATTTATTTTACATCGATTGCGAAACAAGTTCTTGCAACTTAGATTAATCAATCTCGATGGCTTCCTGGGTATAACCAGTACTAAGCAATGTGTATTAAGTATCATGCTCAAGGATAAATAACGTGGCCGCGACGGAGAATCGAACCACGACCTCTCGATCATGAGTTCGGCGCTCTACCACTGGACTAAGTACTCAACATAATTTTGCCGTTATTTGGAGCGGAACAAAAAACTAAATATTGTACGTATTATTGGAACGGCTGTAACTGAATCTACGTCACATTTGTCATTTCCAGACTATACCTACGTCACATTTGTCATTTCTAGACTGTACTTACGTCACATTTGTCATTTTCAGACTGTACCTACGTCACATTTGTCATTTTCAGACTATACCTAGGTCACATTTGTCATTTTCAGACTGTACCTACGTCACATTTGTCATTTTCAGTCTATACCTACGTCACATTTGTCATTATCAGACACCTACGTGATTTGTGATTTTCATATATTTGTCATTTTCAGATACCAGTGTTTTAACCGCGGCTAAAACGTTATTCCTCTCCCGACAGTCTGAACAGACAAACGCTTTCGCAGGCTACACCGCCGGCTGGGGACATTCGCCGACGAATCATCTTGAACTTCCCTGGGATTCGCTAAAGCAGGACAGACGGCAGATTCAGAAAACTAGACGATGCAGTAAACGCTATAATGGTACTGATACAGACATGTTTTTCTGTGTCGGCAATACTTTTGACGAAAGGTTGGTAGTGTTGTTTCCTTTTACCCTTTTTTCCTTCTTTTTTTGAGTATGGGCATCATTAATGTGTCAGAGGGACTATAAACCTCATAATTACACACGCAGGACATCATTTGTTGTGTTTACTCCAATTATTGCCTGTACTGGAGGAATAACAGTTTTCAAAATAAAAAAGTGTTTCTAAGGAATGAATGAATGGTGTTTTACGGCACGTCGACACATAAATAGGTCATATTGTGCGCAAAAACCGATGAATCATGAAGGAATGAATTAGTAATTAAAAATAATGTAAACGTATAAAGATAAAACTATCTACAAATAAGGGATGATATGGTAGCACTATAAACTATGTATATATGTAAATCAACAAATGCCCGCCAACGGGCTTGTAAACAAGTTAATTTATATAGGAAAATATTATATTGATTTATAGTCTGATATCTTAAAGGAAATCTAAAACAAGACTAAAATCTATAGTATCAAGAATCGAACCTACAAACTTCTGATCGACAGGCATTCTAACCACTTTAATATGCTATATTACCTAATATGATGATGAACAATACTATTACACTATTTTCATGGTTTACCATTATAAAAGCTAACATATATTAGTATAATCTAACATTTACATTACTGTGATCGAGAGGTTAACTGCGTTGCGTTGTAAACCTTCTCGCCTCTCATCGTGCGGATTCGAATTCCTATGGAGCTCAGCTTGTAAGAAACTGTCGATTCATAGGGATAGCGAGATGTATACAATACTGGTTTTATCCAGGAATAAGTGGGTTGTCTGCCTTCACCACAAACAAAATAATGCTGAAAAATGACTTTAAACACAAAACAAGTCAGTCCATTTCTGAGTAAACTCTCACTTTTTGGATTGTTGTCAAATTAAAAATACTTCATCCGTGAGTGATTCATTCATGATTTAGTAACTCCCACTTTTTGGATTGTTGTCAAATTGAAAATACTTCATCCGTGTTTCATCCATGATTTGGGAAGTCATGGTCACCACGTGAATTATTCTTTTGTAGCGATTCCTGTCGTGGCGATATCGGTGGACCTTATATGGATGAGGTAGAAATGAGGCGGTTTGCAGCGTTTGGCATCTCCCTGAAATCAGCAAACTGTCAGAAACGTGGAATGTTCAGCATCTTCCTCAACCTCCTGCACCCAGAAATTGGAGGCTGGGTAACGGGCGTGTTGGACGGATGCAACAGGGTGAAGAAAGCGGACGGATTTAATTAAGTGGACAACTTGCCAGCATATGATTATGTTTATATACAACTTGCCAGCATATGATTGTGTGCAGCTTGTGTTATTTAGTGTGCAGCTTGTATTTTCTAGTTTCATACTGGATTAATGCTTTTTTTATTTACCTATTCTGACTTTCCGTGGCCGAATGGTTAACGACGTTGCGTTAAACCTTCGCCTCTCACCGATGCGGGTTTGAATCCCACTAGGAACTCGGCTTGAGTGAGGAAGTGTCGATTCTTACGGACGGCGGGAGATGTACAGAAATGGTTCTACCAGGAAAAGTGGGTGGTATGCATCCACCACAAAAAATCGACCGTCATAAATAACCTTGCATGTGTTGAAAATGACGTAAAACAACATACAAACAAACAAGCTGACTTTTGAAGCACATGAATAGTTCAGGTTTATTGATTTTATTTTGGTCTGTTCATTCATTACATGTATGTAACCTTAGTTCCATTACTAAATGAAGAAACGTCTAGTAAAGGGACACAGTCGTGACAATCATTATTAAAGGGACACAGTCGTGGCAATCATGATTTTTTTTGTTTAACCTTGCGAAATCCTATTTCTTTATCAACACGACTTAATAATTAATATTGAATTGGATTTTACAGTCGCACCAGCAACAGCTAAGGTCATATGGCGACTTTCTAGGCAGCAAATTAATTTGCTAGTGTATTAAATTAGCTATCTCGCCAACAACAACCAAATTTTACAACATGTTTACACCGGTTCTAAACCTACTGACGACGAGGTATATATATACTTAACTTAAATATTTTGAGAATCCAAACGCTATAGACACAATATAAACGTTTTAAATCAGCCAGGTCAAAACCCAAAACTGGAGCGTCGAATTAAGAGTAACCAACTCTTAATTCGTTTTACGCAAATGCAATCGTATTTTAAAAACCCTTGAACAAATATTCTTTAATCGGCATGTATACATTTTTATATGACCAGAACACCCGGATAGAGTTTTTGTAAAACATATTTGGCGAATTAGTTTCTTTAACAATATACATGTAGTATTACATTACATATACATGCTCTTGAGGAGAGAAAACAGTATTGCATACTACCATATGCCTTTTTATGTTGTTTGTATAACATGTGTATGTTTCTTTCTGTACGGTTTTCATTCCTAGAGAGTATGTACATTGCGAGAACAGTTTAGTGCATAGTAAGAAAGGTTTGATCAATGCAATTTATAAATAAACTTTGATGGTGTTTATTTCGTGTGGCTTATCAGGAAACTATTTCCGACAATTTCAAACACAAAATTTATACTTGGAATTATTCAAATAATAACCGATAATTATCTTTTCAGCTTCTTAAAGTGTATTATTTGTATCTAGTTGTTCCATTTCATTGTCCAAATTTGCAGAAATTATTTTACATAAAATCCTCAAAGTATCTTTGTGAAAAATCATTACCAAAGCTGTATGGGTAATGCGAAAGTCATATCAATATACAATTCATTTGGTGGTGGTGGCATAAAACAAAATTTCAACTACTTGTACTAAAGCATTTACAAACTATCTGCAATTTTGTTAGTGTACGCTACTAAGTAGATGGAATGACCGTACTAAAAGTTTAATAGCATCTACATCAATAGCTGTAGTACAAAAGATAGCAATTATATGATACGAATATACGCTTGTACTATAGCGATCTGAATCTAATGCACTACCCTGTCCATGCCTACAAATTCCACTGTTGTTGTTTTAAAGGGACAAACCGACATCTTGAAGTATTTGGAACGTGTGTCTCGATTTATATATCCAGTATCATTTTTACTTTTACCCTGGTGACATTTAAATAAATAAAATTTCAAGTATTCGCTATTTCATGTCATTATACTATAAGTTTTAATATATTATTGTTGCAATAATGTCAAAAATTAATAATATGCAAAAGTAAATGGCTTAATACAATTCTTATAATTAACATTAATGATTGAACAAATGCAATTTATGTAGAAAAACTAACGGGACGCCGCTTGTTTTTAAAAAATCAAAATATTGCCTAGTGTCCCTTTAACCCCAGAGGGTATAATAGTCAATCGATTAAGATCATACTTGAGTCACATGACATATATTAATGTTATATACTAAAGAAAAAAGAAACGCAACTAAGTCTAAGAAACGCAACTAAGAAATTTCCACTGTATATGCTGCTGTTAATCGAATGGTACATAGCTACATTAGACAGTTGTTTTCGGAAAAAATACTAAAACACATATCATAGGTTATCCTTTCAAAGTTTCATTATTGATATAATATGGTGAGCAAACTTGGATTTACAGTTTGCAATCTCTTTACATTAAATAAAGTACTGAAATGGCTCAAATTTTCAAAGTCGAACTTCAGCATTAATGAAATTCGTGTTACAAATCAACTGTAATTAAAAAGTCTATAACAGCACAGTTTTGTCCGTTCTCTAACTAGCTGAAACCCCTTTTAAAAAAAATTCATGGAATTTCTCGGGAATATGAATATAACATGGAATTTAATGCGCAGTATATGTTATATAACGGAAATTCTTGTGTTGCGTTTCTTTTTTCCTTTAGTATATTAATATCAATATAACATCCTATTTTATGCTTAGCAATGAAATAGTGGATTTTATCAGTGACATAAAAACGGTATTTCATCGTGTGAAATATAGTTTTATTTTACACTGCCGGAACTACTTTTTTCAATGTGAAAGAACTGCTTTTTTCAATGTCAAAAACGGTACACATCCCCTCACAATTCATTTGGTGGTGGTGGCATAAAACATAATTGTGTAATGCAAAACTAATCAGTGTCAGTTATCTGAGATGTTTTCAATACATACTTAACGCCATTATAAGTGCAAGTTTTTTTTATTTTGTGTAGGTAAAATCGGAATTATGCAGTCGAGAGACATTTTAATTAAAAATAAACACAAAATAAAAAAACTTGCACTTTTAATGGTGTTAAGTATTATAGTGTTCAGTATATGACAAATAAAAACAAAACACAAAGTAATAAGAATTACTTTATTTCTGTATAGTATTATTATACAGCATGTACGAATGCATAAATGCACATCCAAATATCAGATGTACAGTAATAAAGTTGAAGTAATGATAGTGTGTTTTCCTTTATTTCATTCCAAAATAAAAGGACATTCCTACATGTACATTTGAAAACAAATATTTCAGTTTAAAGGGACACATGGCAATCTTAATTTTGTAAGAAGTTGTGGTTTTTCGCTTGTTTTATAAGCAATCAGGCACTTCTCAGATAGCATTATTGAGAATAGTATATCATCAATTAAGTTTGGTGAAACAATTAACAATTATTCCCCATCAGATCCTTGAATATTTATATGCATTTTTAAAACTTTGGGTGTACTGTACATAAGTGATATGATGTTTGTGTAATGATAATTTGAACTGTTCAAAGCAAATTGTATTTGTATATTAAAGACATTTTCTATAGTTTTTTCTGCATAACAGATTTTCTTTAAACTTTTAGTACAGTAAGTCTGTTATATATATATAGACATAAAAGGCAAAATTAATAGTAGGTCACCATGATTGTTAAAATTTAAAAAAATAATTTGTAATGTCTCCGTCATGTCAATCTGTTCAAAAAGTTGAACAAGTCCATGAAATAGCCCAATAAGACATTTTTGAAGTCTAATCATTTATTCATTGGTCACAATTCTGATAAAATTGTATTAAAGTAAAGAACATTTAATTACAATAACATTTAAAGCTCATCTTTATGTAAAACCTATATTTTTTTACAAAATCTGTTGAGACCATTACCACAATTTATGCACAAATTAGCCCATAATGATACAATTTCCTTTTTTTTTTGTATGTTCCCAATAATAGAATGATTTTTTTAAACTTTTTAAGCACATAGTTTAACATATATAAAAACAAAATGTGCAAAAAAAAAGATAGGTCCTCATGCTTGTTTAGAAAAAGAATTTGAAACCCTACCCCTATGCTAAAAGGTCAAGTTTTGTATGAAATTATATAGAAATGGTATATTTTCCTTTTTTGTTATGTTCCTAATAAGAGAATTTGTTCAAACTTCCTAGGCACTTATTTGAACATATATTTAGACAATATATGCAATTAAATTTATAGGTCACCATGCATATTGAGATTTAATACTGGTTTTTGGAACCGTACCATTATGTTTAATCTTTTAATTTTGTTGGAATTTTTACAAAATGCTATATTTTTCCTATTTTATGTATCTAATAATAGGCCTTTATTGAAATAAAAACAATAAAAAACAAAACAAATTACAAAAAAAAAGAATTAAAAAAAAAGACAAAAAATACAACTAGACATCAAAAGCAACATTCCTGTAAATTTGTAGGAAAATCCATCCAATAGTTTTCGAAAAGAAGTCGCCCAAAAAAGCTGCACATGGAAAACTACAGCAAATGCCTTTAATTGAACTGAATCGAGTTTTAAGACGCACCCACACATGAAAGGTTATATGGCGCCTTATAGGCATGAACGTGCCATGCTCATCCTTCATTTGTATGGAGATAAAATATGGAGAATGGACCTAGAACATTTTTGCCTGCAGAACTGCAGAGTTGCTGCAAATTCTATAGTAGACACTCCATTTACGATGGAGCCACGTTTCCATACGTGATGTCATAAAGACCTTGAATGAGCATGATAAAAAATGACATGCGGGGGTTGTCTACACCGGCAACCACGTGGTAAGTATTTGTATATTACTAATCATTGTTAATTATATTGCACCAATAATACACATTTATCACTAACATGCGGTGTGAGGGTGTAACAACACCATTCAATATTTCCGCTATTCCACTAGTGGTATAACATAACGTCAAGGACGTCACGTTAATGTACGTGTTCTGACGTGTTAAAGCGAAAGGCAAAATGCATTAAAAGTCGTTCTTATAACAGGAATGAACATGCCAGGCTCATCCTCCATGTACATCGAGATAAAATATGGAGAACGGGCCTAGAACCTTCTACACCTGAACTGAAGAGCTGCTGCAAATTCTATTGCAGACACTCCATTTACGTAGCGCTGGAGCCATGTGTTTTTCTGCCACAGCTCTAGTGATATGAGCGAGATGGCATCTGAAACAATGATAAAGACCTTTAATGAACATGAACAAAAAATGATAAAATGAAGATGAATTTGCGGGGTGGGGGAGGGTTCTACCCCTCTGCCTTCCCCTCCAATGGGATCTGCAGTGGCCCTATTCTTTGCCCCGTAACCACACGGAGCTAATTTTATTGAAATGCCATTTTTTAACATGTATTGGAGCATTTAAAATTTTACTTTCTTCTAGAATATGGCTGATGTACCCATTTATAAAATCAAAATGATGCTGGATTTGCTCGATTAATAAATCAATTTTAATTCTTGATAAATAGTCCAAGATTGCCATGCGTCCCTTTAAAAAAAATACAGCACTGTGCAAATAAATCAAGGTAGACATTTTGACAAATCATACATATTTCAAAATGGTTGCGTGTTCCTTGCAATCAAGTAATGCTGAAATGCAATTTCATCTATGAAAAGGGAGGTAATCATGATAACTTCATTTTAAACAACTCTTTTTGCACATTTAATCTTTATCAATTGACCTTTACAAACTGAAACGACACAAAGACCATTTAGGTAATTTGATTTAAATAACTGTCCAGGTAGAAATTGTATACACTCATGGCTTCCATCCCACACTGTGTATGTAATGAGGGAAAATATCAGTTATCTCCCCTAAAAGGTCCTCCATTTTGGAAGTCTTTGTTTTCATGCCTGTGATTACATTTGGGGGCTCCACAGTTTAATGTACATTTCTCAATCATCAAACCCATGACAAGCCCTTAGCCTGAATCGTTGAGCAAACATCATCATTGTGTCATACATTTCTTAGAAGACAATAAAATTACCCATAATTCCATACCAAATAAAAGTATCAAAAAGCATTTCTTGTACAACTTAAGTCCCATTTCTTTAAGATTACCCCACCCATCGAAACATGCTAAAAAAAGCAATTTTATTAACATTTCAAATGTCAATAAATAATAATAAAAAAAAAATCCTACGTATATCAGGGTCATGTCTGCACTCATAATGCTCTTGCATATCAGGAAATGCTAAATTTTACATACCTACTACGGCGTTTTAATTCCATGCTGATCATTTCGTGAGTCAAAATCAGCTCTTTTACCTACTTTTTGGAAGTTTTTGATAGGTTCACATTTTTCTATTTATAGCCTCCAAAAACCCCAAAGAATGCATATTCCAATACACCAAAATAAACTTAGAAGTACTCAAAACTGAAAAAAACATCAAACATGTGCTTCATAATTATTATAAATTCCATCCATGGACCTAAAAGATGCTTAGTTATTTCTTTCTGATTTACACCATGGACATTCATGCGAAACTGAGGAGTGACCCCTCAGGTAATATCACTTTTGTTTCTATATTTTATTGCTAAGATTTAAACACAAAAAGTTAAAAACCACATTAATTTTGCAAACAAAATTTTGTTTTATAACGGATCTATACTTAGAAATTAATTAACTGTTTTGTTGTTATGAAATGACAAAAAAATATTTGCATGGTTGTATATAAGATTAAAACCATGAAGACCAACTAATCAACATGTTCGGACCTGGCAACAGTCTGACATTTATGCAAGGGAGCCAATTTTGACAAGGACATCAACTGTCTATTTTCCTCAATTGATTCTTTTAGTAGACCATGATGTTAAACTTAGACTAAAACTATTAGACCATTTCTATACTTATTATTTCTTCTAATACCCTTAACAAGTCCACCTTCCTTCATCATATATCAAGCTTTACGTTAGGTAACCTCAGGTCATCAACAAGTCAACACTTCTTGAAAGTCAACTGAAAATCACACTATGCTAGCTACCTTTGGTCATAAACTTATCACTTTCTAGATTTTACAATGAATATGATCCTATCATGACCTCACACTGCCTATCCCCGATTAATTCTGGAAGATCAAACATCAGAGATATCAAACTGATTACGAGAACTTTTGTTACTATACAAAAGTTGTAACCATAGTAACGAGTATCGCATCCATGCCAAACAAGTCTCGTATCCATGGGTACTTTTGTTTCTATGCAGAAAGTGTATCCATAGCAACAAGTATGGAATCTTATAGCAACACATATTGCATCCACAGCAACAAGAATTGCACCCATAACAACAAGTATTGCATCCATGCAACAACTCTCGTATCCACAGGTGGTTTTGTATCTATACAGATACTGTATCTATACATCAAGTACTGCAATGTCTCGTATCCACAGGTAACAAGTCATTAATCCTCGGTTAGAGTAAATCCTGTATCCATCAGAAACACTCAAGTCTCAGAATCGTAAGTGGGGTTTGTCTTTAGCCATGTATCTGGAAAAAATAAACTTGAAATTAAACATAATCATAATGGCACACTAATTACTAATTACTGCTGACTTTTCCCTCTTACAGGTAATTTAAGAAAGCTATACATTTTAAGAATTTGCGTTAAGTTAAACAATTACACATATTATAAAGGCTTAAAAGAAAAAAGTGTTTGTTTCCGCTAACCCGACCGACCCTATTATTTAGCCGCTGACCCTAACTTTTTATTGCAAATAAAAAAATATAATAATAATAAAAAGTTGAACCCATGAACCAAGGTTAAAACCCCCAGTGGCATTCTTTGCCACTTACCGTTCCAAGGCGGTAGCCCTATTGTCAACCCTTTTGTGTTTGTGATGTCGTTTGCATTTTTTTATTACTTTTGCCTTTTCGTTTGTCTGTTTGCGTGTTTGTTTTTGTGTTTTGTGGTTGACTCGTCCTTGAATGCTGCTTTCCCTCTCCGATATTTTTATCCTTCTTATAGGGAAAAAAAATATATGCCTCTAGTGAGATTTGAACCCACGACCCCTGGGGTTTCCAGTGTACATTACCAAATATTGAAAAAGGGCCATAACCATGTATTATATAGGTATTAATACCTTCCCCAGTATTTTTTATCATATTAAAAGTGTTTTTTCATTAACAAAAATAGTCATTAATAAAAAAAAAAGAAAAAAAAAGTTTTGCCTACCTACCTACCTTATTTTTTTTAAGCCGTAGGTGGAAACAAACCATTTTTTTTTTATTTGGCCTAATACTTGATAATAATTGTGTTGTGAATAGTCACGGATATCATTAATATATGTATCTGCACTTTTCGAAGAAGAAACATTCGCCAGTAGGTTTCGCTCTTCACTGATCTCCTCTTTCATTAATAGTTGAAGCAGGGTGGTCATATTTTGTGGTCGCTTAGGATGTTCAGATGACAACAAATGTTTCGAATCAAGAGGTCGATCAAATTCACCAAAATAAACATTACGAGTTTTAAATTGTTCATGATATTTCTTTGCATTTTTTTTTGTTTCTTAACTCCTTCTTAAATAACAGTTCATATCTGACACAGTTGTTGCCTATTTTGTGTACATGGCAGATTCCCATCGGCTTAGCTCGAAATATAATTTAAAATATACTAATTTGTTTCTTTTTCGGTAAAAACAACAACAATTGAATTGAATTGACTGTTGTTTAACGGCTCATCAACACAGTATAGGTTATCCAGAGCCGCCCCAGGGAGAGGGGAAGGATACATAGGAATCCGGGAACCTGCCCTACTCTTATTATCGAATAGATTCCTATGGTTCTTTAACGTGCTCGGAGGATAGACCGATACACGGGACCGCCCGGTTTACGTCCCAATCCGACGGACGAGGCTAAGGTAAAGTGTCCTGCCCAAGAACACACCGACGGAACTCGGTGGCACCACGGAGGATTGAACCCGGGGCCTCCGGTTATAAATCCGCCGCGCTACCCTTTGGCACTGCTGCATCTGACTGGTCAATCACCTATGCCTTGTACCCGGAACATAACTGATTGGAAACAGACAGAAACTTACACCAGGTATTCAGGATTTGTCAATTACTTGTCAAGTACCTGATTGGTCAACCTTTGGCACTGATGCATCTGACTCGTCAATCATTTATATCACCTATGACTGGTTCCCAGAAACATCATTGATTGAGCGCATGCCACTAACGTACACCAGGTAATTTGGCAATTACTTACTTGTCGAGTACCTCCCATACAATCTGGAAGTTTGCTCTGTCTAAATGCCGCTTGTGTCTGTCTAGGTTTACAACCGTTACATTCCATTTCTTCACGTTACTGTCTACCGGTAATTCGGCCCATTTTATATGAAAAGCTTTAACTGAAATTATACAATCAATCCTTACAGCATTAACAAATTAATATTGGTGGTGGACCCTTTTACAGTTCGCCACTATGCTTTCCTCTTTAACTGTACGATGACCGGACAGGCTGTGGACCCTATGATGACGCCTACCTAAAGCCCATTGGGACGGTGGCGTTTGATGTTTGTCCATGATCTTTCTTGTCGTGCCCTTAATGGTTTATTCTCTTACTGCTCTGGCTTCTGCAAAGTCATTGAGTACCTTCATTGTGGCTTTCTAGGCTATTGTTTTTTTGTATTATATTTACACGAGCACATTTGTGTTTTACTTATATTGCCTATTGATGCTGCCTTGTTGGTTAGAGATTAGATCATGGCGGGGATTTCTTTATTTACACTGTCCTGTTTTAATGGGATGACAGTAGGGTAAGTGTGAGGTTTGGTGCACCCTAGAACCGGTTTAAACCCCCAGTGGCCTACTTTGCCAATGACCGTTCCAAGGCGGTAGCCCTATTGTCAACCCTTTTTGTGTTTGTGATGTCGTTTGCATTTATTATTGCTTTTGCTTTCTTGTTTGTCTGTTTGCGTGTTTGTTTCTGTGTTTTGTGGTTTACTGTCTCCTTGAATGCTACTTTCCCTGTCCGATCTTTTTATATTTCTTTTCATAGAAAATACAAAGGTGTAGAACCAGAAATGAAAAACTCTCTACAACTCAAAAATGTCAACTGAATTTGTAAGTCATGCCAAACCCGGATTTTATTTTTGATACATTTGTTTTATGGGAACCTTCCTTTGCTATGACCCCTAGCATGACCTGCGAACAGTGACAAGAACCAATCAAACAGCAGAGTTTGTGTGATGTGATCTTTGATCCATATGTGTGCAGACTACAGTCAGGGTGGTCAGGGATATTAATCTCAGCTGAGAAATCCTTGGGGTGGGGTTAAGGTGCACCAACACATGAAAAGGTTATATGGCGCCTAACAGGCATGAACATGCCAGGCTCATCTTCCATGTATATCGAGATAAAATATGGAAAATGGGCCTAGAACCTTCTCACCCTGAACTGCAGAGTTGCTGCAAATTCTATCGTAGAAACTCCATTTACGCTGGAGCCACGTTACTGTTTTTCTGCCACTGCTATTTGATGCGAGCGAGATGGCACCTGAAACAATGCAGGGATCATGATGAAGACCTTTAATGGACATGAACAAAAAATGATAAAATTAACATGAATTTGGGGGGATTCTACCCCGCTGCCTACCCCTCCAAAGGGATCTGCAGTGGCCCTATTCTTTGCCCCGTGACCAAACGGAGCCCCCGAGAACCACACGGGGAAAAAAAGAAGGTTTGAGATAATGGTTTCACTTGACGCATAACAAACAATTGAACAGATACTGTTATTTAGAAACTTTTGAATACTGATGTGCAATTAACATGCCCTCACACTCATTACTATCTTTTGAATGCCGAAATGTCATTGCAAGCTTTATTAAATTGATGCACGATTGTCAAACAAGGTTTATTTTAAAGAGCTCTGAAAAACTTGAAAAAAGCTGAAAAAATTATCAAAATACCATGAAAAATAAAGGAGATATGATCTATTGAAAAATTGCAAAGAAACATCAATGGAGGCGGCCATCTTAGAACGATGACATTAACCATATTTGGCATACTGACAAAATGTCTTTTAAAGCAAAGAAAATCACAGCAAATGACAAATAATCATAACAATGTATACATTTTACATCTGTATATTTATTTTTAATCAATTTGCAGTGATTTTCTTTGCTTTAAAATGTATTTTGTCAATATGCCATATATGTTAAAATGGCGCGATGACATCATCGTTCAAAGATGGCCACCTCCACTTATATTCTTTGCAAATATTCAATAGGTCATATCTCCTTTGTTTTTTATGGCATTTTGATAATTCTTTCAGGTTTTTCAGAGCCCTATTAAATAAATAGTGTTTGAAAATTGTGCATCAACCCCTTTAATGAACACTCATTGCTTTGAAAACTTAACCAAAATATATTTCAGTCACTAATATTTTTACTGAATGCTAATGGCGATGATAATGATAGACTGGTAGCTCAATCAATATTTTTTTTTTTTATAAAGCAAACAAGCTAAATAGATATTTCTAGCACCAGGATAACCTCCACAGATCACGAAAAACATCACAGGAAAAGACTACAGATCTGGAGAATACTGAAAACACTTTTAGATTTGGGAGACTTACTTTTTGAGAAGATTTCAGTTGGGTTACCCTCCCATGGCCAACCTTTAAACTGCCACGCTGGTCCCTGGACAAACACTGCAACCACTCTGTCCCTGTAGGGTAGAGCATACACTGAGCATAAGCAAATAAACATCTGATTCTTTATTCAGTTAAATGTATACATGAAAACATGAGCATAGACCCAAATAAGTATGCAGAACTAAATTCGTGAATTTGACAAAAGAAGTTTTATTTCTACAATGGTAGTTGTGTAATGTTTGCCGACGTAATTATGTTGTGTTTCATAGGCTAAAAGTTACAGCTAATGTACCTTTAAAGCACATTAAAAAATCTGTTGAATCCGGTGCAGACAAAAGTCACCCGCATCAACAATGATGCTGTAAACATCAACAGTTGCAGGACAGTGTGTAAATGAACAAACAATGATTATTATCCACGTCAACGCACAGCGTGTCAATAGTATAAAAGAAAAAGAAGAAATCATGGGTATCCGGTTCAAAACAGAAATTCCAGCCCTTGCTACAACTGTTTTAATCATAACCTTGGCATAGACTGAGTTGCGATAAAACAAGTTATACCTAGTTTCAAAATTGCCAATCTTCACTGGATACCTTACCATAGTTAGTCACTCGATACTTTCTTTTCAAGTAGGTGAGGTACTGTGCAGTTTTGACTTAATGATTGGCAAGTTTACTAAAGAGCGCTTCATGAAATTTCCCATTTATGACCAGCATTTAAAAGTGCATGAATGTCCTCCAAAAAAATGTGATAGAAGTTGAAAAAATGTGAATAAATTCTTAAATATTAACTCACCAGTCCTCTGTGGTTAGTTTGAGGGCATTATCAATAATTCTATATGGCACGGTGTTACCGCCTGGTTTCCGTCGCTGTATCAGCACCTCATTGTCGCGCTTTGCACCTTGGCCCTTCTTCTCTTCTGTACTTACAAACCTGGAACCAGCAATAACAGTTGTATATTTTATATGAACATTAAAAACTCTCTCTCTCCGATTATAAAATCAAAATCCAATATCTGTACCTCGATGGTGGTTAGAATAGAAGGTGGCTTAATAATAGAATGTCGTCCTCGCATGTCAAAGGTCAGGAGTTCAATCTCCAGACAGGTCAAACCACAGACTTCAGAAACATGGTACACATAGCTCCATTGCTTGGCGTTCAAGGGTAGCATTAGAAATGGTCGGCTCGGTTTCAGTATGTGATTGGTATCACATCATGTGTCTACGGCATGGCATTACTTGGTCCGAGTATAAACTTTCAAACCCCATCCAACCCCTTCTCCAAGAAATGAAAACGGGATTGACTGGGGTATGAAATAAAACCTTACTTTCGGCTTAAAAAGTGTGCATATTGTAAAATTAAAACATTTAATACGTAATTTTATACAGGTTATCACATTTTTTCAGTAAACAAATGTTTTTAAACATGTTTTATTGTCAAAATATCCATTATAATATCATGCTTTCCCATCGTTTATGGAATTAAGGCGGGACCACGTAATGGTATTCCAGAGTGGCAGCACTATAAACCTGAGCACTGAGTTCATTGCTACAAGAAACCACCACCATGATACGACTGAATGACTAAAAGCAGCTTTTAATAACCTCCTTGCATACATACATACAAACTGCACCTGAATTCTTGTGTCTTGAACATATAGATGTTTGTTAATTATATTTCATTATAAAATCAAAACAAAATTAAAAGAATTTTATTGGGCAGACTGTGGTCACACGTTTCCTGACAATACATAAAACTGACTTGTTTCTGTGCGTGTTTGTTGTTGACTGTCATACTTGAATGCTGCTTTTCCTGTTCGATTTTTATATCTATATTGAGAATTTGGTAAATTGACAACGATAAATCGGAACTACCAGATCGTATGTATGTTGTGTGATAATTAGAATATGTGAAAAATTATTCCTCTGTAGATTTTAAAATGAAATTATTTGAATTCAGTCAATACCTAGTTTAATCGACCCTGAATAAAACCATGTATTGACCTCATAAAAAGGCATTAATTGTACAATATATTTGAAATTGACTGTGTTAACTGCCAAGTGACTTACTTCAGATCTTGTAAAATATCCTTTGAATTAACCATGGTGATGAGTGATGTCGTAGATGCAGGGATGATGATGATCGGGGTCCGAGATCCTTTTTTCTGGTTTGGCGGTGGTCGAGCCTGGGACACAGGTCTTGACAACGGGGCTGCGGGTTGAGCGGGGGCTGGAGCGACAGTCTTTCTTGCCGTGGCTCCCTCTGTCACAGACTTCAAGGTCATGCCGTGGTATGTTCCCATAGTCTCAATGTTGAAACCCTCAGTTGCTGAAAACAAGATGAATATTGTTCTTTACAGCTCAAACACATGAGGTAATTCAGAGCCACCCACAAGAGAAGAAGAGAGAATACAGAATATTCCAGGATAATCCTGTACTTACTATCTTTAAAGCCCTTGGGCCGATATTGGGGTTTCGGGCTGACAACAGCTTTATATGCATTTCTTGGTTATAGTGCACAAGAATAGGGATAAGTAGTAGCTTTAGATGCATTCTTTGGTTATAGTGCATTACTAAAGTAAATAAAGAACCACATCAAATTAAATACCAAATCACTGAATAGTGAAATCATATTCATTTTATTGCCCCATTTTAAGTTTAAGAGGATACTTAACAGCTGAGGTACGTAAATCAGTGGCATGAAGCCAGATCAAAATTTCAGAGTGGAGTTATTTTTTATGCCTACCTTCTTTTCTTTTAAAACTTTCCTGCTCGTATCTGTTGTACCCTGCTACTGGTTGTGGTTTTGCTTGCGGCTGCAACATACAATAAAGTGACAGTGATACACACAGATATGACCAGTTTCAATGACAAACACACAGCTATCCAAAACATTGGCTGAAATATATAACTAAGTGTTGCTGCTACCTCAAAAATCACCAGTTTTGATGACAAACATAAGTTGTGTAAAATGCCGTTTTACTGGTGATCACAGCTGGTGTGTGTGGTATGCAATACCACAGATTATGTGGGTATACCATGAACTTAACCCCAGATGGTGTTTGGGGTACACCATGAACTTACCACAGATGATGTGAGGTGTATGCCATAAACTTACCACAGATTGTGTGAGGTATACCATGAACTTACCACAGATGGTGTGTATGAACTTACCACTGATGATGTGTGGTGTGAACTTACCACAGATTGCTTGTGATGTATGCCATGAGCTTACCACAGATGGTGGGTGGTGTATGCCATGAACTTAATACTGATGGTTTGTGGGGTATGCCATAAATTTACCACAGATGCTGTGGTGTATGCCATAAACTTACCACGGACGGTGTGTGGGGAACGCCATGTGTTCCTCTAGAAGAACCTTCTTCTCTTGCTTTGATTGACTGTAGTAAACTGAAGATGTTCTTGGCAAACATCTGTAAAATAAACACAACATGTGTATTATCTTATAAATTGGTAAAATTAAACTCACACCAAAAAATATTTATTTATTGATAACTAAGCTTGTCCCAATACTAATAGCATCCCAAAACATGCATTAAGTTCAATCGAGTCTGAGTGGTAACTGTACATGATACAGCACCACACATACTCAGTCTGTACATGATACAGCACCATCACATACTCAGTATGTATATGATACAGCACCTCACATACCCAGTCTGTACATGATACAGCACAAACAAATACTAGGTATGTACATGATACAGCACCTCACATACTGAGTCAGTACATGATACAGTATCACACATACTCAGCCTGTACATGATACAGCACCATCACATACTGAGTATGTACATGATACAGCATCATCACATACTGAGTATGTACATGATACAGCATCATCACATACTGAGTATGTACATGATACAGCATCATCACATACTGAGTATGTACATGATACACATACTGAGTATGTACATGATACAGCACCATCACATAATCAGTATGTACATGATACAGCACCATCACATAATCAGTATGTACATGATACAGCACCATCACATAATCAGTATGTACATGATACAGCACCATCACATAATCAGTATGTACATGATACAGCACCTCGATCCTTACATGGTACAGCACCTCAGTCTGTACATGATACAGTACCTCACATACTCAGTCTGTACATGATACAGTACCATCACATACTGAGTATGTACATGATACAGCACCATCACATAATCAGTATGTATATGATACAGCACCATCACATAATCTGTATGTATATGATACAGCACCATCACATACTCAGTATGTACATGATACAGCACCATCACATACTCAGTATGTACATGATACAGCACCATCACATACTGAGTATGTACATGATACAGCACCATCACATAATCAGTATGTATATGATACAGCACCATCACATACTCAGTATGTACATGATACAGCACCATCACATACTCAGTATGTACATGATACAGCACCTCACATACCCAGTATGTACATGATACAGCACAAACACATACTCGGTCTGTACATGATACAGCACCTCACATACCCTGTCTGTACATGATACAGCACAAACACATACTCGATCTGTACATGATACAGCACCATCACATAATCAGTATGTACATGATACAGCACCTCACATACCCAGTCTGTACATGATACAGCACACACACATACTCGATCTGTACATGATACAGTACATCACATACTTAGTCAGTACGATACAGCACCTCACATACTTAGTCAGTACATGATACAGTACCACACATACTCAGTCTGTACATGATACAGCATCATCACATACTTAGTCATTACATGATACAGTACCACACATACCCAGTCTGTACATGATACAGCATCATCACGTACTTGGTCTGTACATGATACAGCACCTCACATACTTAGCCAGTACATGATACAGTACCACACATACTCAGTCTGTACATGATACATCATTATCACATACTCGGTATGTACATGATACAGCACCTCACTTAAGATGTGTATGTTATTGTATCTGCGGTCATTTAAAAATAACTGCAATTGCCTGATCACACAGCAAATAATGCACGAAGGACAGTATATATTTAAAAGCTGTGCGATTCTGCTTTTTTCAACCACTTGCTGCTTTCATATTAAAAATGATATATCAATACATTTTAGATTTAGAAAATTTAAAAAATATAAAGTGCTTCCCAAGATCTGAAGAGAAAAGGAAGTTTGAATTGTAATGCCTTCATCAAGAAGCCACAAACCTTTCCATTACTCTGTAAAATTGTAGTTCTGGTTCGCCACAACCGCTCTCTGCTCACGATATCTCGCGTCACATCCACCTCGGCGTCGACGAAGCTACGCTGTTCTAATGCCCCGGGCTGTATGTCATCATCACCTTTAATCTTTGTTCTCTTGATCGCTAAACGCTTGGCTTTGATAGCTGCAATCTTCTCTAACGGCATTGCTTCATGGAGTGATGAAGACCTGTTTGTACATGGAAACTACATTGTAGCGAGACGGCGGGAGGTTTACAGTACTCCAAGGGCATTGCTTCATGGAGTGATGAAGACCTGTTTGTACATGGAAACTGTATTGTAGCGAGATGGCGGGAGGTGTACAGTACTTCAAGGGCATTGCTTCATCGAGTGATGAAGACCTGTTGTACATGGAAACTCCATTGTAGCGAGATGGCGGGAGGTGTACAGTACTCCAAGGGCATTGCTTTCTGGAGTGACGAAGACCTGTTGTACATGGAAACTACATTGTAGCGAGATGGCAGGAGGTGTACAGTACTCCAAGGGCATTGCTTCATGGAGTGATGAAGACCTGTTGTACATGGAAACTACATTGTAGCGAGATGGCGGGAAGTGTACAGTACTCCAAGGGCATTGCTTCATGGAGTGATGAAGACCTGTTGTACATGGAAACTACATTGTAGCGAGATGGCGGGAGGTGTACAGCACTCCAAGGGCATTGCTTCATGGAGTGATGAAGACCTGTTGTACATTGAAACTACATTGTAGCGAGATGGCGGGAGGTGTACAGTACTCCAAGGGCATTGCTTCATGGAGTGATGAAGACCTGTTTGTACATGGAAACTACATAGTAGCGAGATGGCGTGAGGTGTACAGTACTCCAAGGGTATTGCTTCATGGAGTGATGAAGAACTGTTTGTACATGGAAACTAAATTGTAGTTTTACAGAACATCATCTCAACATTAGCATGTATACAAGTGCCTAAAGGTCTTCTTCCCCATTCGACACACATGGCTTAGGAAAGTTTTTTGCCTAAGCGCATACCGAAGAAACCCAGGGTCGAACAAATATAATGAAATGTTTAAATCAATCAATGAGATAAGACCATATTCTATTTGTTTTGTAGCATGTCCATTTCATCTGTCTGCCATACTCTTACTTCCGATAACTGGTAGTTAGAGCATACCAGTTATTCAATTAAATGTTTTACAACTGTGAAAATACAAAGTTAAATGTCACGCTACAAGGTTTTATGTCTGACGGCAGTGAAATTATAATCAATGATAATGTAGGGTAAAAGGGACACACGGCAATCTTGATTTTTTAAAAATTCACGGCGTCCTGTTAGTTTTTCTCGTAACTTGCATTTGTTCAATCATTAATATTAATTGTTAGAATAGTTAAAAGCAATTGTTTTTTACATATTATTGACTTTTGATAATATTGCACCAAGAATATATTTAAAAAATGCGTAGAATAATGAAGGAAACAGAATTCTCAATTTTTTTAATTAATTATATGCATGCAGTTTTAAAGTCAAAATGATACAGGATTAATAAATCGTTCTACTAATTGTAATGCTTGATATAAAACTCCAGATTACCATGTGTCCCTTTAAATTCTAACCACTATTTATCTGGTCTGTATAAACAAATGTAACTTTTACTCACGCTATGGCAGCTGGTAGCACGGACGATTCTCTTGGTGCATCAATTTTGTTCATCCAGTTTTTCTTCGCCTGTTGTACTTGTTCTTCCTGAAATTAGATCACGATACACCGGATGAGGACCAATGTCAGCGCCCCAGGTAATGATTTGGGTAATGATTTGGGTAAATAGGACCCGATTGTTTTGTCATTAATTATGAATTGGTTATAATAACAGAGTATTTAAGAAAGCCTAAACAAGTTTTGAACAATGTTCTGAAGTCAAATATACCAGAAACCACTTCGTGTATTCAACGTTAAATTTACCTCAAGTCTTGGCTTTTTCTTCTCTGACTCATTTAAAGTTTCTTCTGCTACTCTTTTCACTGAAATAATATCAATAAGACAATTATTATCAATGTAAATGTGACAGAACCAAAAATACTCTTTATGTCTTATGGTCATGCGATCTTAAATGCCAACAAAACATAAGTTTAGGAGAAAAAAAAGGGGTTCTGGGCTTTTGACTGTCCCTATTTTGTAGGTCCCAACCATAAACCTTTTTTTGGGGTCCTCCCAAAACAATATTAAAAATTAATAATAAAAAATATTTGTTAAGTGTATTAAGGTGGGTAAGTGTCAATTTAATAGTGGACCACCCATATTATTTTTGGTGGCTAGCCTTAGTGATCGAGAAAAGCGAGTGAGGTTGGTAGGGGGTCCGCGGGCATTCTAGCCCCAACCCCACTAATTCTAAAAAAATAAATAAAAGGTTCCTACTGACCAGAAACAGACCTGTTTTTTTTTTGCTTTACAAATACCAAAGTAATAATGTTGAATGAACAAAATTTGCAAACAATTAGTTTAAATGTTAAACTTTACAGGTATTTTTGTTGTAATATTAAAGTGTATCCATTGTACTTCACACTGATGTTGTAGCGCTGAATAAATTTTGTTGAATGAATTTAAGTTATCATTATTATATCAAAAAGTAAGTTTAATATAACTAAAAAATCGTCTTACCTGAATTATAGTTTACACAACACACTTAATGCCTGAAATCATGATATTGGAAACATGCCTGTAATTGTAGTTATTTTTTTCCTTACCTTGTGTGGGCCTTTGTAAGGATATTTCCAGCGGAGCACTTTTGTCAATACTCGCTGATGTTGTTGTCTCGCCATTCAGGAAGGCCAACAAATCTTTTCTGTCGGGACGGCGTACAACCGGAACATTACCGGCCTATGTAGATAAAATAAAAACATCTGATTTATATTAACAACTGCAACAAGAGGGTCTCAAGTAACTTAACCAGAGTAAAATGGCTGTTATAACAACTGACTCGATTTGAGTGGACGATACATATGCATTATGTCAAGTGAATACCAATAAACCAAGAATCATTGTAACTACAAAGCAGTATTAGAGACCAATGTTTTTGTCTGTTTCTATTTAACGTCTACAATGCTGTTGTGCATGCAAAATTGTTTTCACTGTCAACAATTATTCTAAGCAAATGTGTTCTGCACTACAAATAATGTGACACCATAAACCAAATAGAATGATACTAATATGCATTTTATAAAGCAAGATTTCAATAATGAAAACTATTTAAGGTGTCTGAATGTATTGTATGATATACCATGCAAACAATTGGGACTACATATTTTACTGTCTGTAATACACAAACACAGTGATTTGGTCCTCATTTGCATCTTTATTACACAATTGTATTACGATAAATAAGTCATTTATTACTCTCTCGGAACTGGTCGGAAGCCATTTTATGTGATAAATTTATATAATACTACGTTATTTTTTTCTCCTAAAGTGCAATGTTTATTTCCCTTATATAAGTGGTACCAAAAAATGGTAAAAAAACTCCCAATCTAAAAAAAAATAAAATATTTTACCATGTTTACAGGGGAACTTTAAAAAGGAACAGGGGGAGAATATATCTTATACGCTTATGGGAGGTAATAGAATACTACAAGAGGATGTATACATGGTAATGTGTTTGCAAAGTATTTAAACATAATTCTTATAATTTTGTTTTTGACTGATAGCGAAAAACTCCCAATAAAAGGAAAAACTTCGCAAATTTTCCGAATTGAATGGGTACCGGTACCATTCTCAAAAGACTGAAAAATTCAGTTTACAATTGCAAAGCAAAAAAAGTACCGTAATCGATCAATATGCAAATTTTTTTTTGTACAAAATTACACAAAGCGTGTGCCTACTTACAGCAGCCTCTCTGACATACAGCGGATGGGCCAGGTGGACATTTTTTAGCAGAAACAGTATACAGTCTATGGTGTAGTACTCCTTTGTTATGCCATCTTTACCCGTACTGAAAGGAAATACATAATTTAAATGTATTACTAGAAGGGGGTTACACTGTACTTATTTCAGCAAGGACAATCTAATCTAACTATAAAATTTGAAGAACGTGGGTGCAATGCTTCATGAATTATGGAGCACAATTAATTTAACACTAATAAATCAGGGCCTTCGATCTGCCGATTTGCGTCTGGTAACCGGACGCATTCCCCCCTCCAAAAAGTATGTTTTACCCCCATGAAAATAGTTTTTTTTTAAAAATTATAAAAAAAACCTTCTGGTACGTAAAATATTGAGTAGGAACTGTATTATTGAGTAGGAACTGTATTTAATACAAATAAAACATGTAGAATATTTAAAACAATAATTATATTTATAATCAAAATTATGGCCACAAAATAATTCCCACTTTCCTGTAAAAGCACGCTAAAATTCCCCCACCCAGGGTATGGGTCGCAGTCCCCCAAAACAGATTGATGGCCCTGTAAATTAAACTTAGACGTCATGAATCTCACATCTACTTACGGACATGAATCAGTCTGATTAATACAAATGTTCAATGAAACCTTTAACATGTGACTCTCCTTACACATGGGATTTACAGCTATACATCTCCTCCGAAAATACTTTCCCAATACCATGCCAGATTAGGCCATCCTTAAAAATGTATTGTTTGCTGTTTCCCGACCCAGGATTGGGTGGGTAGGTAGATAGGTTAATATTTTTTTTGCCAAAGACAGTAAAAAACTGTAAGAAATTAAAGAAAATATACTAAAAACAGTTAAAAAAAATAAATTTGTTAAAGAATTGCTATAAAAACTTTTGGGTAGGGCTCTTTTTGGTGGGTAGGTAGGGAAACAGCAAACAGTCGGCCTTAAGGGTGTGTGATGAATGAAGTCGCTTAGCGGTGCTAAGCGGAAAATGCAAGTTCCGCGTGGGACCATCTGTAAACTGGAACAAATACAAAAGGTATGATGACTCAAAAATTGGTACAATTTTAGAATGAAGTGGCTTTTATTACTTATTCTATGCATGATAGTCGTGGTGTTATTATGTAGCATTTCGTACAAGGTGACATTTGCAGGTCAAAAACAGGTACACAATTTTGTGTCCGGACCGTAACGTCATTTAGAAAATCATCGCGTTCCCGCATTGGATTAGCCTTAGACCATAACCACCGCGAAGGCAACTTTTAGTCAGCTTTATCGGACATTTGCGATTGCCACTGATCGCGACGGAACTCAGGTAATTCTGGGGGAAATCTGCTATGATCAAATATTTACGTCCGCGATGGTATCGCGGAAAGTGCAAGTTCGGCGTGGGACCATCTGTACGCAACTGTGTGTACAACTAATTAGTGGGCACTCCACAATTACCAGTGATCGTGAAATTCAAAAAGACCGTCGGCCTTTAAACAGAGCATCTCCGGCTGATTAATTCTTAAACAAACAGTGTAACACTTCATGCACTTTTTGCTTTGATCAGCCATTTTGGCTGTAAGCGGGCGCCACGTTATTTGATGTTTTACCCGGCTTGATAACGTAATTAAATATACGGATAATATTAAGCGCGGGGACACAAACTAGTTGATTGACAGCAAGAGGCGGAACAGTGGGTGGTGTCTAGCGCACACACAACAATTTGACAGCGGTTTTCAATAAACACTGTGATAATTAGTTATCGGTCCAAATTGACTGTCGATAATTAGCTAACAACACCCAGCGGGATATTTGCTTATAAACAGTCAAAGACATCCTATATTAGAATTCAGGATTTTCCGAGATTTTATTGACAAAATCGGTCGTTAAATTGGATTCGCCAGACCGCCGATGTCTGGCGAATTTGCTATGTATTTCTTACAATTTTCATTCATTTTTTTGGCGAATGGTTAATGCGAGCCTAGATTTTAGTTATCGCTCTGGCTAACATGATAACCACTCAGCCACCAGAACGCAAGATCGTTGACATTGAAAGAATGCTGATAACATACAAGTGTAGTATTAGAGAATAAGAAAAAAAGTAATCTTAGCTTGAAGCTCAAGTTCATCTGCATTTCTGAGATATTTTACGAACTCTCAATAATATTTTGTAAAAGCTACATTGTTTTGCCAATAATTTATTCCTGGAAATATAACTTACCCCCAAACTAGGTAGTTTGTTTTCACATCTTTTGGCCAAGCAAACTCTCCAAAAATAATCTGATCATCTTTTTCACTGATCTCTTTCTTGTTGATATTGTACTGTCTCAAAATACTCAACACATCCGCCATCGTCTTGCTTCCGGAAGTTTTGTTTCCAGTGGATCAACTGGTACCCTGTTCCATTCCAAATCTGTACACAATAAAATGTAACAACAGGAGACCAGTCAACAGGGGGACCAGGGAACTCCGGTTATAGTCTCTAAACAAAACCGAAAACAGATCTTTTGACACCTTTGCCTAAAATAACCGCGATTCAATGTGTTTTTCCAATAATTATATAATTCAAAACTATTGTAAACACTATCATAAATGATAATTGCTACGTTTTTAGACATTTTAATAAAAATGAAAATGCAACTTCTAACGTCACTTTCGCCGAGATTTTAAAATGATCGTTCTCGGCGAAAGTGACGTTGAAGTTGCGAATAAACTCTGTTCTTTCGTAATAGAAAAGGCCAATGACGTTATTAAAGAAAAGGGAACTTTCTTTGTAGGGTTATCTGGTAACATTAGTTATTTTTTAGTGTTGTCATTTGTTTCGTGCTCTGCCAGCAGTTCTCAAATTTCACTCGCAGGTGTGAGGCCAGCCCTAACAGTAACAGGGGTTTTGGGTATCTGGGGAACATGGAAATCTGAGGAAATTACTTTATGGGATACAGCGATCATAGGCATAACATTAGGGAACAGTGTCCTAATTTCCCCCCATAATATTGGGGATCTGGAGAACGATGGACATTACATGAAATGGTTCTAGGAAACAAGGCCCGCTTTCAAGTCTTGGAGTGCCTCGGGTCTGAAATGAGAACATATTCACATACATATTTATGCGTGTTTCAGTCAGCAAATCTGAAATGAGAACATCTTCAATGTAACGAAATAAAAAATAAAAGTATTTTTTTGTTGAGTAGGATGCACATAAGTTTAAAAATAAAAGGTTGGTATTTTGTTAATAAACTTAAAGTTACTGAATGGGGCCTGCCAGTTAATATTTTATCAATTGCTATATTTAAACCACGGTATTCTTGTATTAGTTCTTAAGGTCGCTGAAACCGATGACGACATAGAAGGATAAAGTCTTGAGAGAGAAGAAGAGATAGAGATTGCATTTGAAAAGAATAAACATTAGAACTTAATCCTGAATATTTTACATGAAACTTAATGTTTAGTAGGTTTTGCACATTTAATGAATCTGCCATATTCATTTTCAAGAGCTATGTTGCATAGAGCATGTCTACATAGCATTCAGTCAACCTTCCTTTTAACACTGTGTCTATTTTGATGTCTAATATGTCCAACTGCAGTGTTTTTTTGTAATGCCTAATTTAATATAACGGCCCCATTCACAATGCCAAAAAGTATACTTTTTTCACAATTATATCCAAAAAATTCACAATCTGAAAAAAAAATTTTTTTTAGGGTAAATACTGACCAGTAAGGATACTAGTCTTAATATACGCTGGTGTTAAAACTAGTCTGTATTTACCAAAAACAAAACTTAAAACCAAGGGATATTAAACTGTGAAATTAAAAGTGAAAAAAGTTTCTTTTTCTTTTGTTATATTAAATATTTCACAATTTTCACAATTTCTAGAAAAATGCCGCTATTTTTCACAATGGCACAGGCACAGGCTGCATTCACAAAACACATAAAAAAACACTGAACTGGTGACATTACATAATTCTCTATTCAAATGGAGTATACACAGGGATCAGATTTAATATTTTAGTCACTTGCTAAAAAAAGCAAGTGCCAAGATTTTCTACTTGCCATTTTAAACAAGGTTCTTGCATTTATTAATGAGGCCAAATAAAATAATATGTGTGGTTCCGGTTTCCTGACCGACCCTGTTTTTAGTGGCCGACCCACCCCTCAAATTGTTTGTTTTTTACATTTTTCATTTTATGTTTTCTTTTCTTCCTTTTGTTTTTAATTATTTTTCTATCGGTTCTGTATCTGATGATATCAACAAATATATATTTAAGTTTATTTATTTATTGGGTATAAAAGTATAGTGTAAAAAAGAAATAAAATATATATAATAGAATATTTTTAGAAAATACAATATTTTCCCTACCTATCTATTCTATTTTTTTTAGCATGTAATAGGAACCTCACATATAATTTCATTTTGCCTCATTTAGATATATATGCTGGGTTTTGAAAAAAACAAATATTTCTTTACAAGGCGTATTAAAGTAACAAAATAAATATTTTGACAATTTTGTAAATGTCAAGATTTAAAGGGACACGCAGCAATCTGGTGTATTTGCAAATATATTTCTTTTGAAAGACACTCCGATTGCAACGAACCCTTTCATCAAATTTGTATTTTAAATCTTCTTTTGAATATTGTAAAGAAATATAAAATAAACCTCCCCATTTATATAGTTTCTAATCAAGATATGCATTTTTTTCTTCTTCTAAATATTTTGAAAACTGTTATAATAAAAATTATGCATATTACATCTATATTTGTACGGTTTGTTGAGGGGTGGCCCACCCCGACCCTCACAGACCTATTACAGGGTGAATAAATGGATTACCATTAATTTGGTGATCGAAATTAAAAAAAAAGTTTATTTATTTATTGGGTATAAAAGTATAGTGTAAAAAAACACATGTATGACAGAACATTTTTAGAAAATAAATATTTTCCCTACCTACCCTATTTTTTTTAGCATGTAATAGGAACTACACATATACCGGTAATTTCATTTGGCCTCATTTAGAATCTTCATTTCATTTTCATCCATTTTAGCAGGATTGCCATAGATGTAAATGATGACATTTTTACACTCGGCTTAACATGGCTAGAACTTAACATTTTTGGTCTAGTAGTTGGGTAAAATCACTAGACCTGCTCAAAATTTACTAGCCCAGTATAATATTCAACAGAAAATACTATTTTAATTCAAGTTTTGGTTTCTTTATACAAGTTTTACATTTATTGAAACTTTGGAAATATCAGGTTTTTAAAAGACATGTTAGGTTAGACAGTGCTGTCTCTCCATAATCTATCGATTTATAATTTATTTCTTATACAAATATTTTGTGTTACTAGCCCATCGGGACTACCCAGGGACAGACCGTGATAGCCTGGCAGCATTTTTGCTAGCCTCGGGCTACAGGACTAGTGCTAATTTCGAGCCCTGGGCTAGATGCAACAAGTTAATAATGCATCATTATACCGGGTACTTACTATTTTACAAAGTCTGTCGAATATGTTCAGTGAATAAATGTAGATTTAGCAAGTGCTGATATTTTCTACTTGCAGTCTGCAAAAATATACTTTCGTTTAGCAAGTTAATAAGTGTTAAATTTGAACCCTGGTATAACGTAATGCCACCTGTGGCAGGCAGAGACGTAATGGTGTCCAACGATGGTTGAAGTACTGCTTTGATGCAAGTGTACGTAACTGAAATCAAATCCTTGCAGTTTTCCCTTTCTTTTAAAATTTGTTTACAAATTGAATTCCTGTTTTACTTGCTTTCTAAAAGGGTCCATGTAGGGCCAGGTTTATGCAATTAAAAAAGTATTTTTCTTTACCAGGTACATCAACATGACTGTATACATGTAGGTATCTTAAACGCTGTTTGGGGGCAATCTTATTACCCAGCGTAACGTCACATAATGTTTGACGCCGTCACATCATGACGTTATATGGTGACGTCCGATGTGTTTCCAATAACAAACTGACGTTGACTAAATCCTCTTTATGCATGATGTTATTGTATGTGATTCAAGATGGCGGCGCCCAACAAATGCATTTCACAAAGACTACAGAACAAAAAAATATTTTTCTATATATTTGTATATACATGTAATTATCTACATTCGGGCTCTGTCCTAAAATAATATATATATTTGCTGGTAATATATGTATATAGTAAAGGGAAGGCCAAAATTATAATACACATTTTCATGATTTTTTGCTATTCTGTGCTCAATGTTCGCTCGGCGATAGGGTCATTCTTCAATGTTCGCTCGGCGATAGGGTCATTCTTCAATGTTCGCTCGGCGATAGGGTCATTCTTCAATGTTCGCGCGGCGATAGGGTCATTCTTCAATGTTCGCTCGGCGATAGGGTCATTCTTCAATGTTCGCTCGGATGTTCGCTCGGCGAAAGGGTCATTCTTCAATGTTCGCTCGGATGTTCGCTCGGCGATAGGGTCATTCTTCAATGTTCGCTCGGCGATAGGGTCATTCTTCAATGTTCGCTCGGCGGTAGGGTCATTCTTCAATGTTCGCTCGGCGATAGGGTCTTTCTTCAATGTTCGCTCGGCGATGGGGTCATTCTTCAATGTTCGCTCGGCGATAGGATCATTCTTCGTTTCTGCAACATTGGCTTACCTAAATATGCCCTACCGACTAGGAAATTCTTCATCAATTATCGAAATTTGCGGATTGCATCAAGGTTTATAAAAAAAAAAGCTAGTGAATATCGCTTCATGTTGTTTTATAAATTGTAAGGCTTGAAACAAGGGTGAAAAACAAGGTAAACTGTTAACTCTGTTTCGATCTCGTGAACAAGTAGCCTAATCAATCTGTGCCCTTGTGTGTAATCCAGCAATTTTTTTCACCCTTTCCAAAAGTTTTGGAATGGTACCAGCACCGATTCAGTTGGAAAAATTTGAGTTGTTTTGCCTTAAATTGGGAATGTTTCATTAACAAAAGCAATAGTGTAGGCTCAAATACTACCATGTATACATTCTCCAGTAGTATATCATTACTCTCCCCTAAAAGTATATATTTTCCCCCTTTTTTGTGTCGCCTTTTCGAAGAAAAGTGTGATACATAGGGATCACTTTGTCGTCCGTCCGTCTGTCAGTCCGTCACGAAAACTTAACGTTGCCTATAACTTTCTCATTTCTTGATATTTCTTCTTCAAATTTTCAATATATACTCATCATGACAACATCAACATAACTGTACTAAAATATGAAGGTCAAGGTCATTATATGGGTTAAATACTCGTTTTTTTCTTCACGAAAACTTAACATTGGTTATAACTTTCTCATTTCTTGATATTTCTTCATCAAACTTTCAATATCATGACAACATCGACATCCATCTCAGTCTGTTAAAAGTTCCCCTCTGAAGTATTTAAAAATATTTTTTATATATATTATTTAGAGGCATGAGGCGTGGGCAAGGATTGGGACTTTTGTCACTACAGTTGGGAAAGAAACATATTTTTTGTCATTAGGAATGGTACGGTTTCTCGGTACCACATACGGTACCACTTATATAAGGGGGAAAAAACATTGGTTAACATTCTCAATCAATCTGCAGATTTCAATAATTGATATAATTGATGGAAGCCTGTAGTAGGAAGCATACAACCCTTCAATTTTCGCCAAAATAAAGTTAAATTTCCTGATTTATACGATGTATTAGAGCCCAAGTTATTTTTATAATTTGCATTTTCAGGAGGCAGTCTAGTAAAATATCTATGTAATGGCCTACCGCAGTTGAAGACGGACTGGACGAAGTGGAGGATTTTCTTTTGTGACGAGCGCCACGTTCCCTACGATAACTCAGACTGTACCTATACACCCTACAAACAGGGTCTGGTCGACAAAGTTGGAATACCATCCGAAAATATCTTCCCAATAAATCCAAAACTTTCCGGTATTTATCAGCAAAAAATGTTATTTCTATATATAGAGAGTATATTTTATTACCCTTCTTTGTAGACAACTACATTAAATATAATCAACAGACAATAATGTGCAAAAAAATTTGCTTAATACTATTGTTATAATTAATATTAATACAAACGCAAGATATGAAGAAACCGGGAGACCGTGAGTTTTTAAAAAGTCAAGATTGCCGTGTGTCCCTTTAAAGTAGTAGGGTCTCACATTTTGAAAATCAAAGTAAGCAGATGGTTTTGAGCTGTTCCTATAGTTAAGATTGTATGAATTTTTAGCTAGACGTTTCGAAGAATAAGAGAGCTTATGTAATCGCCCCGGGGTCGGCGTCCCACATCAAGGTTTGCGTGTAAGCTGTGTTTACAAGTCTATATCTCTTACATTTCTTATCCTAGCACAACCAAATTTGGCCATGGTCTTCCTTATAGCATTATCTTCAGGGCTGCTTAAGCAATTTTGGTTCCTGTAACCCATGGGCTCCTATGGAACCCAAATTATGATAGCCCATAAAATGTGTCCCATTTCACATCAAATTTTGCGTGTAAGCTGTGTTTACAAGTCTATATCTCTTACATTTCTTACCCTAGCACAACCAAATTTGGCCGTTAGCTTCCTTATACACTTCTGAAACTACTTTGCGGATTTTCATGAAACTTTACAGGAATGTTGCTCTTAATGTTTTTTGATCCTATCAAAATTTCAGATCGGCCAGAAATTCAAGATGGCCGCCACAGCTAAAAATAGATTTTTAAAAAATAAGTTTGTAGCGACTTCTTCTTGAAAACTATAAGTGATATTGATATGGGACTTTTTCTAAAATGATCAGCATGACATGATGGTTATCCGAGTCGAACATTATTTTGATTCGACGTTAAACATGGCTGCCAGTGGCCATCTTTGTTTACATAGAGTTATATAATGAAAACTTGTAGCGACTACTCCTCTGAAACTACTTGACGGATTTTCATGAAACTTCACAGGAATGTTTCTCTTGATGTCTAATTGATCCTAGCAAAATTTCAGGTCGGCCGGAAATTCAGGATGGCCGCCATGGCTAAAAATAGATTTTCAAAATACAAGTTTGTAGCGACTACTTCTTGAAAACTATAAGTGATATTGATATGGGACTTTTTCTAAAATGATCAGTATGACATGATGTTGGTCCTTGTCAAAAATCGATTTGATTCGATGTTAAACATGGCTGTCGGCGGCCATCTTTGTTTACATAGAGTTATATAACGAAAACTTGTAGCGACTACTCCTCTGAATATACTTGACGGAATTTCATGAAACTTCACAGGAATGTTGCTCTTGATGTTTAATTGATCCCAGCAAAATTTCCGGTCGGCCGGAAATTCAAGATGGCCGCCACGGCTAAAATAATTTTTCAAAAAACAAGTTTGTAGCGACTACTTCCTGAAATCAAAATCAATCGGTAGAGCTTCAAGGTCATTGACCTCTTGTTTTTTGTATGTTCCCAATAACAGAATTTTTTTAAACTTTCTAAGCACATAGTTATAAGATATATAAAAACAAAATGTGCAATAAAAATGCTTGTTTAGAAAAAAAAAATGAAACCCTACCCCTATGCTAAAAGGCCAAGTTTTGTATGAAATTATATAGAAATGGTATATTTTCCTTTTTTGTTATGTTCCTCATAACAGAATTTGTTCAAACTTCCTAGGCACTTATTTAAACATATATTTAGACAATATATGCAATTAAATTTATAGGTCACCATGCATATTGAGATTTTTGCTTACATTTTTTAATTTTGTTGGAATTTGTACAAAATGCTATATTTTCCGTATTTTATGTATCTAATAATAGGCCTTTATTGAAATAAAGAAAATAAAAAAAATTCAAAAAGATTTCAATTTTTTTTTTCAAAAAAAAACATTAAAAAAAAAATACAAAAAATCAAAACAAAAAAAAGCCAAAAAATACAACTAGACATCAAAAGCAACATTCCTGTAAATTTGTAGGAAAATCCATCCACTAGTTTTAGAAGAGAAGTCGCTCAAAAAAGCTGCGCATGGAAAACTACAGCAAATGCCTTTAAGACAACATATTTTGATTGCACAGTTGTACAGGAAAAAAAATAAGAAACTTACCAGAGCTCTCTTCTATAACTGTTGCACTTCTTACTTAACCTCATAAACCTCTAAGTGCATTCTGAAGTAGCCAACATTTATTGCCTAGATATGAGGTAGAATTAACCTCATAGCAGCTGAAACTTAAATTCCATGGTATTGGTTCAGGAACTTAATATAAATTTTGAGAAGTTTCATCATTTTCATCTCCATTAATGTCAATTTTGCCTCGTCACCATTCCTCATTCCAACCCGTGACAACCTCAAGTTTTAAAAGATAACAAACCAATCACCATTCATTCGAAGTTTTAAAAGGGTTATAAGAGCACGTAATTTCTGAAAAGGTTGCCATGGCAGCTGGAATTTCTGTCAAATCATAAAACAGTTCTGTTGTTGAATATTATTTAGGCTGAGCTCAGCGTTAATCATTTTATCTTTTAGTTGAGGAATGTGCAGAGGACTATGCGAAGAAAATTCGTGAATTTTTCCCTGGAAATGATCTACCCAGATTTGACATGCTGTTGCTCGGTATGGGTCCTGATGGCCACACATGCTCACTCTTCCCTGGCCATGCATTGTTAGAGGTGAGTCCTGGATATGTGTTCCGATGGCCACACATGCACATGACCAGAGTGAAATAGTTTACTCTTAGGTTTTTCATAATATACACCAAAAATCTTGTCAAAACTAACTCTTCCTTAAAGGCGGCTTGTTGGATTTTGACGAAAATTGTACGAAGCGTCTAGTACTTCTTAGTTTGACAAATATCTGTTATAAACACCACTGCTATTGCAACATATTATACCTCATTTGCATATTTTCTTCTTTGCGCAATGTCACGTCATCCAGTCAATATTATGTAATAGTGACCGGCCCCGATCCGAGAGCTATAATTTTGGACGTGTGAAAAAACAATGTCAAACTTAAATAAAAGGTAATGTTTTAATTTGTTGGTCAGATTCGGTATAATATAACAAATAATGTATGGTGCTTCGATCCATATGCAGTTTATGGACTGGGCAGTCAGACTTAGAATGTTATATGGACCTCAGCTTTGTTTCGGTCCATATAACATTCTAGGTCTGACTGCCCAGTCCATAAACTTGCATATGGACCTCAGCACCATACATTATTTGTTAAATAATTATCTTAAAACAAAATGTCATCAATTATTTTATTCAGGAGAAGGAGAAGATCATTGCACCCATCTCAGACAGTCCCAAACCGCCACCTTGTCGTGTAACAATGACTCTGCCCGTCGTCAACAACTGTCAGTATGCAGTGTTTGCTTCCTGTGGTGCTGGTAAAGCAGACATGGTCCAGGTAGGTGGCACTGTTTCATAGAACTGTATCATTCTTCGGTTTTGGACTGAATATGTATGCAGCTTGGACTTACGACCCACTAAATTTGATTAAGATTGTAGTTTAAGAATTTATCCACCAAATAACGCCAAAATTACACTACACAAAAGTCAGTCCAGGCGATCAGGTCTAGGTCTTTTAATTATGTATATGTGCCAATTAAAAGTAGAGTTTTTTCACGGGTTTTTAAAATACCTGCGATTGAATATGCCTAAAATGGATTATGAGGTATTAAACTCTTAATTTGACGCTCAAGTTTTGGGGTTTGGCCTGGCTGATTACATTGTTTACAGAGTTTGCATTGTCAAAATATGTAAATTATATATATATCTTGTTGTCAGTAGGTTTAGAAACGGTGTACATATGTTGTAAAATTTGGCTGTTTTTGGCATATTAGCTACTTTAAATATGGAACAAAGTTTGTCTGTCTTCTCCCGAGTCCATGAGCTTCCGTGATTCAGGAAGTTTCATTTACCCCAGGAGTATGAACATTAATTAATAGAATCTAAACGTGTGAAGTGCAGTTTAGTTATAGCTTAGTGTTTTGAAGGATAGTCGGCATACAAGGCCAGATTTTTTATTTCATTTCTCAGACCTTCCGACCCTAATTTGTGTAATAAAGAAAGAAAGAAAGAAGGGAATCCATCAGTTTTTTATTTTCAAAAACACACAAAATCGTTAAAAAAAAAAAGTTTGGTATTGTATCCGTAATTTGGTCCTGTATTTCAAACCACCATGTCATCATGTTTAAAAAATAATGTAAACTTGGAAGATGATTTGTATAGCTTTGTTCTGGTCAATTTTATGTTTTCAATGTGACAAATCCATTCACAATTAAAAACGTTCTGACTTTTTTTTCTCCCTCACATGGAACTTTTTCAGAAAGAAATCTGAGAACCAAAAAAATTAAAAACCCTGGCCTAAGACTCGAGTATCTTGAGTGGTGTCTTCCTTGAGGCTCTCACAGCATTTGTTTCAATAAATAAAGACTAGATACACGCATCTGATGATTATTTATTTCAGCGTGTGTTAGAAGGTGGCGAAGACCCTCCTCTACCTGCGACTCTTGTGAAACCAACTAACGGGGAATTATACTGGTTCCTGGACACACCAGCAGCTTCCAAGCTGAAGAATAAACTTTGACTTCCTAAGATTATCTCCATAGCAACTCCATAGCAACTCCATAGCAACTGAACAAAAATTGAACAAATGTGCTAGTTTGCTGCACCAGGGGATGAGGACAAGATTAAGTAAAACTAGACTGTGTTTCCAGTTTGGTCTGTATCTGCATAATACTGAAGCTAGTGCTATTTTAGAGGCTCAGAGTGAGCTATTGTTATAATTGCCCTTCTGCGTCTGTCACTGTCTGTTAACTTTTGCTTTATATAACAACCGCTGGTCCAGTGGGCACGGGTTCAAGCCTCACTGGTGCCACTGAGGTTTGTCAGTGTGTTCTTGGGGAAAACACTTTCCCTTAACACATCTAAGCAATATGGTATTTTGTTTTTTTAGGTCTTTTGATCGAAGGCCAGACAAGCTTATGCGAAGGCACGCTGCCCGTCGTCATCATTCGTCTGTTGGTTAATCGCCAGTTAACGTTTTGTTAACTCCCTGGAGGGAGAGGGGGAGAGGATCTGGGTGGGGGAGTTGGAGGAGGGAATGTTGGTAGTTAGGCAAAAGCATTTTTAACGACTAGAGTTATGGCCATTGTTTTAGTTAGAAAAAAAATGCTTAATTTTGCCTTGTTTACACTGAAACTCCTTTGACTTCCATTGAATCTTCACGAAACTCAGTGAAAACATTAATATAAATCAAATTTTGCTAAAAAAATACTATATTCGGCGAGTACCAACAAAATTATGACCCTTGATATATTGAACAAATGTTATATTTAGCCTACATGTATGTCCATTGTCCAAGTTAATCTGGTCTTGAATAAAAAAAAAAGCAAAACTGAAGCACGTGTTACAGAGATTGTTGCTGCTGTGCTTCGTTGTTGTCCAGTCCAGCCTGTTCGGTGGGGGACGGTGCGATTGTTGCTGCTATGCTTTTTGTTGTCCAGTCCAGCCTGTTCGGTAGGGGACGGTGCGATTGTTGCTGCTATGCTTTGTTGTTGTCCAGTCCAGCCTGTTCGGTGGGGGACAGTGCGATTGTTGCTGCTATGCTTTGTTGTTGTCCAGTCCAGCCTGTTCGGTGGGGGACGAAGCGATTGTTGCTGCTATGCTTTGTTGTTGTCTAGTCCAGCCTGTTCGGTGGGGGACGGTGCGATTGTTGCTGCTATGCTTTGTTGTTGTCCAGTCCAGCCTGTTCGGTGGGGGACGGTGCGATTGTTACTGCTATGCTTTGTTGTTGTCCAGTCCAGCCTGTTCGGTGGGGGACGGTGCGATTGTTGCTGCTATGCTTTGTTGTTGTCCAGTCTAGCCTGTTCGGTGGGGAACGGTGCGATTGTTGCTGCTATGCTTTGTTGTTGTCCAGTCCAGCCTGTTCGGTGGGGGACGGTGCGATTGTTGCTGCTATGCTTTGTTGTTGTCCAGTCCAGCCTGTTCGGTAGGGGACGGTGCGATTGTTGCTGCTATGCTTTGTTGTTGTCCATTCCAGCCTGTTCGGTGGGGGACGGTGCGATTGTTGCTGCTATGATTTGTTGTTGTCCAGTCCAGCCTGTTCGGTGGGGGACGGTGCGATTGTTGCTGCTATGCTTTGTTGTTGTCCAGTCCAGCCTGTTCGGTAGGGGACGGTGCGATTGTTGCTGCTATGCTTTGTTGTTGTCCAGTCCAGCCTGTTCGGTGGGGGACGGTGCGATTGTTGCTGCTATGCTTTGTTGTTGTCCATTCCAGCCTGTTCGGTGGGGGACGAAGCGATTGTTGCTGCTATGCTTTGTTGTCTAGTCCAGCCTGTTCGGTGGGGGACGGTGCGATTGTTGCTGCTATGCTTTGTTGTTGTCCAGTCCAGCCTGTTCGGTGGGGGACGGTGCGATTGTTACTGCACGCTTTGTTGTTGTCCAGTCCAGCCTGTTCGGTGGGGGACGGTGCGATTGTTGCTGCTATGCTTTGTTGTTGTCCAGTCCAGCCTGTTCGGTGGGGGACGAAGCGATTGTTGCTGCTATGCTTTGTTGTTGTCTAGTCCAGCCTGTTCGGTGGGGGACGGTGCGATTGTTGCTGCTATGCTTTGTTGTTGTCCAGTCCAGCCTGTTCGGTGGGGGACGGTGCGATTGTTGCTGCTATGCTTTGTTGTTGTCCAGTCCAGCCTGTTCGGTGGGGGACGGTGCGATTGTTGCTGCTATGCTTTGTTGTTGTCCAGTCCAGCCTGTTCGGTGGGGGACGGTGCGATTGTTGCTGCTATGCTTTGTTGTTGTCCAGTCCAGCCTGTTCGGTGGGGGACGGTGCGATTGTTGCTGCTATGCTTTGTTGTTGTCCAGTCCAGCCTGTTCGGTGGGAGATATTACTGTGGTCAAAAGGGAAATGGACCAACACAAATTTATATCATTCTGTGATGCTGCTTTAAAGATGATACTTGGTTATTTCACATCCGATTGGTGGACTCATCTAGTGTTATAAGAGCCATGTTAGAAAGTAGTGTCCACATGCCTCTTGTTTCTGAATAAACTTATTTCTCTTATAACATGTTTTCATATATATTGACATAAAGTGATTATATTTATAATAAATATTTATAATAATTATATATGAAAACTTTATCTTTAATAAATTATAGCAAATTTTAATTATTATGGATCTAATTACGGTAATATTTCAAGTAAAATTATTATGGATCTAATTAATATTTTCAATAAATGGTTCATTTTAGACTCCTTCTGCAGACAAGCCCCTTTTAAGAAATCCCCACATCGATTTTGTAGTAAAAAGGCTGAGTTTTTTAGCTCTGCTGATCAAAGATTCCATGGTGCGGTGTCCGTCGTCCGTCTATCCATAAACTTTTTTTGGTAACTCCTCTGAAACTTCTGGATGGATTTTTATGGAACTTTACAGAAATGTTGCCCATAAAATGAAGTCTAGTTGATCCTAGCAAAAATTCATGTTGATTTGAAATCCAAGATGGCCGCCAAAGCTAAACATAGATTTTTAAACAAGAGGTCAATGACCTTGAAACTCTACTGATAGATTTTGATAGCAAGATCAGTATTCCTGTGAAGTTTCATAAACATCTGTCCAAGTAGTTTCGGAGGAGTAGTCGCTACAAATTGAAGTTTTTACTATATAACTAGGTAAACAAAGACGGCCACTGGCAGCCATGTTTAATGTCGAATCAAAATAATTTTTGACAAGGATCAACATCTTGTCATGCTGATCAAAATCCCGTATCAATATCACTTACAGTTTTCAAGAAGTAGTCGCTACAAACTTGTTTTTAAAAAATCTATGTTTAGCCGTGGTGGCCATCTTGAATTTCCAGAAGACCTGAAATTTTGCTAGGATCAACTAGACATCAAGAGCAACATACCTGTGAAGTTTCATGAAAATCCGCCAAGTAGTTTCAGAAGAGTAGTCGCTACAAATTTTTACTATACAAACTCTATGTAAACAAAGATGGCAACTGGCGCCCATGTTTAATGTCGAATCAAAATAATTTTCGACAAAGATCAACATCATGTCATGCTGATCATTTTAGAAAAAGTCCCATATCAATATCACTAACAGTTTTCAAGAAGTAGTCGCTACAACCTTTTTTTTAAAAATCTGTTTTTAGCCATGGCGGCCATCTTGAATTTCCGACCGACCTAAAAAAATTATAGGATCAATTAGACATCAAGAGCAACATTCCTGTGAAGTTTCATTAAAATTCGTCAAGTATTTTCAGAGGAGTAGTCGCTACAAGTTTTTACAATATAAATCTATGTAAACAAAGATGGCCGCTAGCGGCCATGTTTAAAGTCGCATCGAAATAAATTTCGACAAGGATCAACATCATGTCATGCTGATCATTTTAGAAAACGTCCCATATTAATACCACTAACAGTTTTCAAGAAGTAGTTGCTACAAATTTATTTATTTTAAATCTATTTTTAGCAGTGGCGGCCATCATGAATTTCCGGCCAGTCTGAAATTTTTCTAGGATCAACTAGACATCAAGAGCAACATTCCTGTGAAGTTTTATGAACATATGTCAAGTAGTTTCAGAGAAGTAGTCGCTACAAGTTTTTACTATATAACTCGATGTAAACAAAAATGGCCACTGGCAGCCATTTTAAGGTCAAATCAAAATAATGTTTGACTAGGATCCACATCATGTCATTCTGATCATTTAAGGAAAGACGCATATCAATATCTGCGAATGTTAAGAAATCCATATACAGTTTCTGTGATGTGCTGCTAATTTGTCTGCAAACTTTATCTGTAAATCTTAAGGAAAGTTGATATCCTATGCAGCTTCTCCGCTGTGCTGCTAGTTAAAGTTTGTCTTAATGAACGTAGTTGCATACTCTTGCATTGGTGGTGTTACACGGGTGTCCTATCTGTGTGGTGGAACGCATGGTACCAATTATGTAAATATTACTGAAGAACAGTTATTATATATGTATATTATATATTCTGAATTATAGAAATTTCCCAGTTTGAGAAAATCTATAACATATCCCTTCCTAAACTGTGCTATCTCGCATAGTGTGCAAGTTAGCACAGTAGCCAAATGTTAGGAACTAAACGATAGACGATGCGATATTACGTCACAAGTTGACGTCATGATATTACTCCGCGCTGTCGCCAAAGGAGAGACAGAAGAAGGAATATTTGTGTCAAAAGACGATTGGAAAGAAATTCATCACAAAATATATATTATATAGTTTAATTAACATTTATGTCGTGATACGGAATTTAATTCACTCGTGCGATATATTCTTGCGATATAGAAACTCATGCGAAAAAGCACTCGTTTCTATATCGCAAGATTCTTTCTCACTCGGGTATTATTTCCCGTATGACTTCAACAATGTTAATTAAACTCTATATATTTATATAAAAAGAAAAGAACAAACATTATTCGCATCCTGGTCAAGTGTTTTAATGAATGTATATTCTGCATCCTTTACTTGTATCTGTAAATGGTAAGGAAAGTTGATATCCAAATGCAGCTTCTGTGATGTGCTGCTAGTTTGTCATAATGAATATAGTTTTCTACTCTTGAATTAGTGGTGGTATCTATGTGGTGGAACGCATGGTACCAGTTATTAATACTGAAGAAGACTGTTATGTATTCTTTCATCAGTTGCAGTACAGGTTCTCTAGCTGTTTTGTGCTTTGGTGGAAAGCTTAGTTCCTAGTACATAGTTACATTGCATCCAGTATATGTGAATGTCAAGGGAAGTTGATAGACATACGCAGCTTCTGTGGTGTGATGCTAATTCGTCTGCATCCAATATCTTTGAACGTTAAGGACAGTTGATAGCCATATGCGGTTTCTCTGATGTGGTACTAATTTGTCTTAATGAACGTAGATGCATTGGCAGTATTACACAGGTGTCCTATCTGTGGTGGAAAGCATGGTACCAATTAGTAATACTAAAGATTCTTTCATCAGTTGCAGTACAGGTTCTCTAGCTGTTCTGTGCTTTGTCGGAAAGCTTAGTTCCTAGTACTTTATCTGCGAAGTTAAGGACTGTTGATAGCCATATGCGGTTTCTCTGATGTGGTACCAATTTGTCTTAATGAACGTAGATGCATTGGCAGTATTACACAGGTGTCCTATCTGTGTGGTGGAAAGCATGGTACCAATTAGTAATACTAAAGATTCTTTCATCAGTTGCAGTACAGGTTCTCTAGCTGTTCTGTGCTTTGTCGGAAAGCTTAGTTCCTAGTACATAGTTACATTGCATCCAGTGTCTGTGAATGTCAAGGGAAGTTGATAGACATACGCAGCTTCTGCAGTGTGGTGATAATTTGTATGCATCCTTTATCTGTGAATGTTAAGGAAAGTTGAAAACCATACGCAGATTCTGTGGTGTGGTGTTAATTTGTCTTAATGAAAACATTTGCCTACTCTTGCCTTGACAGTGGTACAGATGTCCTAGCTTTATTTAAATAAAAAATCCTGACCAATCAGTATAGTTATTTATACAAATTTTTAAAAGAAAAGAATACACATTATTTCTATCATGGTCCAGTCTTTTAACAGTGTATGCTCTGCATCTTTTATCTGGAAATGTTCAAGAAAATTGATAGTCATACACATCTTACTGCTAATTTGACTTAAAAGAGTCTTGCATTGGCGGTGTTAATGAGTTTTCTACCTGTGTGGAGGAAAGCATGGTATCAATTAGTAATAATGAAGAAACTAGAAATGTGTCCATAGGACACGGATGCCCCCAGTATAAGTTACTATAACTATGAATTCGCCGAAAAAAAGATAAGGTAAAAGATAATGTCAAAAGGGGCCTAACTCATGCATACAATGACCGATTGATACAATGAGCGGAAATAGAACTTGACCTGTATTTTATAATTACAAAATGCCACACCAAATATGAATTCAAAACATGGACCCATTCAAAAGTTATTGAGCGGAAACCAATTTGTCGCAGAAAATTAAGTCGAAAAGGGGTCACAACTCCTGCATAAAATATGATCAACGTTGACCAAAATCGAACTTGACCTGTATTTTATAAGTACAAAGTGACAAACCAAATATGAATTTAAAACATGGCCGTTTCAAAAGTTATTGTGCGAAAAAGGGGCCATAACTCATTCAGAAATTGACCGATGTTGACCTAAATCGAACTTGGCCTGTATTTTATAATTACACTGCTACACATCAAATATTAATTACAAACATGGACCCTTTCAAAAGTTATTGAGCGGAAACCAATTTGTTGCAGAAAATTAAGTCGAAAAGGGGCCACAACTCTTGCATAAAATGAGCGACGTTGACCGAAATCGAACTTGACCTGTATTTTATAATTACACAGCTACACACCAAATATTAACTACAAACACGGACCCTTTCAAAAGTTATTGAGCGGAAACCAATTTGTTGCAGAAAATTAAGTCGAAAAGAGGCCACAACTCCTGCATAAAATGAGCAACGTTGACCGAAATCGAACTTGACCAGTATTTTATAATTACAAAGTGACGCACCAAATATGAATTCAAAACACGGATCGTTTCAAAAGTTATTGAGCGGAAACCAATTTGTCGGAGGACGTCGAGCGGAAAAGGGGCCATAACAATTTGTCGGACGGACGTTGAGCGGAAAAGGGGCCATAACTCCTTCAGAAATTGACCGATGTTGACCTAAATCGAACTTGACCTGTATTTTATAATTACACAGCTAAACGCCAAATATTAATTACAGTCGGACCCTTTCAAAAGTTATTGAGCGGAAACCAATTTGTTGTAGAAAATTAAGTTGAAAAGGGGCCACAACTCCTGCATAAAATGAGTAACGTTGACCGAAATCGAACTTGACCTGTATTTTATAATTACACAGCTACACACCAAATATTAATTACAAACATGGACCCTTTCAAAAGTTATTGAGAGGAAACCAATTCGGATTGGACGGACGGATGGGACGAACGGACAGGGGTAACACTTAATGCCCCTTTTGGCATTCTCGAATGCCGGGGGCATAAAAAACAGTTACATACTCGTTCATCGGTGGCAATACAGTCTAGCTGTGCTGTGCTTTGGTGGAAAGCTTAGTTCCAAGTAAATAAGTATGAATAAATGGTGTTTTACGGCACGTCGACACATAAATAGGTCATATTGTGCGCAAAAACTGATGAATGATGAAGAAATGAAGGATTAATTAAAAATTAATGTAAATATATAAAGATAAAACTATTTACAAGTGAAGGATGATATGGTAGTAATATAAACTATATATACTCGGTAAAAGAAGTTTTGGACCAGGGTATATAAAGTCATATAAAAATAAAACTAATGGACAGAATTTAAGTATCTTTTTTTAGTAACCAAGGTCTACCCTACTTGGTTAATTTGGTACCAGAAACATTAAATTCCAAACAGGATTTGATTTTAAAAAAATATCGCGAACACACAAAGGGTCTGTAAAAAATGTTGCAAAGTCCATACAAAGTAACAGTTACGGACACATTCGAGTAATCAATAAAAAGATTATTATTTTTTCGCAAACTTTCATTGTAAACGATAATTATTATTGATTGTTGATCTATTGTGAATTATCAACTGAGATAATAAGGGCTATGGTCGAATGTCATGGTTCAGCGATCATTGTACGGGTTCGAACACTGCCATGGTCCAAAACTTTTTTTACAGAGTATATGTAAACCAACAAATGCCCGAAAACGGATATATAAAGAAGTAAATATATACAAGAACATATTATAATGATTTATATAGTCTGACTTCCTTCAGGAAATCTAAAACTAGACTAAAATCTATAGTATTAAATAACTCGGTCATAGTATAAACATTGTAGTACCTTTGACGCATAGGATCAAAGTCTACACGTTCCAGCAATATGTGTTTGACTGTTAATGGTGCAAAGCAGGGTATACATTCTGGTAATTGATCACCTTGTAATAAATATGAATGAGTATAACGTGTATGCCCTATTCTGCACCGGGCTAGGACAACTTCCCCTCGACGAATGGGTCTACTAGAAGAACGCCATTCTCCGAGTAACGGTTTAATTGAATGGAGTTTATTGTTAACTGACTAATCCCAAGCGGTTTGCCAAGAGTTGCGGATATATGTGTTAATACAAATTTTAAAATCAGTATAAGGTAATTTGTAAATATAATGCTGCCTTAGCAGCACTAGCAGCTCTATCATTACCACGTATTCCTACATGGCTTGGAAGCCAGCAGAAAATAATAACATTTAAAATATAAGAGAATTGTACTTTTCTAAAACTTGAAGCACAACTTGGTTATCATGTTTCATATTACCCAGTGCTTGAAGGCAAGTTCAATTGCCTTAAGTTCAGCTGAAAAGATAGAGGCCTTGTCAGGCAGGCGGCTCTTTATGCTATGTTTGTGAACAACAGCTGGTGCAGCTACTTTATCTCCATCTACTTTATCTCCATCTTTAGAACCAGCTGTGTATATATGTTGAAAGTTACAGTATTTAGATTTAATTTCATTAAATTTGCTTTGAAAGACAGTAGGGTCAGTATTAGATATGTTACTATTACAAAGATCGAAAATAATTGTTGGTGTTTTCAAAGTCCACGGTGGAATTTGTGGTACTTTGTACTTGGCAATCAAATTTAGGTCGATTTCAGTGTCTCTTAATTTTGGTTTAATACGAAGACCAAATGGTCGAATGGCCTTCAGTTTTCGATCAAAAACAGGTTCATAACTAGGATTAAAAACATTATCGGAAGTTGGGTTTGAAGGGTTAGATTTTAATTTAATGGCATATTAAAGGGCTAATTTGTCCCGTCTATGAGACAGTGATGGTTCATTCGCTTCAACGTATAGACTTTCGGCTGGTGATGTACGAAAGGCACCTAAGGCGAGTCGTAATCCTTGATTATGTATAGGATCGAGCATCTGCAAATATGATTTGCGTGTCGATCCATATACTATTGAGTCGTAGTCCAGCTTGGATCTGATAAGAGATCTATAAAGTTGTAAAAGTGCTTTACGATCTGCTCCCCAATTAATGTTTGCAACAACTTTAAGTAAATTGAGCTTTAAGGCACTTGAACTTCAAGTATTTAAGGTGTGATATAAACGTCAATTTGCGGTCGAAAATAAGACCAAGGAATTTTGTTTCATCCACTACTGGTATTGGTGACCCATCCAGTGTTGGATGAGGGTCTTCATGATGTTTACGTAGTTGACAAAAGTGCATACAATTAGTTTTAGATTTAGAAAATTTATAACCATTTTTATCCGACCAGGTCTGAAGTTTATTCAGACATTGTTGCAGTTGTCTCTCAATAGTGTTCATGTTTTTTGCACGATAACATTTAACAAAGTCGTCAACATATAGAGAGCAATCCACACCAGGATTGATGCATTTAACTATACTGTTAATTGTTATACTAAAAAGGGTGACAGAGAGTATGCTGCCCTGTGGCACACCCATCTCCTGTTCATGGATGTCAGAGAGGGTTGAATCCTTTCGGACACGAAACTGTCTGTCCTCTAAGAAATTCTCTATAAAAATTGGTAATCGACCTCTTAGACCAATGTCATATAGATCATTCATGATACCGTACTTCCATGGAGTATCATCAGCTTTCTCCAAGTCAAAAAATACAGCGACTAGATGTTCTTTCTTTACGAAAGCTTCCCTAATAAATGGTTCAAATCGAATGAGATTGTCTGTTGTGCCTCGTTGGCGCCGGAATCCACTTTGGTACTTAGTTATCAGCTTGTTGGATTCCAGGTACCAAACGAGTCTCTCATTAATCATTCGTTCCACGGTTTTACATATACAACTCGTTAAAGCAATAGGGCTATAATTTATTGGGTCCGTATGATCCTTTCCAGGTTTGGGGACTGGAATAACGATTGCTTCCCGCCAAGAATCGGGGAAGTTTCCGGTCACCCAAAATGATATATAGGGTCCTATAGAAACCACAGCGTCCGAACGCAATGGCATCGTAGGTCCGCACTGTACTGCAAACAAGGACTTGAAACTACAATGAAAGAGACAAAAAACAACAGAAAGGGTGGTGAAGACAGGGTTACCGACCTGGAACGGTCAGTAGGCAATAAGGCCTACTGGTTAGCTTGAATCGATTTTATATGCGCACAATCCTCGCTATTATCCTGTCGCCAGCGCCCAAATAGACAAGACAGTGTAAACAATAATACAATGAAAGAGACAAAAACAACAGAAAGGGTAGTGAAGACAGGGTTTACCGACTTGGAACGGTCTAGGCAATATGGCCTACTGGTTAGCTTGAATCGATTTTATATGCGCACAATCCTCGCTATTATCCTGTCTTCAGCGCCCACATAGACAAGACAGTGTAAACAAAACTACATCCCATCAAAAGGAAATCTCTAACAATAAAGTCCACATCCAGAGAAACTAACTAAAGATATACATACAAAATAATAAACATCTCAGGATGTATCCAGAATCGTACTGAACAACCATAGTAGTTGCAGCTAAAGAGAAAACCAATAAAGGGTACGACCAGAAAACCCGAGGGACGAAAGCTCATGCATCCACCTCCCTTAGTTGGGGTTTCAGTAGGTACAATCATAGAGTCCCAAGAGGTAGTCAAGTCATCGCACAAGTGAAAAGTGAAGCGTAATGACTGACTGTAGAGGGGTCAATCACTGAACATGCAGTGCGCTGTAAAACCAAAGGGTTTTATCCTTTTCTGACGAACTTCCTGATTAAATTTGTAAAGCGGTCAGGAAACCCGTCAGACCCCTTTTTTCCAGCAGGTCCTCGATGCGGCGTTAGAATTTAGAGAAAGATCTACGTAGTTTGTGATAACGAAAACCCTGCTGAAGAAGTTTACTTGTAATAACTTGATTATGATCATTGAAGTCTATAACATCATTACACGCTCTAGCAAATCGAATGAGCTGGGAGATATACACCCCATATGAGGTAGCACGAGGTACATCTCCATCCAGGTGTGGATAGTTCAAGAAGTGTAGAGAGACAGGTATCAGGTAAATGTTTTAATAATTGATAATGGATATCATCAGGACCAGCTGATGTATCATGAGCCTTTTTAAGGGATTCTTGAAGTTCTTTGAGAGTGAACAGTTTATTGTATTTCTCCAAATTTTTAGACTTGAATTTCAGTTTCTTCTGTTCTTTTAGTTTCTTATTTTTTAGAAAATTTGGTTGACAATTTTCAGAAGAAGAGTTGTTAGAAAAAGTTTCTGCCAAAGTGTTTGTAATATCTTTGACAGAAGTAATGTCCTCATTATCAGTTTTAAGATGATTTACACAACTAGAATTACCTTTACGGTTCATTTTCCGGACCATGTCCCACGTCTTAAGAGATGAGCGAGAGTTCAGCCTAGAGACATAAGATCTCCAGGATTTCCTCTTGCTATCCTTAATAGTACGACGGGATTTCGCATGAAAAACTCTAAAAGTATCTAAATTATTTTGAGTTGGCCGCAAGTTAAAAGCATTCAATGCAGCTTTACGTTCGCTGACTGCCTTTTTGCAGTCATCATCGTTCCATGGTTTATGTGGGCGTTTTGGATTTGCCGAGGTTTTTGAAATAGTATGATCAGGTATATCATGAAGGGTTTTGGTAAAAAGAGCAGTTGCGTCTTCGACATCCTCGAAATTGGAAGGCTTTAACTCTTCTTCACAAAGAGATTGAAACGTATCCCAATCAGCTTTGCGAAGTTTCCATCGTTGCGTTTTTTCTAGGAGTGGAGGGCCGATATTTTCAAGAAATAAGGGAAAGTGGTCACTTCCACATAGGTCGTCTTCAACACTCCACGAACAATCTATCAAGAGCGTTGGATCGCATATTGTTAAATCAATGGAAGAATGAGAGCCTGTAGCTGGATGTAAATAAGTATGTGACTTGTTATCATTAAAAAGACACAACTTATTTTGGCTAAGAAATCCTCAACTTTCTTGCCTTTATCGTTTATATCTTTACAACCCCAAATGTAGTTGTGTGCATTAAAATCACCAAAGAGTATAAAAGGTGATGGTAATTGTGCAACTAGGTGATTTAGATCTTTAAGGTCTAGTGAAGAACTGGGCGGTAAATATAAGGAGCATATTGTTACAACTCGGTGCATCGTAACACTGACCGCAACAGCTTGCAAATCAGTTTTCAACGCAACAGTTCTGTGAGGGATGTTTCGATTCACAAGAATCGAAACTCCTCCAGAAGCTTTATCACCTATATCACAAATATAGTTATACAATGAATAGTTTTTAAAATATATCTTATCACTAGTCTTCAAGAAAGTTTCTTGAAGACAAAAAGCAACAGGATTGTGTTTATTTAAAAGTAAGCTGATTTCATCGTAATTAGGTTTTAAACCTCGGCAGTTTCATTGTATGACCTTATTTGATTTTGATTTCACTAAGGCGGTAGTACGGGTATACCGCCTTTGGGTTTGGTAGACCTTGGTGACTTTGGAGATTTTGGGAGTTCCAGACATGCTGGATCAACCTCCATTTCCAAATCTGTTGAGCAGTTCAATCAGATCATCAGATCCTTTTGACTGCTTCCCTAACCCAGGAGTTTTCTTGCTGTCACGTCCGTGGCAGCCGTTCTGCTTGGTGACGAACTCTTGGGGAGTTCGTCGGATTTGCTTTGAAAGAGTTCGTCGGATTTGGTGGACTCTTGGTTGCACCAGAATCCGTCGATTTCAAAATAGATGAAGTAGATGCAGTAGGTGTAGGAGTTGTTGAAGATATAGTTGAAGCAGTTTTAGGCTTGGAAGCCACAAGAGGTTTGGGAGCCATAGGAAGCTTATTTAAGAGGACCACAGTTTGAGAGGCTGAAGATGTTTTAGAGGATTCCTGAACAGAGAGTGGAATAGTAGCAAACCCGACTGACTCTATTGGCCAGGTTATCACGGTCTGCACCGCGATAGATCTGGTAGCTGGTTTCTCAACCCCACTCGCATCGGCATATGATTTGCCAGATGGAGTGGGCGGAGTAAGGCACTCAACAAGTTTCCTAGCTTCAGGAAAAGAAATGTTCTTTTCAATCTTAACTTTCTGTATTTCCCTCTCGTGCTTCCACTTCGGACAATCCTTAGAGAAAGCTCCGTGTGTCCCCTTGCAGTTAACACAAGAGGCGGAGTTTTTGCAATTGGCGAAGTCGCTATGACACTCCTGGCCGCAAAGGGCACAGACAGGAGCAGCTCGATTGCATCTTTCTCTATGATGACCAAAGAGTTGACAGTTGAAACATCGAAGAGGGTTTGGAATGAAGGGGTCAACTGGTAGAATGATATATCCAGTTTTGATGGTATTAGGCAGATTTGGTGTGCTGAAAGTAAGCACAAAAGTATTTGTAGGAGTGAGTTTGCCACTCCGCCTCGTACTGATGCGCGTTACCTCAGTCACACCTTGAGATTTCAGGTTTTGAGTCATTTCTTCAAGAGTGCAGTGCTCCAGTTCCCTGGAGCGTACTACACCCTTCGAAGAATTGAGAGAAATGTGAGGGATAACCTTAACACGGATGTTTACAAAAGTTTGAATAGTAAGGAGATTGTCAGTGTGATTTTTTGGCACACTCAACAAGAAGTTTGCCATTATTGAGTTTTTTGACACTCCTGGCTCACCGGCGATGCCAAGTAAAGCCTTGGAGATGGCAAAAGGAGAGAGTCTAGTTATAGGTTTGTCATTCTCTAGAGAGCTAATATTGAGAAAACGAGGCCAATTTAAATGAGAGATATCCTCATCAGATTCTGATGAGGAATCTTCTCGAGATCGTTTAGGATTATGAGTAGATTTGTGTGAGTGTTTTGGTGCCATAATTGGCAATTGATATTCATTCTCCACGCTTTTCACCCACCTCGGAGCCCAACAAGGGGACATTTGCTGTGGTATTAAATAACTCGGTCATAGTATTAACATTGTAGTACCTTTGACGCATAGGATCAAAGTCTACACACTTCAGCAATATGTGTTAGACCGTTAACGGTGCAAAGCAGGGTATACATTTTGGCAATTGCTTACCTTGTTATAAATATGAATGAGTAAAACGTGTATGCCCTATTCCTAGGACAACGTCCTCTCGACGAATGGGTCTACTAGAAGAACGCCATTCTCCGAGTAACGGTTTAATTGATTCCTGAAGATAATTTAAAGCAAGTTCAATTGCCTTAAGTTCAGCTGAAAAGATAGAGGCCTTGTCAGGCAGGCGGCTCTTTATGCTGTGTTTGTGAACAACAGCTGCTGCAGCTACATTATCTCCATCTTTAGAGCCATCTGTGTATATATGTTGAAAGTTACTGTATTTCGATTTAATTTCATTAAATTTGCTTTGAAAGACAGTAGGGTCTGTACTGGATTTGTTATTATTACAAAGATCAAAAATAATTGTTGGTGTTTCCAAAGTCCACGGTGGAATTTGTGGTACTTTGTACTTAGCAATCAAATTTAGGTCGATTTCAATGTCTCTTAATTTTAAGTTTAATACGAAGATCAAATGGTCGAATGGCCTTCGGTTTTCGATCAAAAAGAGGTTCACAACTAGGATTAAAAACATTATCGAAAGTTGATTCAGGTAAGTGTTTTAATAATTGGTAATGGATATCATCAGGACCAGCTGATGTATCATGAGCCTTTTTAACGGACTCTCGGAGTTCTTTGAGAGTGAATAATTTTATTGTATTTCTCCAAGTTTTTCGACTTGAAGTTCAGCTTCTTCTGTTCTTTTAGATTCTTATTTTTTAGAAAATTTGGTTGACAATTTTTAGAAGAAAAATGTTTTGAAAAAGTTTCTGCCAAAGTGTTTGTAATATCTTTGACAGACGTTATATCTCCATTATCTGTTTTAAGATGATTTACAGAACTAGAATTACCTTTACCGATTATTTTCCGGACCATGTCCCATGTCTTCTTAAGAGATGAGCGAGAATTCAGCCTAGAGATGTAAGATCTCCAGGATTTCCTCTTGCTATCCTTAATAGTACGAGGGCTTTCGCACGAAAAACTCTAAAGTTATCTAAATTTGAGTTGGCCGCAAGTTAAAATTATTTAATGCAGCTTTACGATCGCTGACTGCCTTTTTGCAGTCATCGTCGTACCATGGTTTATGTGGGCGTTTAGGATTTGCCGAGGTTTTTGTAATAGTTTGGTCAGCTATATCGTGAACATTTTTGGTAAAAAGAGCAGTTGCGTCTTCGACATCCTCGAAAATGGAAGGTTTTAATTGTTCTTCGCAAAGAGATTGAAAAATCAGCCTTGCGAATTTTCCATCCTTGTTTTTCTCGGGAAGTGGAGGGCCGATATTTTCAAAATATATGGGGAAGTGGTCACTTCCACAGAAAAATCCATCAAAAGCGTTGGATCGCATATTGTTAAATCAATGGAAGAATGAGAGCCTGTAGCAGGATGTAAATAAGTATGCGACTTATTATTAAAAAGACACAAATTGTTTTTGGCTAAGAAATCCTCAATTGTCTTGCCTTTATCGTTTATATCTTTACAACCACAGATGTAGTTGTGTGCATTAAAATCGCCCAAGAGTATAATAGGTGATGGCAATTGTGCAACTAGGTGATTTAGATATTTAGGGTCTAGTCAAGAACTAGGTGGTAAATATAAAGAACATATTGTTATAACTCTGTGCATAGTAACACTGACCGCAATAGCTTGCAAATTTGTTTTCAACGCAACAGGTCTGTGAGGAATGTTTCGATTAACGAATATCGAAACTCCACCAGTCGCCTTGTCCCCGGTATCACAAATATGATTGTATAGTGAGTATTGTTTAAAAGATACCTTATCACTTGTCTTCAAGAATTGCTCTTGAAGACAAAAGGCAATAGGGTTGTGTTCATTTAAAATTATGCTGATTTCGTCATAATTTAGTTTCAAACCTCGACAATTCCATTGAATGATCTTATTAGTTTTACCCATTATTTAGCACTAAGGCGATTTTTAATTTTATTTTTATTTTTGGCCTTAGATTTAGGAGAGGACTTAGGTCTGAGACTCAAGCAGCGACATCTCCACTGATGAATCCTCCTCCCTGGAAGAAGTCAGCTGAAGTGGCACCTCAACGAACTTTTAATGAGAGGTTGGAAGTGGCAGTGCAGCTGCTGGCTCTGAAATGTCCATGAGCTGTTCGAATTTGTTAGGCAGCTCAATAGGGCCGTTAGACACCTTTGGTTGCTCCTTGTGCTCCCTAGTTGGAGAAGCATTAGGCTTTCCAACTTCCTTAGTTGGAGCAGCACTAGGCCTTCCAACCGAGGAAGTATTAGGCTTCACGAATGGGGAATTACTAGACTTCACAGTCTTAGAAGAACCCGCTTTCCAATTCTGAGAAATTGACATGCTCTTGACATTGCCAGAGCTTGCCGATTTTGTGTTTGATTTAAATGAAAAAGTTTGATTAGGTGAACAATTGAATTTTGGTTTGTTAAGTTGTATTTGTTGACTTTTGTTTGGATTTGACACTGAGGAAGTATTCTTTGTATTTTGAATTTCTGACTGTGGTTAGTATTGCGTACTTGCATCCCTGCATTCTGTGTGTGTATCCTTAAAAGTTCGATTTCGTGAACACAAATATAATGCAAGTAGTCCTAAAAAGTTAAAAAATTACTTGTACCAACACTTTCGTCAGTCAGGTCATAATTTTAATAACGTAACTGTTCAACCGGTTGAATATATATTTTTTGATAATGATGCTACTAAAAGCTTAAAAATAAAAGCTAGACATATTGCAGAACTTAAGTGGATGATAAACTTACAGACACCTTATCCACTCGGCCTTAATGACAATATTTATCAAGAAGGAAATATTTCTAAAGATCCTTATATTGACATTTTTTCTATATTTTCTATCCGAAAGCGTAAATCTGTCTCATGGTCTTAGGCGTAATGGTAACATCAAACGTAAATCGCGTGTAATTATTTCTGTCGCTGATTTACATACTATTTTTAAACAGTCTGGAAAGCACTCTATGCTTTCACGGCTTACCTCTTTGTCCATTTCATCACTAAAAAAAGAGTATGATAATGGACCTTTGGAAACGGCCGAGCACGACACATACGAAATATTGCAGTCTCGGTTTGATTGAGACTGTTCATGAGTGGTAGTGCAATATGCTAGCTACCGCTCACGCCCTCTAGCCCCGGGTTGAGCAGAACTCAATATTCATAAAATCAACAGCACAAAATTGTAACCATCCCAAAGATGGCATGCATATGGCGGTGGACATGGAGTTATCCTTCTTTAACGTATTCCCCATGTCGTACGGCGTATGGTCCCAGTATCTAATAAAATGAAATGCCCCGAAGAGCGAAATAAACATAATGGAATTTAGTTGGGAGCAGCGGTTATGAAGCCTGCGTATAAAAAGCATACAACATATCCTATGAGTGGTTAAACAATACCCAGAGCCTTTTATCGGCCGGAGTAGTGGAACCACCGAATCAAAAATTAAGTAAGAAAACAAAAGAAATTGAAAATGTACCACCGATAACTAACTATAAGTTCCTCGTCGATCAACTAAGGGGGTACCAAAGGGGTTTTGCGTGAAAACGTGATCGGGGTGTTTTCAAAAACGTGACACGTGAAACAAACAATATTTTTGCGTGATTGCGTGAAAATTATATCAGCGTGATCCGTGATTTGGGTCTTGGTAAAACGTGATCGCGTGATATGGTGACGTGAAACGTGAATTTTTAGTATCTGACGGCTCAAGTTTGTGTGTGATTGTGTGGGTGATTTTTTTGTTGTTGTTGTTGCAACCCACACATTGTACTAGAGAAGCTCGAGCCTATAGCGCTTCACGTCTGCTCATCTACATTTAACGTGAAATGTGAAAGTTCTGCTATTTTCACGTGAAGACGTGGTCCTTGTTTTTATTTTACGTGATCACGTGAACACACACCCCCTTGTATAAAACTGCTTTCATAGTACAAAGCGATACACATCATGTTCTCCGACCCCATATGGACAAGGAGTCTGATCACGTCAGGCATTTTCTAAAACTATTATATATTAATAAAGGTATTGATTTTATTGACATGCCTAGTTATTGATATCATTGACATGCCTAGTATTTTTCGAGATACTCATGTAGTTGATTCTATCCCTAAATATTTCAAAAATTCCGAAAGTCCTGTAATTTGTTATAAGTATAATGAATGAATGGTGTTTTACGGCACGTCGACACATAAATAGGTCATATTGTGCGCAAAAAAATATGAAAAATGAAGTATTAATTAAAAATTAATGTAAATATATAAAGATAAAACTATTAAAAATAAAATAAAAATAAGGGATGATAAGATGTAATATAAACTATGTATGTAAATCAATAAATGCTCGGCAACGGGTATATAAACAAGTAAATATATATAAGAACACATTACAATGATTTATATAGTCTGATCTCTTTCAGGAAATCTAAAACTAGACTAAAATCTACAGTATCAAATAACTCTTTCATAGTATTAACATTGTAGTACCTTTGACGCATAGGATCAAAGTCTACACATTCCAATAAAAAGCCTATTAGAAATATTATTTTCAACTACAACAAAATAGTTTCTGACCTTGATATAGTACATAATACTCCTAAGGAATGTGAATTCAACACATCAACATTTTGCTATGCTCCAGCAGGTCATGGCATCACTGGTAATTTTGATATTATTGATAAACGTATTCGGCATTTGTTTTCGAAAGGTCCTAAATATAGATTAACTTCAACTATTGATTTTAATGCCTGTCGTGCCCAGATCGCTCACTCCATTGAACATTTTAGTATCAAATGGTGTCGTAGAGAACATGCAGACCCAAACTCACTTTCTACTTGGAAAAAGTCAATTCTGAAAATTATAGATACACGTATTAACTTTTATAATGCTAACCCCTCTTTACTCCCTCCCAGACCTAGGTTTTTCTTTCGTTCTACTGAGGATGATGTTTTTCCGCACATATCACTCGGTGCACTACTTTCAAGGCTGGTGTAAACGATAAGCAAAATAAACTGCCTACTATGTACTGGATTCCTAAATTACATAAAAATCCATATAAGGCTCGCTTTATTTCGAATTCTAGTGCCTGCACCACAACAAACATCTCCAAACTTTTAACTTTTTGTCTTACTGTCGTTAAAGATCACGTTAAACTATATTGTGTTAAAACTTATGTAAACTCTGAGATTAATTTATTTTGGTCTATAAAAAATTCAGGAGACGTTCTTGATAACATTTTAATAAAGGTCAAGTTTCATCAATAAGCACTTATGACTGTACTGCATGCTTTGTGGTGGACCCTTTTACCGTTCGCCACTGTGCTTTCCTCTTTAATTGTACGATGACCGGACATGCTGTGGACCCTATGATGACGCCTACCTAAAGCCCATTGGGACGGTGGAGTTTGATATTTGTCTATGATCTTTCCTGTTGTGCCCTTAATGGTTTATTCTCTTGTTGCTCTGGCTTCTGCCAAGTCATTGAGTACCTTCATTGTGGCTTTCTAGGCTATTGTTTTTTGTATTATATTTACACGAGCATATTTGTGTTTTACTTATATTGCCTATTGATGCTGCCTTGTTGGTTAGAGATTAGATCATGGCGGGGATTTCTTTATTTACACTGTCCTGTTTTAATGGGATGACAGTAGGGTAGGTGTGAGGTTTGGTGCACCCTAGAACCGGTTTAAACCCCCTTTGCCACTGACCGTTCCAAGGTAGCCCTATTGTCAACCCTTTTGTGTTTGTGATGTCGTTTGCATTTATTATTGCTTTTACATTCTTGTTTGTCTGTTTGCGTGTTTGTGGTTGACTGTCCTCCTTCAATGCTACTTTCCCTATCCGATCTTTTTATATTTCTTATACAATATGATCACTTTTAGTTGCATTATATATAACAATACAGAACATCATATTTGAAATTGTATAGAAAAGAATAATTTCTTTAATTGATATTATTATAAAGGTTTCATTTTTTAAATGTGAACGACAACTAATTTGTGTTTTTATATTCACATTATATTTTCAATTATATTTTCAATATTAAAGTTTTAAGCAGTGTCATCTTATATATAGTGCAACTGAGTATATGTGTTGTGTTAATATGTATCACATTAATTATAAACAAATGCCTTTTTAAAATGCCTTTAAAACCCATCCTCGGAAGAAGAGTTGAATTGCATGTTGTTTAACGGCTCATCGACACATTATAATTTATATAGGATAAGAGTCCGACCGAGTTATCCACCGGCCCACGCCAGCCTACTAAAGAAAGAAAGAAAGAAAGAAGAAATGATTACACGTTTTTCAATTTAACAGTTAAAATTAATATACCTGACAAAAGAGTATTTCACTACTACAGTAGAGATTACTGAGTCCACCAGTTACTGGTGTGTACATTTTGTCTTTCGGACCACCACAATTTGGCACAAATCAACAGATCAAGTTATTACTGTCAGTGGTAAGGTACTATAGCTAGCCTGTAGGCATATGCGTGATTTTTTGTCAAGGCAATTTGCTGAATTTCTCTCCCGTCCTCAGCATGTACACTTTCTCAAACTGCTTGTCTGTAAATAACAGACAGTACAGACTAGAACAAGGTAAATTTCGCACCATCGAATTCACATTACAGTACATGTTATAGAATAGAATAGAACACACGTTTATTTTCCAATCAAGGAACATCCACGTACAGTTTAATTGAGAAATTAAGTATAAATAATTCAGATTCATAAACACAAATGGAAAATTAGAATATAAAGCAAACAAAGAACTTCTTAGATGATGTCAAAATGATAGCCCTACTGTACCAATTACCAGGCTAGTAAAATTGTCATAAACGTTAAAAACACACAAGACAATGTTTAGCATTGCTGAATGTAGTAATAATGATATTATAATACCGTTATTATAGTGAGTTAAAAGGCATCAGTTTTTGTGTTTAATTTTCATAAAAAATATTCTAAGTCCGCAAACTTTCATCGAAAAGTCCGAGAACAGTGAAATGTTGAAAGGCCGAAAGGATTTTTTTCTGATATTTAGTTTTTGCGTTTAATTTTCATAAAAATTATGTCTGCAAACTTTCATCGAAATTTCTAAGTCCGAGAACAGTGAAATTTTGAAAGGTATTTTCTGATATTTAGTTTTAGTATTTATTTTCGTGAACAATACACGCAGTATTCGCAAACTCCGCAAACCGTTTTCTGATCAAAATTTCCTAAATACAACAAACATTGTAGTGCAACTTTTGTATCTGATCACTGTAATGTTGTAATTCCTTTCAAAACATGCCCTTCTGGCAAAAGTGGACTGAAAATGGGACATATCTCAATAAATACTGAAAAGTGGATCCCTTGGAAGCAACAAACACAAGCAAGAGATAAAAATAGCAGACCCGGTTTTATTGAATCTGTTCATGAGTGGTAATTTAAAGTGCGACACCTCCCACGCCTCCTAGCAACGGTTTAAGCGATATTCTACTTGAAAGCAAAAATGAAATATAGGGTCCTATAGAAATCACAGCGTCCGAACGCAATGGAATCGTAGGACCGCATTGTACTGCAAACAAGGACTTGATAATACAATGAAAGAGACAACAGAAAGGGTGGCGAAGACAGGGTTACCGACTTGGAACGGTCAGTAGGCAATAAGGCCCACTGGTTAGCTTGAATCGATTTTATATGCGCACAATCCTCGCTATTATCCTGTCCTCAGCGCCCAAATAGACAAGACAGTGTAAACAAAACGAGATCCCATCAAAAGGAATTCTCTAACAATAAAGTACACATACAAAATAACAAACACCCCAGAATGTATCCAGAATCGCACTGAACAACCACAGTAGTTGCAGCCAAAGAGAAAACCAATCTACGGCACGACCAGAAAACCCAAGGCACGAAAGCCCGCGCACCCACGCACCCACGAAAGGCTGCAAAGTTTATATCTGCGGCTAATATATATATTTTTCACCTGATTACATTTATTTAAACCATAATCAACTATAAAAATTAAGTATTTGCCGAAAGAAACAATTAAAATTAAATAGGGTGTATTTGGGCACAAGTAGAGTATATTTGGGTAAGTCGTATCCGAGTTGATAACAATGAATTTTAAAAAAAGGCTGCAAAGTTCATATCAATATTCATATTTTTTTCCCCACTGATTACATCTATTTATACCATAATCAAATATAAAAAGGAAGTATTTGTCGATAAAAATAATTAAATAGGGAGTATTTGGGTAATTCAGTATTTAGCCCAAAGTCACCACAATCCCTAAAGTCCTTAAGTTAAATAAAACTCCAGAGCTTAGGAGACGAGGGTCAACAAATTCGAGAGGAATGTAAGGCACACAGTAAAATGCCTGAAATAGAAATATCCACCAAGGGAATAGAAAACCTGTTATCAAATTTAAACCCATATAAAGCTGCAGGCCCGGACCTAATGAAACCCACTATTCTGAAACTCATGGTAAAGAGATTTCTCCTATCTTACACATACTTTTCCAGAAATCAGTTAAAACTCGAGAATTACCCCCTATATGGAAAAATGCAAATGTTACTCCAGCATTAAAAAACGGCGACAAATCCAACCCTGCAAACTACCGACCTATCTCCGTCACATGGATTCTCTGTAAAATCCTAGAACATACTGTCGCCTCCTCAATCGTTAAACACTTTAACAGACTAGGAATCTTTTATGAATTACAACATGGTTTCCGTGAAAAACGGTCATAATGCTTATGGATGAACTATTCAAAAGTGTTCACTCTAAGAAACAAATAGACCTGATTCTACTTGATTTCAGCAAAGCATTTGATAAGGTCAGCCATGAGAAACTGATTCTCAAGCTGCGTGAATATGGGATCAGAGGGAATACTCTCATATGGGTAAAGTCATTCTTAGACAACCGCACAAAGAGAGTGGTTGTCAACGGATCCATGTCATCATCAATACCTGTTTCTTCTGGAGTGCCACAAGGATCCGTTTCTTGCGTATATAAATGACCTCCCAATAGATGTCAATTCCCGGGTTAGGTTATTTGAAGATGACACTGCCATATACATTACAATCAATTCAGAAAAACAATCAGAAACATTACAAAATGATCTAACCAAACTTGAAAAATGGGAAACAAAATGGAATATGGAATTTAATCCCACAAAATGCCAAGTCATGCATATCACCAAATCTAAGACACTCATAGACACTTCATACTACCTTCCTAATACAAAACTCAAAGCAACAACATCAGCAAAATATCTTGGCGTTGACATTTCAGACGATCTAACGTGGAACACACACATAGACAGAATCACCAAGAAAGCAAATCAAACATTAGGATTCCTTCGCAGAAACATCAAAGTACACTCAGAACCACTTAAGTATATGGCCTACAAAACGTTAGTCCGACAGCAGCTCGAGTACTGCTCCAATGGCTGGTCTCCCCACAATGAATGTTACATAAACCAGATCGAAGCTGTCCAACGCAGGGCAGCTCGATGGGCAAAACACGAATATGAACAGACTTCAAGCGTCACAGAGATGCTACACTCCTTGAAATTGAGAAGACTTGACCAGCGACGTATATATAGTAGGCTCTCCCTCTGCTACAAGATCACCAACAGTCTTGTAGCTATCCCACTTGAGGACTATATGACAATGACGAACAGACGATCTAGACATCTACACCCACTTCAATTTAGAGTAATAGGCACGACATCCGACTATTATAAGTATTCGTATTTCCCCAGAACAATAGTTTACTGGAATGCCCTTCCCTCAGATATCCCCACCCTACCCAATATAGAGCTGTTCAACTCTGCAGTTAGCATAGTGGAACATGACTCGCAATAAGTAGCCCCCGAGTTGTTTTTATTTTTAATCTTTACTTACTGCCTTACGCTGATGGGGTCATTGTCGTACCGGGTACTACAGAAAGGCACCAGGGCAAACCCGAAAATCATCGAAATCCAGAAAGACCCCCAAATATACATAAATGTACCCGAGGAAAAATACGACGTCGTAAAACGCGGCCGTAACGCGTTCTGTTACTTCACGGAAACGAAACTTTCATTGTTTACAAAGTTTAATCAATTCACTTTTTAAAAATCCGCTAGCAGTTGCCTCCGCCTGAAAGGAATGCAGTTGGTCTAAATAGTTGACCAACTCTTCTTGAATAACGAGCTGCATATTTGTTTACTTTTTTTGCGCGGGGTTTGATGATTTACAACTTCCGGTTTTACTACAATACGTTCTGTATTTTATTACTAACTATGGCAGGCTAAATATGTTTTTAAGAACAATAGCGCAATAGTTAATGATAAACAATATTGTTTAAGCAGTTGTTTTATCAAGTTCTAAATTGTTTCAATTCCGCCAATGAGATCTTGTTTGTCCGGGTGCGTTCTGGAATTCAAAGATTATCGGGTACGTATCTGTAAACATAAATGTACCCCGGGTACCTTTCTGTAGAACCCGCTAGGACAATGACATCTTTTATTCTATTAACACGCCTATGTCAGACAGACCATTCCTACACTAGCGGATCCAGGGGGTGGTTGGGACGCACCGGGCGCCCGCCCCCCCCCCCCCCCCCCCCACCACCCTCCTAAAAATTCCGGATCATACATGTATGTCCATGTTACTGTAGATAAAATATCAAACAATTTCGTTGCACGTCCTCAGTGTAAACACATTTCTAGCTCGCTCGACGCGTAATGGCTAATGAGTGGTTTAATTAACACATTCTTAAATCCTTTTATTTCAAAACAGATTTCTTTTTATTCGCTCGCTCGACGCTTACTGGCTAATGAGTGGTTTAATTAACAGATTTTTAAATCCTTTTATTTGAAAACGGACTTTTTTATTCATACATGTATGTCCATGTTACGGTAGATAAAATATTAAACAATTTCGATGAACGCCCTCAGTATATAAAAAATGTTCTCGCTCGCTTCGCTAGCTCGACGCATAATGGCTAATGAGTGGTTTAATTACCACATTCTTAAATCCTTTTATTTGAAAACGGATTTTTTTATTCATACATGTATGTCCATGTTACTGTAGATAACATATCAAAAAATTCCGTTGCACGCCCTCGGTATAAAATGTTTTCTCGCTCGCTTCGCTCGCTCGACGCATAATGGCTAATGAGTGGTTTAATTAACACATTCTTAAATCCTTTTATTTAAAAACGGACTTCTTTACACTAGCAATGCACTACCGCAACCGTTTCATGAGGCTAGAGACGGACCCGAAAATTTACTAAAAACTTACGCCCCCCCTAAGCTGAAATCCTGGATCCGCCCCTGTCCTAGGTCCCCAGCAAGGGTTGGGAATTAAAGGTAGATAGATAAGATAGATAGATAAATCGTACTGCCGCTTCTTAAATCACTGGCTATACTTTATACTAAAGAACTAGCATTGTAAACGCTTTGAATACATCCCACTACGCTACCTGAGCGGTATGTTGGAGTTATATAGCGTGAAATACAGTGTTATTGATAAATTAAATGTCGGTGTGTAAACAGTCAATTACCGAATTGGTGGCTTTATATGTATAGTAACTGAGTGAAGAGTTGCATGACACAAATAAAGATTACACTTTTTAAAGTGTTTTTGTTATAAAATAATTTATCATATGCACTGGTATAAGTTGCATGCGAATAGAACTTCTAGATACTAATACATATAACTGATTTTTTTTTTTAAAAGCTCTTAAATTAGGATTATAATTTTGGTAATTAAAAAGTTAAAGTAACTCAATATCCTGTCCACTACCTTTTACAAAAAGACGTGCTAGCAGTTCATTTCAACAGATTAGGTTCTGCGAAGCTGACAACGATTTTGCTTAATGTTATTGTTAAAGACAATAAAAACAACAACAAGGCATTTAACAGTTTCCTTACTACGAACTACATAATTGAGAGGCTATGGAATATTAGAGAATGTGGAAAGAATCCTAGATCTATTTATTTTATTGCAAACTTGAAAGATGTTGCTCTTTTTTTTATATCGACGGGTCACTCGGGAGTTGTTAAAAAATTATCCAGAAATTCTGGAAAGCTGGCCTTTATATAGAACGTTACATATATACAGACAGACTATAGATCTAGATATAAGCAAAAAAAAAAAAGAACTCGTTACTTCCATCTCTAAAAAAAAAAGAGTATGATAATGGACCCTTGGAAACGGCCGAGCACGACACATACGAAATATTGCAGTCTCGGTTTGATTGAGACTGTTCATGAGTGGTAGTGAAATATGCTAGCTACATGGCGGTTCATGTCATAAGTTCCAAAAGTAACGCATTGCTCGCGATTTTTACATGTTTAACCAAATCGTTTTTTTACATTCTAGTGATAAGGCGTTAGAGAAGCAGCATGTAAAGCGTTACTGGTCAAATCCGTAAACCAATGAAAATCAAGTTAACAAACACTGAAACAATATACCCCAGTCGGTGGTGGGTTAAGAATCAACTGACTGCTCATTACTTAGCAGAGGGTTAGAACCCCCGAAAAGGAACGCAACTCCACGTTGCAGGGGGGCTGGCGTGGCGCGGCGGATTTGAAACCGGAGGCCCCGGGTTCAATCCTCCGTGGTGCCACTGAGTTCCTTCGGTGTGTTCTTGGGCAAGACACTTTTCCTTTGCCTCGTCCGTTGGATGGGGACGTAAACCGGGCGGTCCCGTGTATCGGTCTATCCTCCGAGCACGTTAAAGAACCATAGGCCTCTATGCGATAATAAGAGTAGGGCAGGTTCCCGGATTCCTGTGTATCCTTCCCTTCTCTCTGGGGCGGCTGTAAATAACCTATACTGTGTTGATGACACCACTTTGGTCCGGACTTCAACTATATAGGCGGTCAGATTTGGCCCGATCTGATCAATCGGTTTGTCACGCCAGCTATAAGAGATCCGAGCTTATTATTCAGACAGTACCTGTACTGTATCTTACTTAACTTTTATATTGCTCTACTCTATACATTATATAGACTGAGTCTTTTATTCAGACAGTACCTGTACACTGTATCTTACTTAACTTTTATATTGTTCTACTTTATACATTATATAGACCGAATCTTTTGTGGCGTTGGCGCAAGGGTTCCAAACGCTATATGGCTATACTCTTGCCACTTTTAAGGCGGAACATAGGTGCGGCTCTTTGACTTATTAGTTGAGGGGTTATGTCTGCTGGGTGGTATGGGGGGTCTGATGCGTTAGCTTTATATGAGTATACGGTATGGGGGGTCTGATGCGTTAGCTTTATATGAGTATACCTTCTACGTATTCTTGGCATTTTGACTGTTGGATATCCACAGCAAATGTCCCATTGTTTATATTTATATAATTTCATTTTCAATGCAATGTTTGAATCGAGTCTTCTATGTTTTTAGCTCTACTGATCAGAGATCAGCAGAGCTTATGCCGTGGTGCGTTGTCCGTCCGTCTGTCCGTAAACTTTTTTTGTAGCAACTACTCCTCTGAAACTACTGAATGGATTTTCATGAAACTTTACAGAAATGTTTCCCATGAAGTATAGTTGATCCTAGCAAAAATTCGTATATATATGAAATCTAAGATGGCCGCCAATTCTAAAAATAGGTTTTTAAAAAGACTACTTCTTGAAAAATCTAAGGGATATTGATATGGGACTTTTTCTAAATTGATCAGCATGACATGATGTTGGTCCTTGTCGAAAATCGTTTTGATTCGACGTTAAACATGGCTGCCAGCGGCCATCTTTGTTTACATAGAGTTATATAATAAAAAATTGTAGCGACTTCTCCTCTGAAAACTACTTTACGGATTTTCATGAAACTTCACAGGAATGTTGCTCTTGATGTCTTGTTGATCCTAGCAAAATTCGTAAATACAAGATGGCCGCCAAGGCTAAAAATATTTATTCATGAATATTTAAACATGAACACTATTGAGAGACAACTTCAAAAATGTCAATAAACATCCGACCAGTACAAGATGGCCGCCAAGGCTAAAAATATTTATTCATGAATATTTAAACATGAACACTATTGAGAGACAACTTCAAAAATATTTTCTAAATCTAAAACTAACTGTATGCGCTTTTGTCAACTACGTAACCATCTTGAAGACCCTCATCTAACACTGGATGAAACAAAATTCCTTGGTCTTATTTTCGACCATAAATTGAGGTTTATAGTCTCAATCAAACCGAGACTGCAATATTTCGTATATGTCGTTTTCGGCCGTTTCATAGCTGATCAAACTATTCCAAAAACCTCGGCAAATCCAAAACGCCCACATAAGCCATGGTACGATGTTGACTGCAAAAAGGCAGTCGGCGATCGTAAAGCTGCATTGAATGCTTTTAACTTGCGGCCAACTCAAAATAATTTAGATACTTTTAGAGTTTTTCGTGCGAAAGCCCGTCGTACTATTAAGGATAGCAAGAGGAAATCCTGGAGATCTTATGTCTCTAGGCTGAACTCTCGTTCATCTCTTAAGAAGACGTGGGACATGGTCCGGAAAATAAACGGTAAAGGTAATTCTAGTTGTGTAAATCATCTTAAAACTGATAATGAGGATATTACTTCTGTCAAAGATATTACGAACACTTTGGCAGCAACTTTTTCTAAAAACTCTTCTTCTGAAAATTGTCAACCAAATTTTTTAAAAAATAAAAAACTAAAAGAACAGAAGAAGCTGAATTTCAAGTCTAAAAATTTGGAGAAATACAATAAACTGTTCACTCTCAAAGAACTTCGAGAATCCCTTAAAAAGGCTCACGATACATCAGCTGGTCCTGATGATATCCATTATCAATTATTAAAACATTTACCTGAAACCTGTCTCTCTACACTTCTTGATATATTTAATAAGGTTTGGGTGACCGGAAACTTCCCCGATTCTTGGCGGGAAGCAATCGTTATTCCAGTCCCCAAACCTGGAAAGGATCATACGGACCCAATAAATTATCGCCCTATTGCTTTAACGAGTTGTATATGTAAAACCATGGAACGAATGATTAATGAGAGACTCGTTTGGTACCTGGAATCCAACAAGCTGATAACAAAGTATCAAAGTGGATTCCGGCGCCAACGAGGCACAACAGACAATCTCATTCGATTTGAATCATTTATTAGGGAAGCTTTCGTAAAGAAAGAACATCTAGTCGCTGTATTTTTTGACTTGGAGAAAGCTTATGATACTGCATGGAAGTACGGTATTATGAATGATCTTCATGACCTTGGTCTTAGAGGTCGCTTGGCAATTTTTATAGAGAATTTCTTAGAGGACAGACAGTTTCGTGTCCGAATGGGTTCAACCCTCTCTGACATGCATGAGCAGGAGATGGGTGTGCCACAGGGCAGTATACTCTCTGTCACCCTTTTTAGTATAAAAATTAACAGTATAGTTAAATGCATCAATCCAGGTGTGGATTGCTCTCTATATGTTGACGACTTTGTTATATGTTATCGTGCAAAAAACATGAACACTATTGAGAGACAACTGCAACAATGTCTGAATAAACTTCAGACCTGGTCTGATGAAAATGGTTTTAGATTTTCTAAATCTAAAACTAATTGTATGCACTTTTGTCAGTTACGTAAACATCATGAAGACCCTCATCTAACACTGGATGGATCACCAATACCAGTAGTAGATGAGGCAAAATTCCTTGGTCTTATTTTCGACCGTAAATTAACGTTTATACCACACCTGAAATACTTGAAGGCCAAATGCCTTAAAGCTCTTAATTTACTTAAAGTTGTTGCAAACACTAACTGGGGAGCAGATCGTAAAGTCCTTTTACAACTTTATAGATCTCTTATCAGATCCAAGCTAGACTACGGCTCAATAGTATATGGATCGACTCGCAAGTCATACTTGCAGATGCTCGACCCTATACATAACCAAGGATTACGACTCGCCTTAGGTGCCTTTCGTACATCACCAGCCGAAAGTCTATATGTTGAAGCTAATGAACCATCACTGTCTCATAGACGGGACAAGTTAGCCCTTCAATATGCCATTAAATTAAAATCTAACCCTTCAAACCCAACTTTCGATAATGTCTTTAATCCTAGTTGTGAACCTCTTTTTGATCGAAAACCGAAGGCCATCCGACCATTTGGTCTTCGTATTAAACCAAAATTAAGAGACACTGAAATCGAACTAAATTTGATTGCCAAGTACAAAGTACCACAAATTCCACCGTGGACTTTGGAAACACCAACAATTATTTTCGACCTTTGTAATAGTAACAAATCCAGTACAGACCCTACTGTCTTTCAAAGCAAATTTAATGAAATTAAATCGAAATACAGTAACTTTCAACATATATACACAGATGGCTCTAAAGATGGAGATAAGGTGGCTGCAGCAGCTGTTGTTCACAAACACAGCATAAAGAGCCGCCTGCCTGACAAGGCCTCTATCTTTTCAGCTGAACTTAAGGCAATTGAACTTGCCTTAAATTATATTCAGGAATCTGATGATGACCATTTTGTAATCTTCTCTGATTCCCTTTCATCTCTTCAAGCACTGGGTAATATGAAACATGATAACCCAGTTGTGCTTCAACTTTTAGAAAAGTACAATTCTCTTATAATTGATAATGTTATTATTTTCTGCTGGCTTCCAAGCCATGTAGGAATACGTGGTAATGATAGAGCTGATAGTGCTGCCAAGGCAGCATTAGATTTACATATATCTAATACCAAGTTACCTTATACTGATTTTAAAAGTTGTATTAACACATATATTCGTAACTCTTGGCAAACCGCTTGGGATTTGTCAGTAAACAATAAACTCCATTCAATTAAACCGTTGCTCGGAGAGTGGCGTTCTTCTAGTAGACCCATTCGTCGAGAGGAAGTTGTCCAAGCCCGGTGCAGAATAGGGCATACACGTTATACTCATTCATATTTATTACAAGGTGAGCAATTACCAGAATGTATACCCTGCTTTGCACCGTTAACTGTCAAACACATATTGTTGGAATGTGTAGACTTTGATCCTATGCGTCAAAGGTACTACAATGTTAATACTATGACCGAGTTATTTAATACTATTGATTTTAATCTAGTTTTAGATTTCCTTAAGGAAGTCAGACTATATGAATCATTATAATATGTTCTTGTATATAATTACTTTGATCTACATGTATAGTTTATATTACTACCATATCATCCCTTATTTTTAATAGTTTTACCTGATATATTTACGTTAATTTTAATTAATCCTTCATTTCTTCATCTTTTATCAGTTTTTGCGCACAATATGACCTATTTATGTGTCGGCGTGCCGTAAAACACCATTCATTCATTCATTCCAAAGGTCGATCCATTATCATACTCTTTTTTTTTATACCACACCTTAAATACTTGAAGGCCAAGTGCCTTAAAGCTCTTAATTTACTTAAAGTTGTTGCAAACACTGATTGGGGAGCAGATCGTAAAGTACTTTTACAACTTTATAGATCTCTTATCAGATCCAATCTGGACTACGGCTCAATAGTCGTACATCAGCCGAAAGTCTATACGTAGAAGCTAATGAACCATCACTGTCTCATAGACGGGACACATTAGCCCTTCAATATGCCATTAAATTAAAATCTTAACCCTTCAAAGCCAACTTTCGATAATGTTTTTAATGCTAGTTATGACCTCTTTTTTATCGAAAACCGAAGGCTATTCAACCATTTGGTCTTCGTATTAAACCAAAATTAAGAGACACTGAAATCGACCTAAATTTGATTGCCAAGTACAAAGTATCACAAATTCCACCGTGGACTTTGGAAACACCATCAATTATTTTCGATCTTTGTAATAGTAATAAATCCAGTACAGACCCTACTGTCTTTCAAAGCAAATTTAATGAAACTACAGTAACTTTCAACATATATACACAGATGGTTCTAAATATGGAGAAAAAGTAGCTGCAGCAGCTGTTGTTCACAAACACAGCATAAAGAGCCGCCTGCCTGACAAGGCCTCTATCTTTTCAGCTGAAACAATTAAAGCCTTCCGTTTTCGAGGATGTTGAAGACGCAACTGCTCTTTTTACCAAAACTCTTCACGATATAGCTGATCAAACCATTCCAAAAACCTCGGCAAATCCTAAACGCCCACATAAACCATGGTACGACGATGACTGCAAAAAGGCAGTCAGCGATCGTAAAGCTGCATTAAATAATTTTAACTTGCGGCCAACTCAAACAAATTAAGATAACTTAAGAGTTTTTCGTGCGAAAGCCCGTCGTACTATTAAGGATAGCAAGAGGAAATCCTGGAGAACTTACGTCTCTAGGCTGAATTCTCGCTCATCTCTTAAGAAGACATGGGACATGGTCCGGAAAATAAGTGGTAAAGGTAATTCTAGTACTGTAAATCATCTTAAAAAAGATAATGGAGATATAACATCTGTCAAAGATGTAATATCTTTGACAGATATATAACATCTGTCAAAGATGTAATATCTTTGACAGATGTAAACACTTTGGCAGAAACTTTTTCAAAAAATTCTTCTTCTGAAAATTGTCAACCAAATTTTCTGAAAAATAAGAAAAAAAAGAACAGAAGAAGCTGAACTTAAAGTCGAAAAACTTGGAAAAATACAATAAACTATTCACTCTCAAAGAACTTCGAGAGTCCCTTAAAAAGGCTCATGATACATCAGCTGGTCCTGATGATATCCATTATCAATTACTAAAACATTTACCTGAATCCTGTCTTGTCTCTCTACCCTTCTTGATATATTTAATAAGGTTTGGGTGACGGGAATCTTCCCCGATTCTTGGCGGGAAGCAATCGTTATTCCAGTCCCCAAACCTGGAAAGGATCATACGGGCCCAATAAATTATCGCCCAATCGCTTTAACGAGTTGTATATGTAAAACCATGTAACGAATGATTAATGAGAGACTCGTTTGGTACCTGAAGTCCAACAAACTGATAACAAAGTATCAAAGTGGATTCCGGCGCCAACGAGGCACAACAGACAATCTCATACGATTTGAATCGTTTATTAGGGAAGCTTTCATAAAAAAAGAACATTTAGTCGCTGTATTTTTTGACTTGGAGAAAGCTTATGATACTGCATGGAAGTACGGTATTATGAATGATCTACATGACATTGGTCTTAGAGGCCGATTACCCATTTTTATAGAGAAATTCTTAGATGATAGACAGTTTCGTGTCCGAATGGGTTCAACCCTCTCTGATATTCATGAACAGGAGATGGGTGTTCCACAGGGCAGCATACTCTGTCACACTTTTTAATATAAAGAATAACAGTATAGTAAAATGCATCAATACAGGTGTGGATTGTTCGCTATATGTTGACGACTTTGTTATATGTTATCGTGCAAAAATACATGAATACTATCGAGAGACAATTACAACAATGTCTCAATAAACTTCAGACCTGGTCTGATGAAAATGGTTTTAAATTTTCTAAATCTAAAACTAATTGTATGCACTTTTGTCAACTTCGTAAACATCATGAAGACCCTCATCTAACACTGGATGGGTCACCAATACCAGTAGTGGATGAGACAAAATTCCTTGGTCTTATTTTCGACCGTAAATTAACGTTTATACCACACCTTAAATACTTGAAGGCCAAATGCCTTAAAGCTCTTAACTTACTTAAAGTTGTTGTAAACACTAATTGGGGAGCAGATCGAAAAGTCCTCTTGCGACTTTACAGATCTCTTATCAGATCCAAGCTGGACTACGGCTCAATAGTATATGGATCAACTCGCAAGTCGTACTTGCAGATGCTCGACCCTATACATAATCAAGGATTACGACTCGCCTTAGGTGCCTTTCGTACATCCCCAGCCGCCTATATGTTGACGCCAATGAACCATCACTGTCTCATAGACGAGACAAATTAGCTCTTCAATACGCCATTAAATTAAAGTCTAACCCTTCAAACCCAACTTTCGATAATGTTTTTAATCCTAGTTGTGAACCTCTTTTTGATCGAAAACCGAAGGCCATTCGACCATTTGGTCTTCGTATTAAACCAAAATTAAGAGACACTGAAATCGACCTAAATTTGATTGCCAAGTACAAAGTACCACAAATTCCACCGTGGACTTTGGAAACTCCAACAGTTATTTTTGATCTTTGTAATAATAACAAATCCAGTACAGACCCTACTGTCTTTCAAAGCAAATTTAATGAAATTATATCGAAATACAGTGACTTTCAACATATCTACACAGATGGCTCTAAAGATGGAGATAAGGTAGCTGCAGCAGCTGATCACAAACACAACATAAAGAGCCGCCTGCCTGACAAGGCCTCGATCTTTTCAGCTGAACTTAAGGCAATTGAACTTGCCTTAAATTATATTCAGGAATCGGATGATGACCATTTTGTAATCTTTTCTGATTCCCTTTCATCTCTTCAAGCACTGGGTAATATGAAACATGATAACCCAGTTGTGCTTCAACTTTTAGAAAAGTACAATTCTCTTAAAATTGATAATGTTATTATTTTCTGCTGGCTTCCAAGCCATGTAGGAATACGTGGTAATGATAGAGCTGATAGTGCTGCTAAGGCAGCATTAGATTTACATATATCTAATACCAAATTACCTTATACTGATTTTAATAAGTTGTATTAACACATATATTCGTAACTCTTGGCAAACCGCTTGGGATTTGTCAGTTAACAATAAACTCCATTCAATTAAACCGTTACTCGGAGAATGGCGTTCTTCCAGTAGACCCGTTCGTCGAGAGGAAGTTGTCCTAGCCAGGTGCAGGATAGGGCATACACGTTATACTCATTCATATTTATTACAAGGTGAGCAATTACCAGAATGTATACCCTGCTTTGCACCGTTAACGGTCAAACACATCTTATTGGAATGTGTAGACTTTGATCATATGCGTCAAAGTTTCTACAATGTTAATACTATGAAAGAGTTATTTGATACAGTAGATTTTAGTATTGTTTTAGATTTCCTGAAAGAGATCAGACTATATAAATCATTGTAATGTGTTCTTATATATATATACTTGTTTATATACCCGTTGACGGGCATTCGTTGATTTACATACATAGTTTATATTACACCTTATCATCCCTTATTTTTTAATAGTTTTATCTTTATATATTTACATTATTTTTTAATTAATACTTCATTTCTTCATTTTTCATCAGTTTTTGCGCACAATATGACCTATTTATGTGTCGACGTGCCGTAAAACACCATTCATTCATTCATTCAGCTGAACTTAAGCATGACCATTTTGTAATATTTTCTGATTCCCTTTCATCACTTCAAGCACTGGGTTATATGAAACATGATAACCCAGTTGTGCTTCAACTTTTAGAAAAGTACAATTCTCTTATAGTTGAGACTGCTCGTTACTTAGCAGAGGGGTAAACAGTTACTTGGAGAATGGCGTTCTTCTAGTAGACCCATTCGTCGAGAAGAAGTTGTCCTAAACGTTATACTCATTCATATTTATTACAAGGTGAGCAATTACCAGAATGTATACCCGACTTTGCACCGTTAACGGTCAAACACATCGATGCAGGAGCAAGCGTACCATTTTAGGAGCAAGCGTCCCATGTAAAGAATATATAGTGGTAACATAGGTGCTAATTTGTTTGTGGTTTGCAGTGCGACTTGATGATTATAATGGCGATAATTGCATGGTGAGATCATTTTTATAAGATTTGTATAAGGGAATATGAATAATTTTGCACACGCGTGTTTCAATTTTTAGTAGTTTTATTTAAGAAATGAAAGATAGTTACATTCTTAAACAGAACATTTGAAGATATAATTTATTTTATTTCAACAATTAGCAATTTCATCATTAACTAAAGCAACAAATAGCATTGATACACATTAACAATGACACAAACAGGAGAAACCAATATAGTTGACGTCATGTTCCACATGAAATCGGCGAACTGATTTTGTTATTTCTGCTATCTAGTCTTCCTCTCCGTGATCGTCTGCTGTTGCCGTGATTGGTCCTAGTCCCAGTAGGTGGCTGCAATCTCGTAGAAGTCTCGATGTTGTTATGTCCCCATCTTCATATTGGTGAAACAGTCGTCCATGGATGCGTTTGTACTTTTGTCTGTTGTTGCGTGTCATTAGATTTTCGGAGACCATGTTGACTTCCTCAGCTTCTGCCCGTAGAAGGGGGACGAGCACGTAGAATGGAAGGGTTCTCCCGCTGGCTCGTGCGTTGTCGTTTGTGCCACCCTGTAAAATAAATAATAGTGTAATTTTAGTTATACATGTCTGATTTAATGATGATATTATTATTATATATATATATTTATTGTTCGTTATTCATTATTAGATTCATTAAATGTTATTTTCTTTTGATGCAATGTTGACACTTATTGTGATGATATGTATAAATATATTTACCTTCCACGTCATTGTTGGTCCTAACAGTCTCTCTGAAAACATACAGAGCCGTCTATCCAATAACTGCGGACGTAGTTAACCAGCTGGATTATCTCATTACTGGCTTGGAAGTTGGGGAAATTCCAAGTTCAACTTGTGGCGTTTGATGTTTGTCCATGATCTTTCTTGTCGTGCCCTTAATGGATTATTCTCTTACTGCAATGGCTTCTGCTAAGTCATTGAGTACCTTCATTGTGGCTTTCTAGGCTATTGATTTTTTGTATTATATTTACACGAGCATATTTGTGTTATACTTATATTGCCTATTGATGCTGCCTTGTTGGTTAGAGATTAGATCATGGCGTGGCTTTCTTTATTTACACCGTCCTGTTTTAATGGGATGACAGTAGGATAAGTGTGAGGTTTGGTGCACCCTAGAACCGGTTTAAACCCCACGAGGCGGTAGCCCTATTGTCAACCCTTTTGCGTTTGCATTTATTATTGCTTTTGCCTTCTTTCCCTGTCCGATCTTTTTAGTTGAGGTTGTAAGGATGATGGTGGATCAACAGCATAATTTGATGTGGACAATGTGGTTTATCAAACAAAAGGTCCATTCGTTTTAACACCAATTGCTGTCCTGACTGTGATGAGTAGAATGCTGAATTGTATCTGGATCTTTCAACTAGGACTGATGGGTTAATGGATAAATCACCAAGCACTACGTGATTTCAGGACTGCCCTTCTTGTTACCACTAGACGTTTCGGAAGTTTGTACCTGTGTTGGTTCCTTGCCTAGCACGATGATTTATGATATCCAATAACTGTGAATTTATGTCAAGAATTTGCTGTTGTTTTGTTACAATTAGGTCAACTTTGCATTCTAGTTTTTGTATACGGGAATCTAGAGATGGAGTTGTTCCACTAATAATGGGTTCGGAATCGCTATCTGTATTATTCTCTTCATCTGAAAGACCCAAACCTGAAGAAAAATTGTTTATGCAATCTATTTGACTTGAATTTATCAAAAATGAGATATAGGGTCCTATAGAAACCACAGCGTCCGAGCGCAATGGCATCGTAGGTCCACACTGTACTGCAAACAAGGACTTGAAAATACAATGAAAGAGACAAAGAACAACAGAAAGGGTGGTGAAGACAGGGTTACCGACTTGGAACGGTAGTAGACAATAAGGCATACTGGTTAGCTTGAATTGATTTTATATGCGCACAATCCTCGCTATTATCCTGTCTTCAACGCCCAAATAGAGGACAGTGTAAAAAAAACTACATCCCATCAAAAGGAATTCTCTAACAATTAAGTCCACATCCTGAGAAACTAACTAAAGAAACACATACAAAATAATAAACATCTCGGGATGTATCCAGAATCGTACTGAACAACCATAGTAGTTGCAGCTAGAGAAAACCAATATAATTGAAACTAAATTGAAACTAATTCATGTAAGACAACCTTTATAAGAACTAGATGTGAAGCACAGATATTTTCTTGTGTTTTTTTTTGTTTTTTTAGATTTTCCTAAGTTAATCATTTTAGATTGTAAACAATCAATTCGGGGAACAAACAACGTTACAAGTATAAGATCAATGTATTATAAGTAAAAATCTAAGTGAAAAAAGGAGATAACCAGGTAAAATGCATGACAGAGTTACGGTTCTCGTCTAATATGGCTAATATGACGGTCAATTGTTTAGTGGTGGAGGCAGACCACACACTTTTCCTGGGTAGAACTAGTACTCTAGACCTCCCGACAATTCGTAAAAATCGACACTTCCTCACAAGTCGAGCTGCCAGTGGGATTCGAACACGCAGTGGTGAGACCACGGAAGCACTTTAGTTATAACCGAAGAGCTGTAGCATGATGATTAACCGTGAAAACTGGTATACTAGTATATAACTACATAAAGAATTAGTATATTCATCTGAAACCCATCAAACGAGTCTTCTGGATCCTGTCAGATTCCGCTCCGTATGGCTCGATGTTTATGAATTCTTGGGATTCTGCAGATTCCTTCTTTTCGGATTCCTCAGCTGCTGCTTGCGTGACAGGGTTGTCCACCTGGGAAAATTACCCTTTATACATTAAAATTCAAAGTTGCAAATCAGTGGTCCATGTTTAACTACAAAAAATACTAAATTTCAAGGAAAGTTTAGAAACAACAAGTGCACCGCAAATTGAGGCAAATTACCTCTCTAACCACATCACTGAATAAATAACCATCCGCTTTTGTTTCTCTTGATATTGAGGGGCCGCGGCAGTAATTGGTGAATGTACAAATACAAGAGAAAACCATCATACGGTTCGATTGAATTATTCAATACAATGTTTGGACTGAAAAGCACCTCAGTGTATTTGTGTTGGTTAAGTCATCAATATTAATTCATATGTTGTACATTTGTCTAGTAGTTATACATATTATTAAATGAAAGTGTAGTTAGATCACAAAACAAGAGGTCAATGACCTTGAAGCTCTACTGATACATGTAGGTTTTGATAGCTAGATCAGCCATGGGAACCTGCAAAGTGTTATGGAAATAGGACCAGCACTTTTAGAGAAGCCGCAAGTTTTTCCTATATATCTATGTAACACAGATGGCCACTGGCCGCCATGTTTAGTAACGTTCTGTTAAATAATAAAACGGGACTTCAAAGCGGGGGTATAAATACTCTTTAAATAAGAAAGCAGGGGGTATACATACTCTTAAATAAGAAAGCGGGGGTATAAATACGCTTAAATAAGTATCTGAGAACATCACTGATCCTTATTTCTAAGTAAACACCTTAACATTTTGGTTTTGAAATTTTTGAATCCGGTCTGAAAATAGATGGCGCTCCAATATTAGTGGTTGCTGTACTAATAGGAGCAATGCGGTATATGTAGACCAGCTTAAATAAAGACGAAACTTACCTTGTGAAGGCTCCTTGGTTTCAGTACACCTTCCTTTTCTTTCTTCTTGTTTTTATCCTCCCTTCTCTTTCTTCTTGTTTTTAGCCTCCCTTTTTGTTGGGGTGATTCCTGCCCGTTCTGTTGTTCGTTTCTTTGGAGCAGGAAAAAGTGAAAATATCTCCGAATCGTCATTATCACACGTCCACTTCTTCAACGACAATCCCTTACCACGTTTTTCCTCCTTTTTTATACTGAATAACAACATCTCTCTCATCTGTATGAATATTTTCTGATTCCCTTTCATCTCTTCAAGCACTGGGTAATATGAAACATGATAACCCAGTTGTGCTTCAACTTTTAGAAAAGTACAATTCTCTTATAGTTATTATTTTCTGCCGGCTTTCAAGCCATGCCTCTCGAAGTTCTTTGAGAGTGAATAGTTTATTGTATTTCTCCAAGTTTTTTGACTTGAAGTTCAGCTTCTTCTGTTCTTTTAGTTTCTTATTTTTCAGAAAATTTGGTTGACAATTTTCAGAAGAAGAATTTTTTGAAAAAGTTTCTGCCAAAGTGTTTGTAATATCTTTGACAGATGTTATATCTCCATTATCTGTTTTAAGATGATTTACAGTACTAGAATTACCTTTACCATTTATTTTCCGGACCATGTCCCATGTCTTCTTAAGAGATGAGCGAGAATTCAGCCTAGAGACGTAAGTTCTCCAGGATTTCCTCTTGCTATCCTAAGATTTCCTCTTGCTATCCTAAATAGTACGACGGGCTTTCGCACGAAAAACTCTAAAGTTATCTAAATTTGTTTGAGTTGGCCGCAAGTTAAAATTATTTAATGCAGCTTTACGATCGCTGACTGCCTTTTTGCAGTCATCGTCGTACCATGGTTTATGTGGGCGTTAAGGATTTGCCGAGGTTTTTGGAATGGTTTGATCAGCAATATCGTGAAGAGTTTTGGTAAAAAGAGCAGTTGCGTCTTCGACATCCTCGAAAACGGAAGGCTTTAATTGTTCCTCGCAAAGAGATTGAAACGTAGTCCAATCAGCCTTGCGAAGTTTCCATCGTTGCGTTTTTTCGAGAAGTGGAGGGCCGATATTTTCAAGAAATATGGGGAAGTGGTCACTTCCACAGAGGTCGTCTCCAACACTCCACGAAAAATCCATCAAAAGCGTTGGATCGCATATTGTTAAATCAATGGAAGAATGAGAGCCTGTAGCAGGATGTAAGTAAGTATGTGACTTATTATTAAAAAGACAAATTGTTTTTGGCTAAGAAATCCTCAATTTTCTTGCCTTTATCGTTTATATCTTTACAACCCCAGATGTATTTGTGTGCATTAAAATCGCCTAAGAGTATAAAAGGTGATGGCAATTGTGCAACTAGGTGATTTAGATCTTTAGGGTCTAGTGAAGAACTAGGTGGCAAATATAAAGAACATATTGTTATGACTGTGCATAGTAACACTGACCGCAATAGATTGCAAATTTGTTTTCAACGCAACAGGTCTGTGAGGAATGTTTCGATTAACGATTATCGAAACTCCACCAGTGGCCTTGTCCCCGGTATCACAAATATGATTGTATAGTGAGTATTGTTTAAAAGATACCTTATCACTTGTCTTCAAGAATGTTTCATGAAGACAAAAGGCAATAGGGTTGTGTTCATTTAAAATTAAGCTGATTTCATCATAATTTGGTTTCAAACCTCGACAATTCCATTGAATGATCTTATTAGTTTTACCCATTATTTAGCGCTAAGGCGATTTTTAATTTTGTTTTTATTTTTGTTTTTATTTTTGGCCTTAGATTTAGGAGAGGTCTTAGGAGACTCAAGCAGCGACATCTCCACTGATGGATCCTCCTCCCCGGAAGAAGTCAGCTGAAGTGGCACCTCAACTAACCTTTCATGAGAGGATGGAAGAGCTGAAGTGGCACCTCAACTAACCTTTCATGAGAGGATGGAAGTGGCTCGAGAGTCCCTTAAAAAGGCTCATGATACATCGCTGGTCCTGATGATATCCATTATCAATTACTAAAACATTTACCTGAATCTTGTCTCTCTACCCTTCTTGATATATTTAATAAGGTTTGGGTGACGGGAAACTTCCCCGATTCTTGGCGGGAAGCAATCGTTATTCCAGTCCCCAAACCCTATTGCTTTAACGAGTTGTATATGTAAAACCATGGAACGAATGATTAATGAGAGACTCGTTTGGTACCTGGAGTCGAACAAGCTGATAACAAAGTATCAAAGTGGATTCCGGCGCCAACGAGGCACAACAGACAATCTCATTCGATTTGAATCATTTATTAGGGAAGCTTTCTTAAAAAAAGAACATCTAGTCGCTGTATTTTTTGACTTTGAGAAAGCTTATGATACTGCATGGAAGTACGGTATTATGAATGATCTTCATGACCTTGGTCTTAGAGGCCGATTACCCATTTTTATAGAGAAATTCGTGTCCGAATGGGTTCAACTCTCTGATATTCATGAACAAGGAGATGGGTGTTCCACAGGGCAGTATTCTCTCTGTCACACTTTTTAATATAAAGATTAACAGTATAGTAAAATGCATCAATCCACAATTACAACAATGTCTAAATAAACTTCGTCTGATGAAAATGTTTTAAATTTTCTAAGTCTAAAACTAATTGTATGCACTTTTGTCAACTTCGTAAACATCATGAAGACCGTCATCTAACACTGCATGGGTCACCAATACCAGTAGTGGATGAGATAAAATTCCTTGGTCTTATTTTCGACCGTAAATTAACGTTTATACCACACCTTAAATACTTGAAGGCCAAATGCCTTAAAGCTCTTAACTTACTGAAAGTTGTTGCAAACACTAATTGGGGAGCAGATCGAAAAGTCCTGTTGCGACTTTAAAGATCTCTTATCAGATTCAAGCTGGACTACGGCTCGATAGTATAAGGATCGACTCGCAAGTCGTACTTGCAGATGCTCGACCCTATACATAATCAAGGATTACGACTCGCCTTAGGTGCCTTTCGTACATCACCAGCCGAAAGTCTATATGTTGAAGCTAATGAACCATCACTGTCTCATAGACGGGACAAATTAGCTCTTCAATACGCCATTAAATTAAAGTCAAACCCTTCAAACCCAACTTTCGATAATGTTTTTAATCCTAGTTGTGAACCTCTTTTTGATCGAAAACCGAAGGCCATTCGACCATTTGGTCTTCGTATTTTAATCAAAATTAAGAGACAATGAAATCGACCTAAATTTGATTGCCAAGTACAAAGTACCACAAATTCCACCGTGGACTTTGGAAACACCAACAATTATTTTTGATCTTTGTAATAATAACAAATCCAGCACAGACCCTACTGTCTTTCAAAGCAAATTTAATGAAATTAAATCGAAATACAGTAACTTTCAACATATCTACACAGATGGCTCTAAAGATGGAGATAAGGTAGCTGCAGCAGCTGTTGTTCACAAACACAGCATAAAGAGCCGCCTGCCTGACAAGGCCTCTATCTTTTCAGCTGAACTTAAGGCAATTGAACTTGCCTTAAATTATATTCAGGAATCTGATGATGACCATTTTGTAATCTTTTCTGATTCCCTTTCATCTCTTCAAGCACTGGGTAATATGAAACATGATAACCCAGTTGTGCTTCAACTTTTAGAAAAGTACAATTCTTTTATAATTGATAATGTTATTATTTTCTGCTGGCTTCCAAGCCATGTAGGAATACGTGGTAATGATAGAGCTGATAGTGCTGCTAAGGCAGCATTAGATTTACCTATATCTAATACCAAATTACCTTATACTGATTTTAAAAGTTGTATTAACACATATATTCGTAACTCTTGCCAAGCCGCTTGGGATTTGTCAGTTAACAATAAACTCAATCCAATTAAACCGTTACTCGGAGAATGGCGTTTTGATCCTATGCGTCAAAGGTACTACAATGTTAATACTATGAAAGAGTTATATGATACTGTAGATTTTAGTCTTGTTTTAGATTTCCTCAAAGAGATCAGACTATATAAATCATTGTAATGTGTTCTTATATATTTATACTTGTTTATATACCCGTTGACGGGCATTTGTTGATTTACATACATACTTTATATTACACCTTATCATCCCTTATTTTTTAATAATTTTATCTTTATATATTTACATTAATTTTTGATTAATTCTTCATTTTTCATCATTTTTTTGCGCACAATATGACCTATTTATGTGTCGACGTGCCGTAAAACACCATTCATTCATTCGTCGAGAGGAAGTTGTCCTAGCCCGGTGCGGGATAGGGCATACACGTTATACTTATTCATTTTTAGCTCTACTGATCAGAGATCAGCAGAGCTTATGCCGTGGTGCGGCGTCCGTCGTCCGTCCGTCTGTCCGTCCGTCCGTTAACTTTTATTTGTAGCGACTACTCCTCTGAAACTACTGGATGGATATTCATAAAACTTTACAGAAATGTTGCCCATGAAGTCTAGTTGATCCTAGCAAAAATTCATTTTGATGTGAAATCCAAGATGGCCGCCAAAGCTAAAAATAGATTTTTTAAATTCAAGTTTGTAGCGACTACTTCTTGAAAACTATTAAGTGATATTGATATGGGACTTTTTTTTTCAAAATGATCAGCATTACCTGATGCTGGTCCTTTGATTAGATGTTAAACATGGCTGCCAGCGGCCATCTTTGTTTACATAGAATTATGTTGCTCTTGATGTCTAATTGATCCTAGCAAAATATCAGGTCGGCCGGAAATTCAAGATGGCCGCCACGGCTAAAAATAAATTTTCAAAAAACAAGTTTGTAGCGACTACTTCCTGAAATCAAAATCAATCAGTAGAGCTTCAAGGTCATTGACCTCTTGTTATTACAAGGTGAGCAATTACCAGAATGTATACCCTGCTTTGCACCGTTAACGGTCAAACACATATTATTGGAATGTGAAGACTTTGATCCTATGCGTCAAAGGTACTACAATGTTAATACTATGAAAGAGTTATTTGATACTTTAGATTTTAGTCTTGTTTTAGATTTCCTGAAAGAGATCGGACTATATAAATCATTGTAATGTGTTCTTATATATATTTACTTGTTAATATACCCGTTGAAGGGCATTTGTTGATTTACATACATAGTTTATATTACACCTGATCATATCTTATTTTTTAGCTCTACTGGCCGAAGGCCAGCAGAGCTTATGGGATGGCGAGTTGTCCGTCGTCCGTCCGTCTGTTAACTTTTGCCTTGTGAACACTCTAGGGCCTTCATTATTAATCAAATCTTTACAAAACTTTGCCAGTGTCTTTATATTAATGAAAGCTTGGACAAGTTCGAAAACCAGCTGGATCGGATAAATTTAACCGCAGTTATGGCCCTTGTTTTGCTGAAAAATGCCATATTAAGCCTTGTGAACACTCTAGCACCTTCATTTATTATTTGATCTTTACCAAACTTGCATAGATTGTTAATATCAATGAAAGTTCGAAAACCAGCCAAATCGGATCAGTAACAGCGGAGTTATGGCCCTTGTTTTTTCTGAAAATTGCCATTTTCTGCCTTGTGAACGCTTTAACACCTTCATTTATTATTTGATCATTACCAAACTTGCACAGATTGTTAATACCAATATTAGCTTGGACAAGTTCGAAAATCATCTTTTTTTGTAGCGACTACTCCTCTGAAACTGCTGAATGGATTTTCATGAAACTTTACAGAAATGTTGCCCATGAAGTCTAGTTGATCCTAGCAAAAATTCATGTTGATGTGAAATCCAAGATGGCCCCCAAATCTAACAAGAGGTCAATGACCTTGAAGCTCTACTGATTGATTTTGATTTCAGGAAGTAGTCGCTACAGACTTGTTTTTTGAAAATCTATTTTCAACCGTGGCGGCCATCTTGAATTTCCGGCCGACCTGAAATTTTGCTAAGATCAATAAGACATTAAGAGCAACATTCCTGTGAAGTTTCATGAAAATCCGTCAGGTAGTTTCAAAGAAGTAGTCGCTACAAGTTTTCATTATATAACTCTATGTAAACAAAGCAGCCATGTTTAAGGTCAAATCAAAACGATTTTCGACAAGGACCAACATCATGTCATACTGATCATTTTAGAAAAAGTCCCATATCAATATCTCTTATTGTTTTGAAGAAGTAGTCGCTACAAACTTATTTATTTTAAATTTATTTTTAGCTGTGGTGGCCATCTTGAATTTCCGACCGACCTGAAATTTTTCTAGGATCAACTAGACATCAAGAGCAACATTCCTGTGAAGTTTCATGAACATCCGTCAAGTAGTTTCAGAGGAGTAGTCGCTACAAGTTTTTACTATATAACTCTATGTAACCAAAGATGGCCACTGGCAGCCATGTTTAACGTCGAATCAAAATAATTTTCCACAAGGATCTACATCATGTCATGCTGATCATTTTAGAAAAAGTCCCATATCAATATCACTTATAGCTTTCAAGAAGTAGTCGCTACAAACTTATTTTTTAAAAATCTATTTTTAGCTGTGATGGCCATCTTGAATTTTCGGCCGACCTGAAATTTTGATAGGATCAATTAGACATCAAAAGCAACATTCCTGTAAAGTTTCATGACAATCCGCCAAGTAGTTTCAGAGGAGTAGTCGCTACAAGTTTTTACTATATAACTCTATGTAAACAAAGATGGCCGCTGGCAGCCATGTTTAACGTTGAATCAAAACGATTTTTGACTAGGATCAACATCATGTAATGCTGATCATTTTAGAAAAATTCCCATATCAATATCACTTATAGTTTTCAAGAAGTAGTCGCTACAAACTTATTTTTTAAAAATCTATTTTAAGCTGTGACGGCCATCTTGAATTTCCGGCCGACCTGAAATTTTTCTAGGATCAATTAGACATCAAGAGCAACATTCCTGTAAAGTTTCATGACAATCCGCCAAGTAGTTTCAGAGAAGTAGTCGCTACAAGTTTTTACTATATAACCCTATGTAAACAAAGATGGCCGCTGGCAGCCATGTTTAACGTTGAATCAAAACGATTTTTGACTAGGATCAACATCATGTCATGCTGATCATTTTAGAAAAAGTCCCATATCAATATCACTTATAGTTTTCAAGAAGAAGTCGCTACAAACTTGTATTTTAAAACTCTATTTTTAGCTTTGGCGGCCATCTTGGATTTCACATCAACATGAATTTTTGCTAGGATCAACTAGACTTTATGGGCAACATTTCTGTAAAGTTTCATGAATATCCATCCAGTAGTTTCAGCTGTGAAGTCGCTACAAATAAAAGTTTACGGACGGACAGACGGACGGACGACGGACGCCGCACCACGGCATAAGCTCTGCTGATCTCTGATCAGTAGAGCTAAAAATAGGTTTTTAAAAAAACAAGATTGTAGCGACTACTTCTTGAAAACTATTCGCTGTTAAACATGGCTGTCAGCGGCCATCTTTGTTTACATAGAGTTATATAATGAAAACTTGTAGCGACAACTCCTCTGAAACTACTTGACGGATTTTCATGAATCTTCACAGGAATGTTGCTCTTGATGTCTAATTGATCCTAGCAAAATTTCAGGTCTGCCGGAAAAATTTCAGGTCTGCCGGAAATTCAAGATGGCCGCCACGGCTAAAAATAATTTTTCAAAAAACAAGTTTGTAGCGTCTACTTCCTGAAATCAAAATCAGTAGAGCTTCAAGGTCATTGACCTCTTGTTTTCTGAAAAATGCCATTTTCTGCCTTGGGAACACTCTAGCACATTTTTGTATTATTTGATCTTTACCAGACTTGCACAGATAGTTAATATCAATGAAAGCTGAAACAAGTTCAAAAACCAGCTCAAACAAGTTCAAAAACCAGCTAAATCGGTCTTTATATCAATGAAAGCTCGGACAAGTTCGAAAACCGGCAAGATCGATATAATACAGACATCTGTTCTCTTGTAAGTCCAAGTTAATAGTATGAAAGAGTTATTTGATACAGTTTTATTCAGTCTTGTTTGAGGTTTCTTAAAGAAATCGGACTATAATTCAATGTAATAAGTTTATATTTACTTGTTACATGCCCATTGATGGGCATTTGTTGAGCTACATATACATACCCCTTATTTGTAAATAGTTTTATCAACATTTCAGCTGATTTTTAGCTCTACTGGCCGAAGGCCAGCAGAGCTTATGGGATGGCGAGTTGTCCGTCGTCCGTCGTCCGTCTGTTAACTTTTGCCTTGTGAACACTCTAGGGCCTTCATTATTAATCAAATCTTTACTAAACTTTGCCAGTGTCTTTATATCAATGAAAGCTCGGACAAGTTCGAAAACCAGTCGGATCGGATATATTTCACCGGAGTTATGGCCCTTGTTTTGCTGAAAAATGCCATATTAAGCCTTGTGAACACTCTAGCACCTTCATTTATTATTTGATCTTTACCAAACTTGCACAGATTGTTAATATCAATAAAAGTTCGGACAAGTTTGAAAACCAGCCAAATCAAATCAGTAACACCGGAGTTATGGCCCTTGTTTTTTCTGAAAATTGCCATTTTCTGCCTTGTGAACGCTCTAACACCTTTATTTATTATTTGATCATTACCAAACTTGTACAGATTGTTAATACCAATGATAGCTTCGACAAGTTCGAAAATCAGCTAAATTGGTTCAGTCACCAGAGTTAAGGCCAGCAGAGCTTATGGGATGGCGAGTTGTCCGTCGTCCGTCCGTCTGTTAACTTTTGCCTTGTGAACACTCTAGGGCCTTCATTATTAATCAAATCTTTACAAAACTGTGTCTTTATATCAATGAAAGCTTGGACAAGTTCGAAAACCAGCTGGATCGGATAAATTTAACCGGAGTTATAGCCCTTGTTTTGCTGAAAAATGCCATATTAAGCCTTGTGAACACTCTAGCACCTTCATTTATTATTTGATCTTTACCAAACTTGCATAGATTGTTAATATCAATGAAAGCTCGGACAAGTTCGAAAACCAGCCAAATCGGATCAGTAACAGCGGAGTTATGGCCATTTTCTGCCTTGTGAACGCTTTAACACCCTTCATTTATTATTTGATCATTACCAAACTTGCACAGATTGTTAATACCAATATTAGCTTGAACAAGTTCGAAAATCATCCAAATTGGGTCAGTAACACCAGAGTTATGGCCCTTGTTTTTTTCTGAAAAATGCCATTTTCTTCCTTGTGAACACTCTAGCACATTTATTTATTATTTGATCTTTACCAGACATGCACAGATAGTTAATATTTATGAAAGCTCAAACAAGTTCAAAAACCAGCTAAATCGGATCAGTAACACCGGAGTTATGGCCCTTGTTTTTTCTGAAAAATGCTATTTTCTGCCTTGTGAACACTCTAGGGCCTTCAATATTAATCGGACCTTTACTTAACTTTGCCAGTGTCTTTATATCAATGAAAGCTCGGACAAGTTCGAAAACCGGCAAGATCGATATAATTTCACCGGAGTTATGGCCCTTGTTTTGCTGAAAAATGCCATATTAAGCCTTGTGAACACTCTAGCACCTTCATTTATTATTCGAACTTTACCAAACTTGCAGAGATTGTTAATATCAATGAAAGCTCGGATAAGTTCGAAAACCAGCTAGATCGGACCATTAACAGCGGAGTTATTGCCCTTGATTTAGTTAAAATTCATCTTTCATCCAATCTTTACCAGATTGTTTATATAAATGAGAGCTAGGACAAGTTCGAAAACTAGCTGGATCGGACCATTAACAATGGAGTTATGGCCCTTGATTTAGTTAAAAATGCTATATTTTATCTCGTTAAGATGATAGGGCCTTTATCTTTATTCAATCTTTACCAAACTTTACCAGATTGTTTATATAAATGAAAGCTCGGACATTTCGAAGATCAGCCAGATCGGACCAGTAACAGCAGAGTTATGGCCCTTGATTTAGTTAAAAATGCTATATTTTGCCTCATTAATTCGATAGGGCCTTCATCTTTCATCTGATCTTCACAAAACGTTATCTGATTGTTTATATCAATGACAGCTGAGACAAGTTCGATAAACATCCAGATTGGACCATTTACATCGGAGTCATGGCCCTTGATTTTCTGAAATATGCTATATCTTGGTCTCATTAAGACGAAAGCGCCTTCGTTTGGCCGGATTTCATTGAAACTTTGCAGAGATGATCAGTACCAAGCCTAGTTGTACAAAGTCACTGTGTTTCAGTTGAATGATTTTGGCAGAGTTATAGCCCTTTAAAGGTTTTAATACACAAACTTTGTCCCGACTAGTTCTCTTGAACCCCTGGCCGGATTAAACGAAACGTTTTAGGGATGATCAATTCTACCTCTAGTTGTGCAGATCATCGCCGTGTTCTGGTTGAATGATTTTTGGCGGAGTTATGGCCCTTTAAAGGTTTTAACACAGTTCAGATCTAATTCTCCTGAATCCCTCGCCAGATTTCAATGAAACTTTGCAGGGATGATCAGCACCAAGCCTAGTTGTGCATGTCATCGTCACGTTCCGGTTTACAGATATTTGGCAGAGTTATTGCCCTTTAAAGGAGTTTGATACCACAATTGTTTTCTGGGCTAGTTCTCCTGGCTGGATACAGACGAAGCTTGGCAAGGATGATCAGTATCAAGCCTAGTTGTGCATATCATCGCCATATTTCGGTTGAATGATTTTTGGCAGAGTTGTTACCCTTTAAATGTTTTATAATGAATGAGTAACAAGGAACACGCTCAAAGTAAAATAATCTTTAAATAGTCCATGCATCCCAAATGGACTTAGAAAGAAGCAACAATATTAAATGGGTAGATTAAATGGGTGTTAAGGTATAGCAGTAAAAGTTGTCCATTGTATTTCACCATTCTTTCACCATTTTATTTTAGCGCTACAATCCTTGTCGCCGAAATTCTACCTAGAGGGGACAATTGTTTTCCTGGAAGACACATCGAGTCTGATTTTATAGAATTCTTCAACAGGAAAGCGGAAAACGTAAATGAACGATTACACAGTGTTGAGGAACACGTACCATGGTTGAAGTGTATACGATGTCCAGGTTTCGTGCGTGAAGACGGGTCAGTCAACAGAAAGTTATTAAGCCGAGACGGACTTCATCTCAGTTTTGAAGGAACGAAGTTGTCATCGCGCTACATCGAACACCGCATTTTGGAGATGCTGGATGTACCGTGTATTGAACTGCAAGCCGCATCTGAATTTGTCAATACACAGGAATCTGTTACTTATGGTTCACATACTTTCTTTCAGATGGTAACTGATTCTATGGACCGTTTAAACAATCTTCAAGCAGTTTCTAAACCAGCAGTGAGAACCCCGTTTATACGAAAACGAAAGGTGGAAAACGTGAACAAGCAATATACTCGACGAGGGCAACGTCACCACCAACCCACCGGTTTCCCATACTGTAGGCTATGTCACACAATACAACAGAACGTGATTTGGTGAAAACATATATAGTGAATTATATCTGCAGGATCCCATCGAGAGTGACAGAGATAACGACTGTTGTGCCAGCCTAAATAAAAAACCGTACAGCGACGTTGACATATTGGTGAGATGGATTAACGGGGAAATTACTACTAAGCCGCCGCCGAAACATGGTTTAGTTGGGGGCGGAAATGCAAAGGATGCAGATGACGTAACGACAACACCCAACAGTGGAGATAATAGTGTATGTTCACCCGAAAAATACATGGAAACTGCCACAGATACAACATCTTTCAATGAAATCAACGCAACAGACAGTCTACACGTTTCGTTAAGCCATAAGCAAGCGCTCGATATTATGTTAAATGCAGATCTAACAAGCGTTATAGATTCCTTACCATTTAGGCCTAAAGGTGGCTTATATTTCATGTTTAGTTCAGGAATAAATAAGAACAAAAAAGATGACTGGAAGGCTGATGGTTATAGATGGAGAAATAATGGTAATAAGAAAAAAACGTTAGTGATAGAAAACAAAACAGATGGCAAAAACGAAGATGATAGATTTCAAAACATGTTTTTCTTGTTGAAAGCAGTCACGATATTAGTAGCTTCATTTTCATTTTGTATTATGGTGACGAATCTGTGTATGTACCTGCTCCCCATGATATACGTAATGTGTTTCCAAATCTAACTAATCTTCTTTGCTGGAATCACATAATCAGAGATGTAAAAGAATTGTTTATTGGTTAAGAAGCAAAGGGGAAATATATGAAAACATATCTGTTTATGCAAAACAAATAAAGAAACTTCTTGAGTGTGGTAGTGAGAAAGAATGATAACTTAATTACTAATCAAGACTCTGTTGATGATAAAACAACAGGATATAAAAACATGTGGTCTCAGTTGTTCGTTGAATATTTTGATAAACATATAGATCAGTCCATTCGGAAATCAGCGGTTAAATGGGTAGTGGAATCTTTCGATTTGTTCAATCCATTTTCAGGAATCACTAACAATGCTGCAGAGGCTAGCAATGCACGCATTAAACGTCTTTTAGATTTTAAAGAAAGAGATATTGATACTATAGTGTTATATTTTTACTACTTTCAGAATATTGATGTGAACAGGATTTTAAAGGGGTTTTGCAACATGGGGGAATTTCATTTGAGAAAACGATATACAGCTGTAGACCCAAAAGATGTTACTCTTAATAATGTGGTTCATCGTGATGCCTTAATTGATTTGCTTCGCGCTAAACTGGAACTTGAAAAGCAATCTAATATAGAAACTTCATGTTCAATTAAGATCGAAGCAAATCAATCAGAGGAGAATATTGAATGTGTAGACACAGATACTGCAACTAAAGCCAGTCGATCCAAAACAACTGCACAAGAGTCTTTAGCAAATAAAGTTCTTCTAGAGGTATAATATATTATGATATACAAGGTAAAATATATTTATTTGATAGTTTAGGTATTGATAGAGCGGACGAAAACATAATTACAAGTGGACTTAGTATCCAACTAGCTCTAATTTATGGCAACAATAAAAAAGAACTGGAAATTATCGTTCCGGAAATCCAAAAACAAGCAGGAAATGTTAATTGTGGAGTGTTTGCTATTGCACATGCAGTTTCATTTGCATTTAAAGGTAAAGCAAACGCAAATGTTACGTTTGATACTACTGTATCAAGAAAACATCTTTTACAATGCATTGATGGCAGTATGATGTCAGAATTTCCTGTGACAAAAAATAATATGAATTTAAGAAAAAAGAAAAAAGATAAGATAATAAAAATTGAAAACTACTGTATTTGTAACTTACCTGAATGTTTAGATGACATGGTTATGTGTTGTAAATGTGAACATTAGTTTCATAAACATTGTTGCGAGTTACCACTCGATATTTCTCAAAATGAAATCAAATTCTTTTGTTATTCTTGCAAAATATAAACAAAGTATAACATTTAGCGTATTTATTAATGTTTAGGTGACATGTTTAAGCTGGATTAAATTATATTGAAGCGGTCTGAGAATATAATTCTAAACGAGAACAAACTTCAAGTTACTAACTGTGACTATATTACTATGCTACTATATTATATGTATGTATGTATTAATCTAAACGAGATATGTTTGTACCCTTCTCTAAGATAGATTGAATTTTATTCTGCCTTGATTAAGGCAATACACATGTACGTTTTATTCCAAATAAAATATTGAATTGAATACCTACAATTGCTATCTAGCTGAAGAACAATATATGTTAAACTTGTCATGTTTATTCTAAAGTTAGAAATATAAATTAAAATAGTGTTGATTCTTTACTGTCATGTTGTTGTTTGAAGATTTATTATATTGCATATTGAAATGAGATAAGTGAAATAAAATATGTATTTAATTAGTTGTCAATATTGTTTTGTGTTTTCCTTACCATACAGTGTTCAGTCTTTTATATTGTGTGCAGTCCCTATTTATGGACACCCTTATTGCTCATTGTCCAGAGATATGACACCTTTCGCTAATCGCGCATGTACACAACAAATGTTACAGGTGTGATTGTAACATTGTCAACACCTCCTCCAATGCACATTGTTCAAACATATTGACAGATATAATATAAACATGAGTTTAACATTATCTCATAACTTAAAAATAATGTGTAATTACCGAATTCGCGGATGTTTGTACTCAATTAGAAAAGTACAAGACTATTATAGTTTACATAATTTAAAACATGAATATATTTGTTCACGGCATAACAGGTCCGAAGAACAATAAGTGTTTTTTTTAAAAAACAACCATATATATATGTAAATTATTTTGCTTTAAACATCAATTGAACCTGGCAGTTGACGATTTATTTTCATGCAAATCTATTTTCAAATGACCATTACCATACACCACATACTTATTTTGTTAATATTTGCTACCCAAAATATTTGTATTATTTGTCCCATCTATTTACATGGTCCGCAAAATACCAGTCCGCGTATTATACCATACTGGTCCGCAGTCCGCTAGTCCGCGTTTTATACCTACCCCCGCAGTTGGTACATTTGAGGTCGTTAGGACAATCTGATTCGTTATGTTTGAACGCAGAGTCGCCACAACGTTCTTCTTTAGTACACCTGGAGTTGTGGTGTCCAAAGGCTTGGCAGTTGTAGCAACGTAACGGGTTTGGAATGTAGGCGTCAACATGCAATTGCAGATATGCCACCTTTATTGTGCGGATCAAAGGTGGATATTGCTGCGGATCAAAGGTGGATATTGAGGTGAGTTGGATAGCCCACTTTATTCTTTGAGAACAGTGCCAACTTCAATGCCATTATCAAAGTGAGTGGATTGTTCCTGATGCACTAAATCATCTAGCTAAAATAGATACTCTTAATATTGAAACTGCATTTACCTTCCTACAGACACTCCATATTTTGATTTCATTTCAACGAGTCCCTTTCCAGCATTTCTGAAAAATCTATGAGTCTTCAAGGTAAAATTTTAATGAGTCGGACCTGGCAAAATGTTATGAGTATATGATGCGGGATGCGCAGGTAACACAATCACTGCGGGTGTATGAGAGTTTTATGTAAAAACTCTTTGCGCCTGTAATCTGTGTGCAACATACGAGGTCATACATAGAGTTGTTATTGGCTATATAAAATATGACATATACTCATTAGAATTATGACAATCATTAGAATGAAGTAGGCCTACCATTACTGCTGACTGGGCCCTATCTATGTCCAAATGTCCCTTCCTCCTCAACTCCAGGCGACTTAAATTCCTTTTTAGCTGTCTGGTACTGTAAATATAACAAGAGCTGTCTCCATATTTTGATTTCATTTCAACGAGTCCCTTTCCAGCATTTCTGAAAAATCTATGAGTCTTCAAGGTAAAATTTTAATGAGTCGGACCTGGCAAAATGGTACGAGTATATGATGCGGGATGCGCAGGTAACACAATCACTGCGGGTGTATGAGAGTTTTATGTAAAAACTCTTTGCGCCTGTAATCTGTGTGCAACATACGAGGTCATACATAGAGTTGTTATTGGCTATATAAAATATGACATATACTCATTAGAATTATGACAATCATTAGAATGAAGTAGGCCTACCATTACTGCTGACTGGGCCCTATCTATGTCCAAATGTCCCTTCCTCCTCAACTCCAGGCGACTTAAATTCCTTTTTAGCTGTCTGGTACTGTAAATATAACAAGAGCTGTCTGAGGACAGCACTCTCGACTATCGGGATTCAAGTTGAAAATGCCAATATTTTTTTATTGTAATATATGTGGAAGTTACGGCGCATCAAACACAACTTATTATTGTGAACATGTACAAGATAGAACATGAACATGTATTGTGAAGTTTCAAAGCTGCAAGAAAGATATTTCTTTTAATACAACATTTAAAAGAACTGAAACTAACCTGTCTATTATGTCCCCCGGCTTGATGCTCAACGCATGTATAAAGTTTCGATTAAATCTAAACAGTGATTCGTTTCCAAGCTGTTAAATAAAATGATAATCTTCAATAAAAAAAGGGATCATATGTTTGTTAAAATTCAAGAACTGAATTGAATGTTGTTTAACGGCTCATCAACACAGTACAGGTTATTTAGAGCCGCCCCAGAGAGAGGGGAAGGATACATAGGAATCCGGGAACTTGCCCAAGAACACACCGACGGAACTCAGTGGCACCACGGAGGATTGAACCCGGGGCCTCCGGTTACAAATCCGCCGCGCTACCGACTGCGCCACGCCAGCCAAAGTGCCTCCAGGGCCGCAACTAAAGGTATTCGATGATACTCACAATTTTGGATTTTGGGGAAGTCAAAGCAGGCGGTCTCCCCTTCCTTTTGAAAGGGTGGAGTGTGTTGAGGGGGTGGGGGGCGTAGGGTGCTACGTCCTCCCCCGGAAAAAATAGGAAACTAGAATGTCACATGGTGTATTCTTGGCAATATTTCTTGGGTTTAAGAACTTATTTGAACAAATCAGATTTTGGATTTTGTTTGGTACATATTAACAAGAGGTCAATGACCTTGAAGCTCTACTGATTGATTTTGATTTCAGGAAGTAGTCGCTACAGACTTGTTTTTTGAAAATCTATTTTTAACCGTGGCGGCCATCTTGAATTTCCGGCCGACCTGAAATTTTGCTAAGATCAATAAGACATTAAGAGCAACATTCCTGTGAAGTTTCATGAAAATCCGTCAAGTAGTTTCAGAGAAGTAGTCGCTACAAGTTTTCATTATATAACTCTATGTAAACAAAAATGGCCACTGGCAGCCATGTTTAACGTCAAATCAAAACGATTTTCGACAAGGACCAACATCATGTCATACTGATCATTTTAGAAAAAGTCCCATATCAATATCACTTATTGTTTTGAAGAAGTAGTCGCTACAAACTTATTTATTTTAAATCTATTATAAGCTGTGGCGGCCGACCTGAAAATTTTCTAGGATCAACTAGACATCAAGAGCAACATTCCTGTGAAGTTTCATGACAATCCGCCAAGTAGTTTCAGAGGAGTAGTCGCTACAAGTTTTTACTATATAACTCTATATAACCAAAGATGGCCACTGGCAGCCATGTTTAACGTCGAATCAAAATAATTTTCCACAAGGATCTACATCATGTCATGCTGATCATTTTAGAAAAAGTCCCATATCAATATCACTTATAGTTTTCAAGAAGTAGTCGCTACAAACTTATTTTTTAAAAATCTATTTTTAGCTGTGACGGCCATCTTGAATTTCCGGCCGACCTGAAATTTTTCTAGGATCAATTAGACATCAAGAGCAACATTCCTGTTAAGTTTCATGACAATCCGCCAAGTAGTTTCAGAGTAGTAGTCGCTACAAGTTTTTACTATGTAAACAAAGATGGCCGCTGGCAGCCATGTTTAACGTTGAATCAAAACGATTTTTGACTAGGATCAACATCATGTAATGCTGATCATTTTAGAAAAAGTCCCATATCAATATTAGGCGGGGACCCAAGCCTGAAAAAAACGAAAACGTTTACCCGGAAAGATATACTCCTGATTTTTTAAGTATTAACAGATGGGGGTCTTGTACATATGAAACCACTGTATGGACTTTTGGCATACTTTGCATTTCGTAACAGCATCGCGATTTCTACGGTAACCCATTCGTACCAAGCCAATATATGAAAATCGCTGAACGAACATTCAAAGGAAAATAAAGAAATTAGCACATGTCCTTTTAGGCAAATACAGTTCCAGTATTTGAAACCTATATGTGTATATGAAATATCAAACTACAGAATCAAGACCTGATTATGTTACACTTTACTAATTTTAACAAGAGTTATAGACCTTTTATGAATTTTGTTTTGTCCTGTGATAGGGATAATGCGAATTTCTTGTGTTCACAATAACTGAAGTAAACGGTTTCCGATTTCCACTAAATGTTGTATGGTGTTAGGCCTTTGACAAGTTCAATACTGAGTAAAACTGACACTTGCTTTAAAGAGTTATTACCCTTGGTTATTGAAAGAATAGGCACATTTTAGCTTGAGTACACACATTACTTTAGTAAACGGATTCCTATTTTCACATTATTTAGTGTGAGACTTTATATGAATATGAACTTTGACAAGATGGCAATGAGCAGAATTGAACCTGCTTTACTGAGTTATTGCCCTTGATTATTGCAAAAATGCAAATTTCAGCTTTCGTACACAATACATAAAATAAATTCGTTTCGATTTTCACACAGTTTGGCGTGTAACTTTATATCAAACGGATTTCAGACAGGCTAGACGAGTATCAAGTTATTGCTCTAAATTGTCAAAAAATTCCATCGTCTGATTGTTTCCTACTTTCCTTTGAAATATCATCAATTACTGTGTAATATTCTAATTGAACAAAGAGAATATCGTCCTCTGACTAAGGAGCGTGATTGTTTTCACGATGATTGTAATAAATATAATTTGATTTTCCATGCTTTTTGGGGTAATATTATTAAGGTCTCGGTTTTGTTTGACAATGAGAACAATTGAGGAGTGGTTTACAAAGTTATCGCCCTTGATGTTTGCAAATATTTAAATTTCAGACTGAGTACACGGCAACTACAGTAAACGAGTTCTGATTCTCACTAATATTTAGTTGAAGGGTTTTGGACAATTACACTATGTGGACTATGTGGTCACGTAGTTGTTTTCGAAGCAATTATATTCATATAAGATAATATTTTTTACACATATGGAACTAGTTAAGTATGACACTACTGTTTATAGACAAATTGTTGGAATCCCAAATGAGAACGAAATGTGCAACTCTTGTTGCAGATTTGTTTTTGTTTTGTTATGTTAGAGGTTTCATTTTTAGTCTTTTACCAGAAACGCTTAGGCAGATGTAATTGAAGTCTTTTATTATACCTCTTTGTATATGGATGATATATTGGACAATTACAACCCTTTCTTTTCTTTACTACATATACTTTCTTTCCAAAGAATTTCACCTCAAAAAAGCTAATATTTCTCATAGGTGCTATATCTTCTTTACTCGATTTACATCTCGCGATTGAAACTGAGAAATAATAAGCCAACTCTATGACAAGAGAGATCATTTCAATTTTGACACTGTTAAGGGCACGACTAGACAATATTAAAGACAACCATCGAACGTTACCGTCCTTTCAGGATTTAGGTAGACGTCATTATAGGTCCACAATCTTTCCGGTGATCGCACAATCAAGTGGAAAGCAAAGCGGTGAACTGTAAATGGGTCAACCACTAAACATGCAGTGCGTTGCAAAATAATAAGGTGACAACCTCCTTTGATAAGCCTTTTAACAGTGATCATTACCCAATCTTTACCAGGATCACCGTGTGACTCTGTCAACGTCTTAGAAAATAGTCTGCGATTACGTCATAATTTGTCACATGACCACAGCTAAAATATCAAAATGGTTATCAGAAATAATCTCCGCGACCTGACACCATTAATGCCATGGGGTGGTGCTGAGTGGTAAACAATTGAACGGAACTCCGCTTACTTTGGACATTTTTGATGAATTTAGGTTAGTATTTTAATTTTAGGTAGGCTGTTTAGAGCTATGAAATTTTAGAAAGTGATGGTAAGAACAAACGATATAATGCAACCCTATGGAAAACGCAATGGTAGAGTCCATTTTGATTGTTTTAATGGCGGAGTGATATGCCAAAGAATACATTTTATTCTACCGCAGTATAATGCTGAGCAAAGATTAGTGTTTATTCACTAAAATAAATATAGAATAAAAGCAATAAGCTTATATTTGAAAAGGTTTGCGTGACGTTTACTACAATCATTTTCAAGAAAGTAATAACGACCAAAATATATTAATCCAAAAGTTAGCATAAGCTTTAGCACAATATTGTGTTACGTGATCTACAGCGGCAGTAAGACAGGACGCTATACCTTTGGAGATGTCTGTAGTGGTGCAGACACTAGAAATATCAAGAAAGTGTGCTTTATTAGGCTGTTTTTGTAAATAAGGAATACCGTACATAGTTGGAAGTTTGTTTTGCTTTTCATCTACTCCAGCTTTAATAGTGCTTCATTGAGGTTTATATCCGGACAAACCTTTGCGAAGGTTTATTATCATAACCCTGATTTACTTAAAGTATTGTCAGAACACTTCTGCTACAAGGTCTGTCACAACGTGAATACTGTGGTGACTATATGTACAGACTTTTTAAGATTATTGGTCATTATCACATTCATACAATCTGTGTTAAACTTGTTAACAAACATAACAAATAGGATATGACCCTATCATTATGCAATGCACTGCATGTTTAGATGTTGACCCATTTATAGTTCGCCACAATGCTTTACAATTAATGTTGCGATGACCCGACTGATTTTGAACCCTATGATAACTTCTACTCACAGGAATTTATTACGATATATAATATAGAAGGCTAGAAAGAATATAGTTATAGTATATGTATATAGTAAAGGGCCTTCTTCTGCTCTCTATCTCTATCCTTCAATACTATATATCGTAATGAATGCATGTGCTTCTACCTAAATAGGCCTACTTTTTGATTTAATATTGTCTGATCATCATCATTCTTTTTTTGTCCTGGCTTCTGACAAGTATTTGCTTTGTGGCTTTCTGGGAATTTCTATTCATATATACATGATCGTTTTGTGTTATACTTATATTGCCTACTAATTGCTATTCATACTTCCTAGTTTGTAAGGGGTTATAGCCTGGCTGGTCGCATTTTATTGGAATGAAAATAGGTTAGAGTGAGGTATGGTGCACTCTAGAGCCTGGTTTAACCCCAGCAGCCTTTATGTCACTGACCATTCCAAGGAGGTACCCATATCGCCACTGACCATTCCAAGGAGGTACCCATATTTCAACCGTTTGAGTTTGCCATTTCGCATACTTTGCTCTTTTCTATCCTTGTGATTGGTGTTTGTTTCAAATACGTGTGTTTGGTTGATTTATTGTGTTCTGTGAATGTTATATTTCCTTCTCGACTTTTATACCATAATTTGTTTATAACTCGAAATAGGATATGGGTCACATTTAGTGATACTTATAGTTTTAAACTGTAAACATGATTCTATTACACTATTTAATATATTGCGTCCCATGGATCAAGGCGATACAAACCGTAGGAAAATATTCAAGTTCATGATGTGTTTGAGAAACGTTGACAAACTTCTTAACCAGAAGTTGCCTGTTCAATCAATCAGAACCTACAATTGAAATCAAGGTCACAGAAACACCAATGTTGGTTGGACAGTTAATGATCATATGTAACAAAAGTGCAAATTTCAAATAAATCATTTAGATAGTATTCAAGATGTTTTGGAGAAACTCTGTCAGACGTCATACCCAAACAATGACGTCGCTCAATCGCCTTCCAACGAAACTAGTCAATAAAAAAAAACCGTTATTTTTCTGATAAATACAATCAAACGTCTGTGACAAAATAGTGAACCAAGGTGGAACTTTACAATTTGATAAGACAGTAATTGCAGTAACTACTATTCTATTTTCAGGGAAAGTAAAGGTCCATAACTGTATTAAGAAATCTAAAAGCTACCATCGAACGGATTCTAAATATCTGCCAGTATGTTAATGTTATTAAGACTTCACACTAAACGATATGGTTTAAACCCTACACAATTCAAGATAGTTGTTGCAATAACCATATTTTCTAAGTAAATTAAGGGCCATACCTCTATTATGTATCATAAATATTATTAATATATACTGGTATCCTATTTGTATATAAAATTTCGACCCAAAATGTTGTTTAATTTTCAATAAAACTTGATTAATTAACATAAACTCAACACAAAAATGTATTTTCGTAGATAATCAGGTGCCATAACTCTATTTATAAAAGGCAAAGGAACACATTGATCGTAAGGAAGTGATGTCTGTTGGATATAAGGCTTCACAGCAATTTTAGTTAAAATCCAAAATAAGATAAAGAAACCTTGCACCTAAGCTTTACCCAAAATGTGCATTTTTGTTAAGTAACTCAGGGGTCATAACTCTATTCTGAAAAGGAGAAAATCGGTCTTGCTCGTAAGAAAGTGACATCTTAACGATATAACACTTCACAGTATAGTTGGTTTAAACCGAAAACAATTTACAGAAGTTATTAACAACGTGCATGGAAGCTTTAGCCAAAAGGTGTATGCCCGTCCCTCCCTCCACCCATCTGCCCGCCATCTTCAATCCTTAAACCGATTTTGATTTTAAAAAAATAATTGAAAATTGCATTCGGCATAAACAGAATATAATTAGGCGTGCATATGTCTTATTTATGTACAAAACAAAATCATATCGCTAAAATATAAACTTGTACACCTTTTTTCTTTGAATATCAATATTTTCTTATCACTTATGGGCTTCCGTAGAAAATGCGTTGGTGTTACGAAATGCAAAGAATACCATTAATCCATACAGTGGTTTCGTATAGAGTACAGTTTCTTCTATTGATATGCAAAACATCACGAGTATATCTATCCGGGTAAACCAAAAGTGTTTTTTTGCACGATACGAGAGGTTGGGTCCCAGCCTATATCACTTATAGTTTTCAAGAAGTAGTCGCTACAAACTTATTTTTTAAAAATCTATTTTTAGCTGTGACGGCCATTTTGAATTTCCGGCCGACCTGAAATTTTGCTAAGATCAATAAGACATTAAGAGCAACATTCCTGTGAAGTTTCATGACAATCCGCCAAGTAGTTTCAGAGAAGTAGTCGCTACAAGTTTTTACTATATAACTCTATGTAAACAAAGATGGCCGCTGGCAGCCATGTTTAACGTTGAATCAAAACGATTTTTGACTAGGATCAACATCATGTTATGCTGATCATTTTAAAAAAAGTCCCATATCAATATAACTTATATTATTCAAGAAGAAGTCGCTACAAACTTGTATTTTAAAACTCTATTTTTAGCTTTGGCGGCCATCTTGGATTTCACATCAACATAAATTTTTGCTAGGATCAACTAGACTTTATCGGCAACATTTCTGTAAAGTTTCATGAATATCCATCCAGTAGTTTCAGAGGAGAAGTCGCTACAAATAAAAGTTTACGATCAGACAGACGACGGACGCCGCACCACGGCATAAGCTCTGCTGATCTCTGATCAGTAAAGCTAAAAATCATCTTTATATAATAATTGACTTTCAAATAAGATCTTTTACCCCTCAGCTCCCTCAACCATATATTGTTAATGCGTATTGGCGTATGCCCAGCTACGGCCTGGCCTCTATAAATTCACGGGTGGGGTGGGGGTGGCTGTACACACATCACGGGTGGGGTGGGGGGTGGCTGTACACAAATCACAGGTGGGGTGGGGGGTGGCTGTACACACATCACGGGTGGGGTGGGTGGGGGAGGGGGTGGCTGTACACATATCTAAATAAGAAGGGTGACAGTCACAGTCCCTCCGTAAACGCTAATTCAGATGACACAGCTCGTTATCTTCATTGTTTGCAACTTAGAAGATATCATTTTCAAAAAGTTCACAACAAACAATGAATGAATGAATGGTGTTTTACGGCACGTAAAAAAATGATGAAAATGAAGAATTAATTAAAAATTAATGTAAATATATAAAGATAAAATTATTAAAAAATAAGGGATGATAAGGTGTAATATAAAGTATGTATGTAAATCAACAAATGCCCGTCAACGGGTATATAAACAAGTATAAATATATAAGAACACATTACAATGATTTATATAGTCTGATCTCTTTGAGGAAATCTAAAACAAGACTAAAATCTACAGTATCATATAACTCTTTCATAGTATTAACATTGTAGTACCTTTGACGCATAGGATCAAAGTCTACACATTCCAATAAGATGTGTTTGACCGTTAACGGTGCAAAGCAGGGTATACATTCTGGTAATTGCTCACCTTGTAATAAATATGAACACAGACATATTAATAAACAGATAGGAAACTTCCTATCTTAACCAATGAAGTAACCAAAATATCACGTGGCACCTTAACTTTTCCTTCTATCTCCTCTCTCAATTATTCACTGATTTTGATGAGAATACATTCAAACAATTCATAGTGAATAGCAAAATGGTATTATAATAATTTATGTTTATTTTGAAAGTTAGAAATTGTATAGAAAGATGTTTAAAGTTAAAAATGTCATCATTTTTCGCCTTTCTCTTAAAAATCAAGGTTTTGACATAGTCAAAGTTTCCGTCAAACTCCTTTTTTGCTCTAAATGTAAGAGAAAGAAAAATACTATCATTGGAAAGAAAATTAAATTTGTGATGGTATTTGGCATAAATAAAACTTGTATCTATAAAACTCTTCATAATATGTCTGTTTAAAGTTGGGAAATAATTTGTGAAATTTTCGCACTGTGCCACGTGAAATTAGGTAATTTCGGTAGTGTCCAATCTATTTGTTATTAGGTCTGTGATATGAATGAGTATAACGTGTATGCCCTATCCTGCACCGGGCTAGTATAACTTCCTCTCGACGAATGGGTATAAGAGAATTGTATTTTTCTAAAAGTTGAAGCACAACTGGGTTATCATGTTTCATATTATCCAGTGCTTGAAGAGATGAAAGGGAATCAGAAAAGATTACGAAATGGTCATCATCAGATTCCTGAATATAATTTAAGGCAAGTTCAATTGCCTTTAGTTCAGCTGAAAAGATGGAGGCCTTGTCAGGCAGGCGGCTCTTTATGCTGTGTTTGTGAACAGCTGCTGCAGCTACCTTATCTCCATCTTTAGAGCCATCTGTGTAGATATGTTGAAAGTCACTGTATTTCGATATAATTTCATTAAATTTGCTTTGAAAGACAGTAGGGTCTGTACTGGATTTGTTATTATTACAAAGATCAAAAATAATTGTTGGAGTTTCCAAAGTCCACGGTGGAATTTGTGGTACTTTGTACTTGGCAATCAAATTTAGGTCGATTTCAGTGTCTCTTAATTTTGGTTTAATACGAAGACCAAATGGTCGAATGGCCTTCGGTTTTCGATCAAAAAGAGGTTCACAACTAGGATGAAAAACGTTATCGAAAGTTGGGTTTGAAGGGTTAGACTTTAATTTAATGGCGTATTGAAGAGCTAATTTGTCTCGTCTATGAGACAGTGATGGCTCATTGGCTTCAACATATAGACTTTCGGCTGGTGATGTACGAAAGGCACCTAAGGCGAGTCGTAATCCTTGATTATGTATAGGGTCGAGCATCTGCAAGTACGACTTGCGAGTCGATCCATATACTACTGAGCCGTAGTCCAGCTTGGATCTGATAAGAGATCTGTAAAGTCGCAAGAGGACTTTTCGATCTGCTCCCCAATTAGTGTTTGCAACAACTTTAAGTAAATTAAGAGTTTTAAGGCATTTGGCCTTCAAGTATTTAAGGTGTGGTATAAACGTTAATTTACGGTCGAAAATAAGACCAAGGAATTTTGTCTCATCCACCACTGGTATTGGTGACAACAAAGCATTCTGGTACGGAAGAGTCGACTGTAAGAAAGCAGATACAAATGATCCCGTACTTACCTCATTTTGATATTCCTCTCCAACTTCAAGAGAACACATATCTCGTTGTATCTGTGATTTCTAAAAAAAATATTCCCTCAGCCAACCATCTATAGCAGACGCCATGTTTTTAGCCTGTGAAGAAGGCGGTGCCACCCTAAAAACTATCCAGTATAAATGATTAGGTCGACATCGCGACATTACGACAATTGAAAGAATGTCGCGATGTCGTTCGCGACATTACGACAATTGAAAGAATGTCGCGTTGTCGTTGGCGACATTACAACATCTTGTCGTGCTACGACATAATGTCGCGCGCGACAATGCGACACGACATATCGCAATGTCAGAGTTGTCGTATCGCGTTGTCGCCCACGACACTACGACATTGTATCTGGCCCCAACCGTACACCGTACACCGTAAAATAGAGTCTTCATTGATGCCATTTAATCACGAACTTGTTAAGGCATTTGATAAATGCTAAGACAAGAAAGGAAATTCATGGACAGATAAACAGTACGTCTTCGCACACAGGATCAAATCAGATTCTTTGTTGAATCTGACTAAATGGACTTGTGATATCAGACTTGTGATATCAGTTCCAACGAACTTCACGCTGTTTCAACTGTTTTCTAAACTGTCTTATGATATATATATTTATCATGTAAATGAAGTGTTTTTTGTTTTTTCCCCCCACAATCTAACTAACTTCGTTGTTGTATAATGACGTGTTTTGTTTTGTTGTTGAGACCAATATATATCTATTTCGCCGTCATGTGATTAAGTGCCCCGACATTTTACAACATTGCGGAAAATCCAAATGCTAACTGTCACTGCTGTGCCCATTTTAAAATCGACACGCTTTATATATAGCTAAACTTGCTTGACCAGTTTTGACAGTTCTTTTGTTGTTGTTGTTGTTCAAATTGTAGCTTATACATTAACTGTTTACTGATTTTTTTGATTTTTTTTTTACGATAATATTAGTATATACAATTAATGGTATTGATGGTATTATTAGTAATATATAATAACGTTTATAACTATTTAAATGATGAAGATGCAAGCATTAGGTGTATGGTGATGATTATGATGATTTTACAGACACATTGATGAGTATGATGACGAGTATAATGTTGTTGATACCATGGTGATGGTGATGAAGATGATGTAACGATGCTGATCGTGGTTTATTGCGATGATGATTATGACAATTATGTTGATGTAATGGTGGTTATGTTAATGTAGTGGGGATGATGTTGATGTAGTGGTGGTTATGTTGATGAAATGGTGGTTATGTTGATGTAATGATGATTATATTGATGTAGCGATGTTTAGTTTGATGTAATGGTGATTATGTTGAGAACAATGGGGATGATTATGATGATTTAAATTTACTGCACTGATGATTATGATAATTTTGCTTACGAAATTGATAATTATGGTGATAATTTTGATTATGTTGATGGTGATGAATTGATGATTATGATGATGCGGATGATTAATATTATGGTGATGATAATGGTATTGCCAATTAAGTGACGATAATATTAATAATTATGATGATTTGTATTGTTTCGTAATTATTGATGATGACTATGTTTATATGTTTTGATGACGATAATAACATGACTGTCTTTATATTAGTAAACTGTCACATTATCAAGTATTTAGTGAATGCAACAACTTAAGTTATCTGATTTTTTGTATGATCTTCGCTCGTTTCGAGTTCGATAAGAAATACAAATATTGACAATAAAATTAAAAAATAATATAAAAATAAAAGGTATAAAAATAGGAAATACAGGGTACAATGAATGAATGAATGGTGTTTTACGGCACGTCGACACATAGGTCATGTGCGCAAAAATTGATGAAAAATGAAGTATTATTTAAAAATTAGTGTAAATATATAAAGATAAAACTATTAAAAAACTAAGGGATGATAAGGTGTAATATAAACTATGTATGTAAATCAACAAATGCCCGTCAACGGGCATATAAACAAGTAAATATATATAAGAACACATTATAATGATTTATATAGTCTGATCTCTTTTAGGAAATCTAAAACAAGACTAAAATCTACAGTATCAAATAACTCCTTTATAGTATTAACATTGTAGTACGTTTGACGCATAGGATGAAAGTCTACACATTCCAATAAGATGTGTTTGACCGTTAACGGTGCAAAGCAGGGTATACATTCTGGTAATTGCTCACCTTGCAATAAATATGAATGAGTATAACGTGTATGCCCTATCCTGCACCGGGCTAGGATAACTTCCTCTCGACGAATGGGTCTAGTAGAAGAACGCCATTCTCCGAGTAACGGTTTAATTGAATGGAGTTTATTGTTAACGGACAAATCCCAAGCGGTTTGCCAAGAGTTACTAATATATGTGTTAATACAACTTTTAAAATCAGTATAAGGTAATTTGATATGTAAATATAATGCTGCTATCAGCTCTATCATTACCACGTATTCCTACATGGCTTGGAAGCCAGCAGCAAATAATAACATTATCAATTTTAAGAGAATTGTACTTTTCTAAAAGTTGAAGCACAACTGGGTTATCATGTTTCATGTTTCATATTACCCAGTGCTTGAAGAGATGAAAGGGAATCAGAAAAGATTACGAACATCAGATTCCTGAATATAATTTAAGGCAAGTTCAATTGCCTTAAGTTCAGCTGAAAAGATAGAGGCCTTGTCAGGCAGGCGGCTCTTTATGCTGTGTTTGTGAACAGCTGCTGCCCCAATTTGCTGATGATACTTCGATACTACTGGACCACAGATACCGGTTTAAAAAAAAAAAGTCTTATATTCTATTAAATACTGAAGGTCAGCATCGAGCAAATCCCAAAATATAGACAAGCATCTCAAAACAACAGCTGCAGTGTAAGTTTTTGAAGTCCCACAGAGATGGCATATGCTGCAATCAACTCCGGAATAAATTATCTTTCCAATAACATATACTTTCATATGTCCACACCACATAAGAAAAGCTCTGGTGCTCGAAAATCACAGAAAACGTACCTGTTTTTAAAAATCGACTCTAAGCCAGTCCGTATAATTCGCCTATACAGACCCAGTCCGTATAATTCGCCTATACAGACCCCCGTTTAGCCTTTGTAGAAGCTCCCGCGGACACAACAACTCATCGACACTATTCCTTACGCACAATATGTCTTTATCCGTGCAATAAATAATGTCCAAGTACCTTTCCGACGATCACAAGTACACGTTTACAACGTTTTCAAAAATCTCAGTATCACACGACGCTATTTGCATTGAGAATGCCGGAAGTTGATAGTAAACCATGACGTCATTACATTTTCAAATCGCTCCCACTTCATTGGTTCAATATTTAAATCAAATTTATTTTATCCAATGGGATAATTTAACAAATATTTCTGCGGCTTTGCTATCAACTTCCGGCATTTTCAATGCAAATAGCGTCGTGTGATACGGAGATTTTTGAAAACGTTATAAACGTGTACTTGTGATCGTCGGAAAGGTACTTGGACATTATTTATTGCACGGATAAAGACATATTGTGCGTAAGGAATAGTGTCGATGAGTTGTTGTGTCCGCGGGAGCTTCTACAAAGGCTAAACGGCGGTCCACGGGGGTCTGTATAGGCGAATTATACGGACTGGCTTAGAGTCGATTTTTAAAAACAGGTACGTTTTCTGTGTTTTTCGAGCACCAGAGCTTTTCTTATGTGGTGTGGACATATGAAAGTATATGTTATTGGAAAGATAATTTATTCCGGAGTTGATTGCAGCATATGCCATCTCTGTGGGACTTCAAAAACTTACACTGCAGCTGTTGTTTTGAGATGCATGTCTATATTTTGGGATTTGCTCGATGGTATTTAATAGAATATAAGACTTTTTTTTTTTAAACCGGTATCTGTGTACTGGACGGATCCGATACATCGTTAAACCAAACATAAAATGAATTAGAGCAATTTACCAAATATTCTGGGCTGAAAGTTAATTTTGATAGGTTCAATGAAATATAGTACAGAGTCGAATAAAAAAAAATGGAAACTTTCATGGGGTACAACCTCTTTAAAATTATTAGGTTTAAACTTCCATGTTGACCTTGAAAAAAATGATGTATTTGAATTATAAGCAAAAGGTTGAAAAGCTAAAGAAATCGATAATACACTGGAAAAAACGTCAGTTAACACCACTGGGAAGAATTACAGTTATTAAAACATTGTTAATACCAGCTTTTAACCACCTTTTCATATCCCTTCCTAACCCAGATATTAATACTGTAAAAGAGATTAACAATGTACTATATGATTTCCTGTGGCAAGGACATGCACAAATTAAAAGTACAGTTATTGTCAAACAGTACTCAGAGGGAGGATTAAATATGGTAAATCTTCAAAGGACTTAAAATAAAATGGATTAGAAGAATGATAATAAGTGATGGTACATGGCAAAACCTATGTGACTGCTATTTTGATAAAAGGAAACTGTATTCATGTGGGAAACATTATCCAGAAAAAATAGCATCATCAATTAAAAATAACTTTTGGAAAGATGTTTTAAAATCATATGTTGAAATGATAAATATATGTAACATAAACTCGTTTGAAGATTTTCTTAAAATGCCGCTTTTCTATAACCACAACATTTTATTCGCTTTTCTATAACCACAACATTTTATTAGGCAAGCAATGTGTTTTTATGGCATCCTGGTTTAACAAGGGAATACGGTATGTTAACGATATAGTGAATGATAATGGAAAGTTGCTTTCAATTGATGATTTTAAAGAAAAAATGAATATTAAAGTAAACTTCCTGCATCACCAAGGTATTTGTAGTGCAATTAAAAATTATCAGAATAAAAATGTCAACATGGAAGTGAAAACAACAAAATGTATTGACCCATTTACACCAATATATTTTAGTAATATTACAAAACATTGCAAAGGAGCAAGTAATTTTTACAAAATCTTTAATTATAACTCAGACAAACCAACCAGCCAGAAAAAATGGAATGACATTTATAATATGAATGAAAATGAATGGGAAATTGTCTACAGTTTACCATTTGAAACAACAAAAGACACATATCTACAATGGCTTCAAACAAGAATACTGCATAGAATCTTGGCAACAAATTCTTACCTAACAAAAATAAAGATAAAAAACAATGCTCTATGCACCTTCTGTAACAGAGAAACTGAAACCATTCAAGAAACACAAAATATAATCTTTGAAATCAACAAATTACTAAGAATAAAACATGTACATATAGACTTGAATGGAACAACTTTGATTTTTGGTGTCAAAAACTTTCAGTCCTGTGGAAAAAACATCTTAATACTGGAATTAAAGCGATATATATACAGAAGCAGATGTCTAGGAAAAAAAATTATCATTTGATAACTTACAGAAAAGCTTAACATTTATGTATGAAATTGATCAAAAAATAGCTCTTAAGAACAATGAACTGAACACGTTTGAGGGACATTGGTCAATGGTCAAATATTTTTGTATTATTTAAATCACTGAGAGGATAATGCAAATTATGGACATTTTTACTTGAGAACTGTTCATACTTCAAAAAATTGTCAACCTCATATTTTTAACTGGTCAAACTTTACACATGCGTGCACCCACCCCCCTACTTTTTTTTCTCTCATGATATGGGAAGCTATCATGTGGAAGTACACATTTTTCTCTCTATATTAGAGGGAGATAACAAACCAAAATAATTAAAGTGATTTATTATCTTCTTTTTAAATATAAAGTAAACTAGATAAGGTAGATTTCAACATATTATAAGACAGAAACATGTTGTTTTGTTTACCTATTGAATGAAAGTATTTGTCTGGAATGAGTGTGTTGAAAAATAGGTTTATATTTATATTTGTAAAGTGTGCGGTGGGATGGGTCCCCGACCTATAACACACTCATTGACGGGGAAAATAAATGGACTTACCATTATTGGTAGCTGGAAAAAAAAAAAAAAAAAAAGAAACGAGCGAAGAACTTGTTTGTAGTACATGTTTGTTTTTTTACGATACTCTCTATCTCTATTCTTTTCCCTTTTCTTGTACATGCGCATTTCGCTCATTTCGAGTTCGATAAGAAACGAGCGAAGAACTTGTTTGTATTACATGTTTTTTTTTTTTACGATACTCTCTATTTCTATTCTTTTCCCTTTTCTTGTACATGCACATTTCCTTGCTCGGTTTGTTGACTCCGGCGTCTTGGTTGTACTAGGTTGGCCACCCTCCACATGTTGAAAGTGTCTTTATTGCCCAATGGAATGAATGAATGGTGTTTTACGGCACGTCGACACATAAATAGGTCATATTGTGCGCAAAAACTGATAAAAGATGAAGGATGAAATGTTGGAGGGTGGCTATTGGCCTCTTTCATTGTATCTGTAGTGGCATTCCCAGGATAGTCATCGATTTACTTAGGTTTGCCATTACAATTTTTCTGTCTAATCAACCCGAGCAATGTCACATGTGTTGCATATGCATATTCTTTCTTCCACTTCTACTTTTTCTTTATTTTTCTATTTTTTTATTATCTTAATATGTTCTACTACATATCATGTTGTAGTTAATCCAGTTTATTGATACGTGTTAATAGCAATTGTCATTCTTTATATTTGTTAAAACTCCAGTGTAGGGAAGGGCCGTAACTAATGTGGGTAGCACTTGTGGCCCGACCCGATTGCATTGTACTTGTACATATATGGCAATAAAATATGTTTAAATCGAAGTAACGAGTTACTTTTTTTTCTCACTTATAGCTAGATCTAGTCTGTCTGCTTATAGGTACCGTGCCATCTTATGGCCAGCTTTCGAGAATTTCTGGATAATTTTTTAACACCCGAGTGAACCGTCGATATAAAAAAAAAAAGAAAAAAGAGCAACATCTTTCAAGTTTGGAATAAATAGATCTAGGTTTCTTTCCATATTCTCAAATATTCCATAGCCTCTCAATTTTGTAGTTCATAGTAAGGAAACTGTTAAATGCCTTGTTTTCTTTATTGTTTTTAATATTAAGCAAAAACGTTGCCGGCTTCACAGAACCGCACCTCCCCAAATGAACTGCTTGCACGTCTTTTTGTGAAAGGAAGTGGACGGGATATGCAGTTCCTTCAACATTTTAATTTTTTTTTTAAAAAATCAGTTACATGTATAAGTATCTAGAAGTTCTATTCGCATGCAACTTATACCAGTGCATATGATAAATAGCTTAAAAACAAAAACACTTTAAAAAGTGTAAGCTTTATTTGTGTCATGCAACTCTTCACTCAGTTACTATACATATAAAGCCAACAATTCGGTAATTGACTGTTTACACACCGACATTTAATTTATCAATAACACTATTAAGATATTTCACCCTATATAACTTCGCCATACCGCTCAAGTGAGTTGTACATGTATATTAAAGTCGTTTACAATGCTAAATATCGCCATTGATTTAAGAAGCGGCAGCACGATTTATCTATCTATCTATCTATCTTCCTTTAATTCCAAACCCCTGCTGATCGGACTACACCAATTACCAACCAATCAGCGGGCAGGGAAAAAGTTCCAGGTAAATTCGGAGCTATTACACAGAATCTCTTAATTTTGATTGGTTGTCAAGGTAAACACATCAAAATATCTTGCTAAAAAAATAAATTCAACTTGTGAAGAGAACTTATAAAGGTTAAATCATACATTTGTGCAATGTATTCATAATGTGTTGCATAATCAAAGAAAGAAGTATATTTTACATTTTCCTCATGTTTTTACATGCAAGTAGGTGGGTCAGCAACATCCGACCCAAACAACTTTTTCAAAACATACTCTATGTACGGGTTCTGTATGTTTTTTTGATAAAACTAAGATAGGTCTTTCAAAACAAGTAATAAAAAAAAGAGCTTCCTATATTGGTGACCGGTAAAAGACGGTTAATTTGCCGGGACTTGCCGGTCTCGGGTAGGAGGTGTTAAATGTAAAATTATATTGTGTAATCAAAACATTATATTTAGATTGTGGAAACTAATTTGGTGTGTCGATATATGATTAAATAAAGGATAATGATAAAAATATTTAAAAAAAATCATGTGTTTGATCTTTGTATTGGTGTATTTGCATGAAATTGAAAACGCCGGGCTCCGTTTTAGAAACGCCGGGCTCGTCTTTAAACCATTATTACTAACTAATTATCAAATTCTAATTGTATTTTTCACATTGGTTATGTAAAATAACTCATTCTAAATATGATTTAAAAAAAAGCTTTATTATTTTGTAAATAAGGGTACCAAAATGTGTATATTTAGACTGTGTACCATGCAGTTGGAAATTTCAAATGAACGCGGGAAAATTATCCTTTTTTAATCATATCTCAAGACACCAAATTAGTTTATAATGTTTACAACGCTTCACATGTTAACAATGGAGACATACCGATTTATTTGTATACTAAAGCATATGCGTATTTCAAAAAAACACAACCCGTATTATCGTATATTATTTTATTCCATATACAAAAAAGCATGAATAATAAGAATTTAATAACATGATATTTTCATTTATGACACATTAATGAATGAATGAATGGTGTTTTACGGCACGTCGACACATAAATAGGTCATATTGTGCGCAAACATTTATGAAAATGAAGTATTAATTTAAAATTAATGTAAATATATAAAGATAAAACTATTAAAAAATAAGGGATGATCAGGTGTAATATAAACTATGTATGTATGTCAACAAATGCCCGTCAACGGGCATATAAACAAGTAAATATATATAAGAACACATTACAATGATTTATATAGTCTGATCTCTTTCAGGAAATCTAAAACAAGACTAAAATCTACAGTATCAAATAACTCTTTCATAGTATTAACATTGTAGTACCTTTGACGCATAGGATCAAAGTCTACACATTCCAATAAGATGTGTTTGACCGTTAACGGTGCAAAGCAGGGTATACATTCTGGTAATTGCTCACCTTGTAATAAATATGAATGAGTATAACGTGTATGCCCTATCCTGCACCGGGCTAGGACAACTTCCTCTCGACGAATGGGTCTACTAGAAGAACGCCATTCTCCGAGTAACGGTTTAATTGGATGTAGTTTATTGTTAACTGACAAATCCCAAGCGGCTTGCCAAGAGTTACGAATATATGTGTTAATACAACTTTTAAAATCAGTATAAGGTAATTTGGTATTAGATATGACACATTATATCATGTTGATTTTTCTTTAGAAAGGTATGGTATATGTCTGATAAAAATGTAAACATGTAGGTCTATTGAATACTTTACATTACTATTCATCAACTGGACTGTTTATCCTTTTACAGACTGCATAGCATCAACTACTCCGACACATTGTTTGTTTTACCACTTTTTACATTTTTTCCCTTCACATTGGATAGATACATGATTGTTCAATTTTTATACATTTCACTGTGTGACTTATGAAACCATCATTTCTACTAATTTTCTTTTCTTTTGGGAATGGGGTCAATGTTCCCGCGTTCAAACAATCAAGCAAGTGTTTTCTTAATTGAGTTCCGTCAAATTGTGTCCTTACATTGAAAGTATTATTACACAATTCAACAAGATTTGCAATGGCAAACAGACCGCAGTCATAAGAATTGTTTTGTTACTGCTCTCTCGGGACATTAACTTCGAGATATTTTTTATCATTGCCATAAATTGCTGACGTAAAAATATGTTTCCAGTATTCGAACAGCACCATATTGTCTACTAGCATCTTTTTGTGATCATCGATCCATTTAATTCTCCGCTACCGGTACAATCGACGATATGATGACTGTTGCCCTGTATTAAAGATAAGTTTTTGTATGTTAATTTTCTACATATGTGGAATATAAATCTATTTGTAACACAAAACCATCTAATAGTGTCAGTAAATATAAGTCAATTATAAACAATTAATTATATTTTCAACAACTGAACGCACATACAAACTTCAACAAAAAAACTTGTGTATTACCGATTTAATGGGATTAACGGGTTAATGCAATCGCACCTGTGGTGTGACACACAGGTGTGACAGACGCGTGTCTCGGGATATACAGAGAGCTCAATGACACGCTTCATGTGAAGGTAATATTCTTGATTAATAAACTAATTATATATTAATGTATTATGTTTTAAATAGCAATTATAGACCAATCACATTGTTAAGTTGCTTCGGAAAACTATTTACAACAATTATAAATATACGTCTACAGACGTTTTTAGATACGCATGATTTAATAACTGAACATCAAGCAGTATTTAGGAAAGATTTTTCTACAACCGATAATATGTTTATTTTACACAGCCTTATACAAATATTAAATAACAATAAAAAGAAACTATTGTGTGCTTTTATAGATTTGAAACAAGCTTTCGACAAAGTATGGAGAGCAGCGTTATGGTATAAACTATCAAGGCACGAAATAACAGGAAAATGTTTTGATTTAATTAAAAGTATGTATAGTAATATAAAATCATGTGTAACTGTAAATGGAACACATTCCGATTATTTCCCATCTAATATAGGAGTACGGCAAGGTGAAAATCTTTCGCCAATTTTGTTTTCACTATAAACGATCTACACGATTTTCTGCGCAGTAGTAATATTGTTGATGGTACATACTGCCAACCTCATGCACTTGATCAAGTAAACATGTTTTTTAAATTGTTTGTTTTATTATATGCTGATGATACAGTTATTGTGTGTGAAAGTGAGAAAGATTTACAGAATGCATTGAATGTTTATAAATTGTATTGTGATGAATGGAAACTTACAGTAAACATAGATAAAAATCTAAAGTGCTGGTTTTCTCAAAAGGTAGACAATCTAATTATAAGTTTACGTTTAATGGTGATTCAATTGATATTGTAACAGAATATAAGTATCTAGGTATATATTTTAGTAGAAGTGGTTCTTTTTATTTGGCAAAGAAACATATTGCTAATCAGGCTACTAGAGCTCTATACAGTCTACTCAAAAAGCTAGACATTTGTCATTACCAATAGACTTGCAAATAGATTTATTCGATAAAACAATAAAACCCATTCTTTTATATGGCAGCGAAATATGGGGGTATGGAAATCTTGATGTAATTGACAGGGTACAATTGAAGTTTCTAAAGCATATTTTGAATCTAAAAAAATCTACTGCAAATTATATGTTATACGGGGAAACAGGGGTATTTCCAGTATCAGTAGATATTCATACTAGAGTAATTTCGTTTTGGGCTAAAATTAACAATCCAGAAAGAGCTAAACTTTCAAACTTAATTTATGAAATACTACGCAGCCATTTCAAATAGAGCGCATCAACTATTGCAAAAAGAAACTTTCAGTGGCTAAACCAGATCAGAGACATACTGATTAAATGTGGCCTAAGTGGAGTATGGGATTCGCAGACCTTTCCCAACACTAAATGATTAAAGTGTTCAGTAAATCAAAAGCTCAAAGATTTATTCTTAAATGAGTGGTATTCTAAAGTAATGAATTCGAGCAACAGTACCTCCTATCGTTTATTTAAACATAAGTTTTGCTTTGAAAACTATCTTACCAACGCACCATATTGTTCGTTAAAATATGTAACCAAATTCAGAACAAGAAATCACAGGTTACCAGTTGAAACTGGCTATTGGAATAAAACTCCGTATAATCGTAGAATATGCCAGCTTTGCAAAACGGATATAGGGGATGAGTTCCATTATCTGTTTGTATGCCGCGAATTCAAAACTCAACGTAGTAAATATATCAGTCCAGAATATTTTAAAAGACCCAATGTATACAAATTTGATAAATTAATAAACACCAAAAATAATTCCGAGTTTAGAAAATTGTGTGAATTTATTAAAAACATCATGCAAAGAGTCAAATAGATAATATTCATGTTGTAATGTAATACTGTTTGATTTTGTTTAATTATCATATGTATTGGTTTCGACATTATTTTTGCCATGCAATTGCCAACAAATACATGAAGAACTATCCCATATATGTGTATACAAAACACATCTTTAGTTATATGATAAATGAGGACTACCTGGGAGGCCATTTCTTCTCCCAGCTATTACCAAACTGCATTACTCTTTTGTAATTAACAACGTCATATTATATCTATAATATCTGTCTTCTATTATACTTATGAGCCTCGATGATGATTTAAATGTTGTTATACATACCTCATATATTCATGTAAATGTGAATTGAGTGAATAAAAGATATTGTATTGTATAAATAGCTGAACGCACCCTATCTATCTCTCACTTGAATACGAACTTAATTTAAAAAATAATTATGTATTACCGATTTAATGGGATTAGCATAATGTAACAACACCACGGCTTTAAAAAATAATTAACCACACGCTGCATGTGAAGGTATGTATATTTCGTCAGTTTTAAAAAGTTCAATGCTTTATGAATTATATAATATCAGTTAATATTCTTGATTAATAAACTAATTATATATTATGTATTAAATAACTGAATGTACCCTATCTGAAACCATACTACCTGCTCTCACGTGAATACGAACTTAAAAAATAATAATTGTGTATTACCGATTTAATGGGATTAGCATACTAAAACAACAACACGGCTTTAAAAAATAAATAACGGACTAATGGAATCCAAAAAACTTGTGTATTACCAAACTTGTGTATTACCAAACAATTCACGTGTTAATGCAATCACACCCATGGTGTGACACCCGCTGAGACAGACACGTGTCTTGGGATACACACAAAGATCAATGACACGCTTCAGGTGTATGTACGTGTATTACCTTGGATTCACTAATCTGATGCCATCGTACATCAAAAACAATCTGAAATAATAAGAATACTGGAAAAGTATTTCTTGTTTTCAGTTTAAATGACGTGAAATTAAACAGTGACGTAACGGGGTGAAAACTAGCTATACAATAACATAACATAATTGTATTCAGCATTAAACCACATAGCCTACATATAAATATGAAAATACAAAAGTCCACATAGCCTACATATAAATATGAAAATACAAAAGTCTGTCTCTCCCTTTCATGGAATGAATGGTGTTTTACGGCACGTCGACACTAAAAATAGGTCATATTGTGCGCAACAATTTATGAAAAATGAAGTATTAATTAAAAATTAATGTAACTATATAAAGATAAAACTATAAATAAGGGATGATAAGGTGTAATATAAACAATGTATGTAAATCAACAAATGCCCGTCAACGGGTATATAAACAAGTAAATATATATAAGAACACATTACAATGATTTATATAGCCTGATCTCTTTTAGGAAATCTAAAACAAGACTAAAAGCTACAGTATCAAATAACTCTTTCATAGTATTAACATTGTAGTACCTTTAACGCATAGGATCAAAGTCTACACATTCCAATAAGATGTGTTTGACCGTTAACGGTGCAAAGTTGGGTATACATTCTGGTAATTGCTCACCTTGTAATAAATATGAATTTCATGGTGACTTTCATATAATAAATATATATAAATATACAAGAGGTCAATGACCTTGAAGCTCTACTGATTGATTTTGATTTCAGGAAGTAGTCGCTACAGGCTTGTATTTTGAAAAATTACTTTTTAGCCGTGGCGGCCATCTTGAATTTCCGGCCGACCTGATATTTTGCTAGGATCAATAAGACATCAAGAGCAACATTCCTGTGAAAGTTTCATGAAAATCCGTCAAGTAGTTTCAGAGGAGTAGTCGCTACACGTTTTCATTATATAACTCTATGTAAACAAAGATGGCTACTGGCAGCCATGTTTAACTTTGAATCAAAATAATGTTTGACTCTGATAACCATCATGTCATGCTTATCATTTTACAAAAAGTCCCATATCAATATCACTTATAGTTTTCAAGATGTAGTCGCTACAAACTTCTTTTTTAAAAATCTATTTTTAGCTGTGGCGGCCATCTTGAATTTCCGGCCGACCTGAAATTTTGCTAGGATCAATTAGACATTAAGAGCAACATTCCTGTGAAGTTTCATGAAAATCCGTCAAGTAGTTTCAGAGTAGTAGTCGCTACAAGTTTTCATTATATAACTCTATGTAAACAAAGATGGCCGCTGGCAGCCATGTTTAACGTCAAATCAAAACGATTTTCGACAAGGACCAACATCATGTCATACTGATCATTTTAGGAAAAGTCCCATATCAATATCTCTTATAGTTTTGAAGAAGTAGTCGCTACAAACTTATTTATTTTAAATCTATTTTTAGCTGTGGTGGCCATGTTGTATATCCGGCCGACATGAAATATTTCTATGATCAACTAGACATCAAGAGCAACATTCCTGTGAAGTTTCATGAACATCCGTCAAGTAGTTTCAGAGGAGTAGTCGCTACAAGTTTTTACTATATAACTATGTAACCAAAGATGGCCACTGGCTGCCATGTTTAACGTCGAAACAAAATAATTTTCGACAAGGATCAACATCATGTCATGCTGATCATTTTAGAAAAAGTCCCATATCAATATCACTTATAGTTTTCAAGAAGTAGTCCCCCCCCCCCACCCACCCCCCCAGTCGGTGGTGGGGTGATAAGAATCAGCCGACTGCTCGTTACTTAGCAGAGGGGTAAACCCCCCCCCCCCCCCATACCCCCCCCCCCCCCCCCCCCCCCCCCCAAAATGTAACCCACCTGTTGACCGTGGGTGGCGACCCGTGTCGTTGGAGAAGGGAGTCCTGGTGGTTGAGTGGCATGGAGATCTGGTAGTTATCTCCACGTTGCAACACACCACTTTGGTCCGGACTTCAACTAGACGGGCGGTCAGATTTGGCCCGATCTGATCAATCGGTTTGTCACGCCAGCTACAAGAGACCCGACCTTATTATTCAGACAGTACCAGTACACTGTATCTTACTTACTTTTTATATTGTTCTACTTTAAACATTATATAGATAGGGTCTTTTATGGCGGTGGCGCACGGGCTAATCATGTATTTCAAAACGCTATATGGCTATACTCGTGCCACTTTTTAAGCGGAACATAAGTGCGGCTCTTTGACTTTTTAGTTAAGGGGTTATATCCGCTGGGTGGTATGGGGGGTCTGATGCGTTAGCTTTATATGAGTATACCTTCTACGTATTCTTGGCATTTAGCTGTTGGATATCCACAGCAAATGTCCCCTTGTTGGACTACGAGGTGGGTGAGAAGCGTGGAAGATGAATTCTTAACGCCACATCATGGCATCACAAAACGCACAAACTACTAATAAACGGGAAAAAACAGATAATGAATCTGATACTGAGGAATCAGTAATCAATCAATCTTTTCCTCATTTTCTCATTATCGAATCGGAAAACGGGGAAAAACCTATTGCAGATATGTCACCTTTCGTGATCGAGAAAACTGTCCATTCCATTGCTGGACATGTAAAACAAATTAAAAAATTAAAAAACAAAACAATTCTTATTGAAACAAACAAAAAATCTCACTCCGATAATTTACTTACAATTACACAAATTTTAAACACAAAAGTCAAATGTTACGCTCACACCTCTATGAATATCTCCAAAGGCGTCATCAGGTGCCCGGATCTCTCCGGAGTACCTGAAGACGAAATTATTCGCGAGCTTGCGCCACAGTTGGTAACTGCAGCTCGCCGAATAACCATCAAAAGGAATGACAAAATTATTAGTACAAATACTATCATACTCACATTTGCAACACCCGTCTTACCAAAAACAATAAAGGTGGCATATCTGCAATTGCATGTTGACGCCTACATTCCAAACCCGTTACGTTGCTACAACTGCCAAGCCTTTGGGCACCACAACTCCAGGTGTACTAAAGAAGAACGTTGTGGTAAATGTGGCGACTCTGCATTCAAACATAACGAATCAGATTGTCCTAACGACCTCAAATGTACCAACTGCGGTCTGGGACATCACGCAAATTCAAAATTATGTGAAAAATTTAAAAAAGAAAAAGAAATCATAACAGTTAAATATACTATACACAAAACATTCCCTTTCCAGAAGCAAGAAAATTTATTGAAGAAAAATATAAAATTTCAAGTCCGACCTCTTACGCATCTATTCTCAAAACAACAGCAACACACACAGAATGCAGGGATGCAAGTACGCAATACGAACCACAGCCAGAAATTCAAAATACAAAGAATACTTCCTCAGTATCAAATCCAAACAAAAGTCAACAAACACAACTTAACAAACCAAAATTAAACTTTTCACCTAATCAAACTTTTACATTTAAATCAAACACAAAACAGGCAGGCTCTGGCAATGTCAAGAGCATGTCAATTTCTCAGAATTGGAAAGAGGGTTCTTCTAAGACTGTGAAGTCTAGAAGTTCCCCAGTCGTGAAGCCTAATACATCCTCGGTTGGAAGGCCTAGTGCTGCTCCGGCTAAGGAAGTTGGAACGCCTAGTGCTGCTCCAACTAAGGAAGTTGGAAAGCCTAGTGCTTCTCCAACTGGGGAGCACAATGAGCAGCCAAAGGTGTCTAATGGCCCTATTGAGCTGCATAACAAATTCGAACAGCTTATGGACATTTCAGAGCCGGCAGCTGCACTGCCACTTCCATCCTCTCATGAAAGGTAAGTTGAGGTGCCACTTCAGCTGACTTCTTCCGGGGAGGAGGATGCATCAGTGGAGATGTCGCTGCTTGAGTCTCCTAAGACCTCTCCTAAATCTAAGGCCAAAAATAAAAACAAAATTAAAAATCGCCTTAGCGCTAAATAATGGGTAAAACTAATAAGATCATTCAATGGAATTGTCGAGGTTTGAAACCAAATTAGGATGAAATCAGCTTAATTTTAAATGAACACAACCCTTTTGCCTTTTGTCTTCAAGAAACATTCTTGAAGACAAGTGATAAGGTATCTTTTAAACAATACTCACTATACAATCATATTTGTGATACCGGGGACAAGGCCACTGGTGGAGTTTCGATAATCGTTAATCGAAACATTCCTCACAGACCTGTTGCGTTGAAAACAAATTTGCAAGCTATTGCGGTCAGTGTTACTATGCACAGAGTCATAACAATATGTTCCTTATATTTACCACCTAGTTCTTCACTAGACCCTAACGATCTAAATCACCTAGTTGCACAATTGCCATCACCTTTTATACTCTTGGGCGATTTTAATGCACACAACTACATCTGAGGTTATAAAGATATAAACGATAAAGGCAAGAAAATTGAGGATTTCTCAGCCAAAAACAATTTGTGTCTTTTTAATAATAAGTCACATACTTACTTACATCCTGCTACAGGCTCTCATTCTTCCATTGATTTAACAATATGCGATCCAACGCTTTTGATGGATTTTTCGTGGAGTGTTGGAGACGACCTCTGTGGAAGTGACCACTTCCCCATATTTCTTGAAAATATCGGCCCTCCACTTCTCGAAAAAACGCAACGATGGAAACTTCGCAAGGCTGATTGGACTACGTTTCAATCTCTTTGAGAGGAACAATTAAAGCCTTCCGTTTTCGAGGATGTCGAAGACGCAACTGCTCTTTTTACCAAAACTCTTCACGATATAGCTGATCAAACCATTCCAAAAACCTCGGCAAATCCTAAACGCCCACATAAACCATGGTACGACGATGACTGCAAAAAGGCAGTCAGCGATCGTAAAGCTGCATTAAATAATTTTAACTTGCGGCCAACTCAAACAAATTTAGATAACTTTAGAGTTTTTCGTGCGAAAGCCCGTCGTACTATTTAGGATAGCAAGAGGAAATCCATGAGAACTTACGTCTCTAGGCTGAATTCTCGCTCATCTCTTAAGAAGACATGGGACATGGTCCGGAAAATAAGTGGTAAAGGTAATTCTAGTACTGTAAATCATCTTAAAACAGATAATGCAGATATAACATCTGTCAAAGATATTACAAACACTTTGGCAGAAACTTTTTCAAAAAATTCTTCTTCTGAAAATTGTCAACCAAATATTCTGAAAAGTAAGAAACAAAAAGAACAGAAGAAGCTGAACTTCAAGTCTAAAAACTTGGAAAAATACAATAAACTATTCACTCTCAAAGAACTTCGAGAGTCCATTAAAAAGGCTCATGATACATCAGCTGGTCCTGATGATATCCATTATCAATTACTAAAACATTTACCTGAATCCTGTCTCTCTACCCTTCTTGATATATTTAATAAGGTTTGGGTGACGGGAATCTTCCCCGATTTTTGGCGGGAAGCCATCGTTATTCCAGTCCCCAAACCTGGAAAGGATCATACGGACCCAATAAAGTATCGCCCAATCTTTTATTATTAACGAGTTGTATATGTAAAACCATGGAACGAATGATTAATGAGAGACTCGTTTGGTACCTGGAGTCCAACAAACTGATAACAAAGTATCAAAGTGGATTCCGGCGCCAACGAGGCACAACAGATAATCTCATACGATTTGAATCGTTTATTAGGGAAGCTTTCATAAAAAAAGAACATTTAGCCGCTGTATTTTTTGACTTGGAGAAAGCTTATGATACTGCATGGAAGTACGGTATTATGAATGATCTACATGACATTGGTCTTAGAGGCCGATTACCCATTTTTATAGAGAAATTCGTAGATGATAGACAGTTTCGTATCCGAATGGGTTCAACCCTCTCTGATATTCATGAACAGGAGATGGGTGTTCCACAGGGCAGCATACTATCTGTCACACTTTTTAATATAAAGATTAGCAGTATAGTAAAATGCATCAATCCAGGTGTGGATTGTTCGCTATATGTTGACGACTTTGTTATATGTTATCGTGCTAAAAACGTGAATACTATCTAGAGACAATTACAACAATGTCACAATAAACGTCAGACCTGGTCTGATGAAAATGGTTTTAAATTTTCTAAATCTAAAACTAATTGTATGCACTTTGTCAACTTCGTAAACATCATGAAGACCCTCATCTAACACTGGATGGGTCACCAATACCAGTAGTGGATGAGACAAAATTCCTTGGTCTTATCTTCGACCGTAATTTAACGTTTATACCACACCTTAAATACTTGAAGGCCAAATGCCTTAAAGCTCTTAACTTACTTAAAGTTGTTGCAAACACTAATCGGGGAGCAGATCGAAAAGTCCTCTTGCGACTTTACAGATCTCTTATCAGATCCAAGCTGGACTACGGCTCAATAGTATATGGATCGACTCACAAGTCGTACTTGCAGATGCTCGACCCTAAACATAATCAAGGATTACGACTCGCCTTAGGTGTCTTTCGTACATCACCAGCCGAAAGTCTATATGTTGAAGCCAATGAACCATCACTGTCTCATAGACGAGACAAATTAGCTCTTCAATACGCCATTAAATTAAAGTCTAACCCTTCAAACCCAACTTTCGATAATGTTTTTAATCCTAGTTGTGAACCTCTTTTTGATCGAAAACCGAAGGTCATTCGACCATTTGGTCTTCGTATTAAACCAAAATTAAGAGACACTGAAATCGACCTAAATGTTATTGCCAAGTACAAAGTACCACACATTCCACCGTGGACTTTGGAAACTCCAACAATTATTTTTGATCTTTGTAATAATAACAAATCCAGTACAGACCCTACTGTCTTTCATGGCAAATTTAATGAAATTAAATCGAAATACTGTGACTTTCAACATATCTACACAGATGGCTCTAAAGATGGAGATAAGGTAGCTGCAGCAGCTGTTTTTTCACACACAGAGCATAAAGAGCCGCCTGCCTGGCAAGGCCTCTATCTTTTTCAGCTGAACTTAAGGCAATTGAACTTGCCTTAAATATATTCAGGAATCTGATGATGACCATTTTGTAATCTTTTCTGATTCCCTTTCATCTCTTCAAGCACTGGTAATATAAAACATGATAACCCAGTTGTGCTTCAACTTTTAGAAATGTACAATTCTCTTATAATTGATAATATTTATTTATTTTCTGCTGGCTTCCAAGCCATGTAGGAATACGTGGTAATGATAGAGCTGATAGTGCTGCTAAGGCAGCATTAGATTTACATATATCTAATTACCAAATTACCTTATACTGATTTTAAAAGTTGTATTAAACATATATTCGTAACTCTTGGCAAACCGCTTGTGATTTGTCAGTTAACAATAAACTCCATTCAATTAAACCGTTACTCAGAGAATGGCGTTCTTCTAGTAGACCCATTCGTCGAGAGGAAGTTGGCCTAGCCCGGTGCAGAATAGGGCATACACGTTATACTCATTCATATTTATTACAAGGTTGAGCAATTACCAGAATGTATACCCTGCTTTTGCACCGTTAACGGTCAAACACATATTGCTAGAATCTGTAGACTTTGATCCTATGCGTCAAAGGTACTACAATGTAAATACTATGAAAGAGTTATTTGATACTGTAGATTTTAGTCTTGTTTTAGATTTCCTAAAAGAGATCAGACTATATAAATCATTATAATGTGTTCTTATATATATTTACTTGTTTATAATACCCGTTGACGGGGTCATTGGGCATTTGTTGGTTTACATACATAGTTTATATTACACCTTATCATCCCTTATTTTTTAATAATTTTATCTTTATGTTTACACTAATTTTTAATTAATTGTTCATTTTTATCAATTTTTGAGCACAATATGACCTATTTATGTGTCGACGTGCCGTAAAAACACCATTCATTCAATTAAATCATGACAACAAACAATACTGTTGGTGGCAATTTCTCAAAAATAATGCACTGTATTTAAAGGTGATGACTGTTATTTTCATTAAGAGATCACTGGTGTTGTTTATTGCTTTACTTACATTGTGTCCTTTTCTGTTTGAGTTGTCTCTTTGTCTCTGAATAGTGAAAACATTTGTTGTTGGTGATGATGATTATGGTGCTTGTGCCAGTGTTGATGTTGGTAATGACTATCGTGATTCTTGTGATACGTCCGGTGATGATAGTCGTGTTGATGCAGCTGGTGATGATTTCTCTAGATGATACGTCCGGTGATGATTGTCGTGATGATGCAGCTGGTGATGATTCTTGTCGTGATACGTCCCGGTGACGATTGTCGTCTTGATGCGGCTGTTGATGATTCTCTAGATGATACGTGTTGATGCAGTTGGTGATGATTCTCTCCGGTGATGATTGTCGTGTTGATGCGGCTGGTGATGATTCTCTAGATGATACGTCTGGTGATGATTGTCGTGTTGATGCAGTTGGTGATGATTCTCTAGATGATACGTCCGGTGATGATTGTAGTGTTGATGCAGCTGGTGATGATTCTTGTCGTGATACGTCCGGTGATGATTGTCATGTTGATGCAGCTGGTGATGATTCTCTAGATGGTACGTCCGGTGATGATTGCCGTGTTGATGCAGCTGGTGATGATTCTCTAGATGATACGTCCGGTGATCGTACTTGTCTTACTGGCGAGGATGCTGGTGATATTGAGTCGGGTAGCACTGAAAGTGGAATCACTGGAAGTGATACAGCTGTTTAAAGAAAAAACAATAATTTGTTAGATTTTAGAATTAAGGGATAAGGGGAATATGCTCTTAAAGACCCTGCTAAGATGTATACCAGTGAAACAGACAGTGGTAAATAAAAATACCTTGCTGTTTGGTAAACAAAGGTATTCTGGAATGCTAGAAAGCTAATGATTGCTCTTATCAAGTTTGTTGAAATAGCGAATTTTGGTCCAGCCTCTCACATTTTTTACATAGCTAATGTAAAGGTGAATCCACCAAGG
>JAWPHD010002072.1:0-277011 GCA_037043455.1 Cyrtodaria siliqua | reverse complement strand
AGGTTATGGCTGCTTTTAAAACAAGCAAATAGTCAAGGTTATGCTGCCTTTAAAACACGCAAATAGTCAAGGTTATGCTGCCTTTATGGGCACCTGGGAAGAACCATCGACGTTCCGCAAGCCAGCTGGATAGCTTCCTCACATAAAGATTCCTAGGCCCCTGAGGGATCGAACCTACAGCGGTGAGGGTCCTTTAAAACAAGCAAATAGTCAAGTTATGGCTGCCTTTAAAACACGTAAATATTCAAGGTTATGCTGCCTTTAAAACAAGCAAATAGTCAAGGTTATGCTGCCTTTAAAACACGCAAATAGTCAAGGTTATGCTGCCTTTAAAATAAGCAAATAGTCAAGGTTATGCTGCCTTTAAAACACGCAAATAGTCAAGGTTATGCTGCCTTTAAAATAAGCAAATAGTCAAGGTTATGCTGCCTTTAAAACAAGCAAATAGTCAAGGTTATGCTGCCTTTAAAATAAGCAAATAGTCAAGGTTATGCTGCCTTTAAAATAAGCAAATATTCAAGGTTATGCTGCCTTTAAAACAAGCAAATAGTCAAGGTTATGCTGCCTTTAAAATAAGCAAATAGTCAAGGTTATGCTGCCTTTAAAATAAGCAAATATTCAAGGTTATGCTGCCTTTAAAACGAGCAAATAGTCAAGGTCATGGCTGCCTTTAAAACACGCAATTAGTTAAGGTTATGGCTGCCTTTAAAACAAGCAAATAGTCAAGGTTATGCTGCCTTTAAAACAAGCAAATAGTCAAGGTTATGGCTGCCTTTAAAACAAGCAAATAGTCAAGGTTATGGCTGCCTTTAAAAATGTTGAGAGGTTCACGTAGTTTAAAAACGTGTTTCCAAAACATGCAAAGAGTCAAGGTTATTGCTGTTTGAACATTTCACCAGGGCCCCGTTTTATGAAACAACTTACGACTTTTTTGATCACAAATCAGTTTCTTAATCGCTTCACTATAAATAACAATTTTCAAATAAATGTCATTTCATTTCATTTTCTTATACAGGTGCCATATTTCTGTACTAGGTGCACACATAATTGTCTGCATTGAATGCTTTGGTGAACAAAGTTAACAGTTTTAAAATTTAAGACTTATCATAAAATGTTTAATAAAACAGGGCCCAGATTATTACAAGTGCCAGTTTTATTACAAAATCTGTTATCTTTTCTTTTTTTTGACATATGTTTAATAGAGTTGTCTGTTATGTTTTCATAATTAATGAAGTTACAATGCCCATGGCAAGGGCTTTATGAACAAGTTTATGGTGTGGGAAAATTCTAGGCAACTTTAATAATGGTTCTTGAGAGAGTGTTAATGGTTTAATTTCCTGTAATGTATTATGGGTTTAAGAACTTACGTTTTTATGTATGACCTCCTTAGAACAACTTAATAAACAATATACAGCTGTTGTTCCTGGTTATAACTGTATTTCATCTTTTATTAAGTGAATTGATCCACTCCTTCGACAGCTATAACAATTATGAATTGACACGTTGTGTGATTTTCTTTGAAACATTGATTAGGTAATTGTTTGGTCATAGTGTGTCAGATTGGTTTGAAGGGAAAATCAGGATAAGATTATAGCCTTCAAAGCAGCTATTTTTGTGTCGCCTGCGAAGCATGGTGGACACTTAAGTTTTACTTTGTCCACCGTCTTTCGGCATCGTCTGTCGTCCATCAGTAGTCACACTTCTCGTTTCTGGACAGTAACTTCAGTTAGGAATGAGACATTGGAAGGAAACTTGCTGTGTAGATAGCTTATATGGAAAGGGAGCTTGGTATTGCATATGAGGTTACTGGGGTCAAGGTCACTGTTACTGAAAATGGACAAATGGTTTCCGACCAATGATTTTAGTTAGGAACAAGATCTTGCAGCAAAACTTGTGTCCTTAGCTTATATGAAAAGGAAACTTGGGATTGCATTTGAGGTCACTGGGGTCAAGGTCAAGGTCACTGTTACTAAAGATAGAAAAATGGTTTCCAGCCAATAACCTCAGTTAGGATTGAGATATTGGGACAAAACTTGCTGTGTAAGTAGTTTGTATGGAAAAGAAGTTTGATATTGCATTTGTGGTCACTTGGTCAAGGTCACTATTACTAAAAAGAGAAAAATGATTTGCGGCCAATATCTTCATTTGGTAATAAGATATTGCAACAAAACTTTCTGTGTAGGAAATTTATATGGAAAGGAAGCTTGGGATTGCATTTGGGGTCAATCGGGGCAAGGTCGCTGAAATTTAAGTCAAATCGCCGATTGCTACCATTTGACAATGTTTCCTACTTATGTTTACTTCCGATGCAACTACTCAAAGAAGTGATCCGATCGGAAACCAAAAATCGTCCGATCGGGTCACTTCTTTGGAAGTAAACATAAGTAGGAAATATTGTAATGGTAGCAATCGGCAATTTTACTTAAATTTCTCTCCACAGGGTGCTTTTTTATACAAACTGTGAAAATACTGTGATAAATGGGAATCTGACCTAACAAACAGTGTAAAGGATTTGAATCAGTTCGCTAATTTGACAAAGATACAGACTTCAAAATGAGGTTGGTCAACTTGGGGTCAAACATGCATCCTTATCATGTGTTATATGTGTAGTAGCGGTATCGTATTTTTAGTCCCCTACTGGTGTTTCACCGGAGGTTTACCTCCCATCCGTCCATCAGTCTGTCTGGAAAACTGGATTCTGCGATAACTTAAAAGTATGAAAGATATTTTCATGAAACTTTTTACATATGGTAGAGGAGCATAAGGAGATTATGCACGTTATTTAATTTTGTTGATATGGCCAAAATTGTGGTTACTATGGCAACAAAATAGTCAAAAAAACAGTCAGTGCACACAAAATAGGATCATGCTATAACTTGAAAACTATAAAAGATATTGTCATAAAACTTGGTACATAGACATAGGGAGATTTTGCACACAATTTTATTTTGGTGATATGGCCAAAATTGTGTTTGTTATGGTAAGAGAATTCAGTTGTTAGTTATACATCTGAATAAGGGAGCTTAAAGCGTCATCTTTATACTCAGTAAATATTAGATAGTTACTTCCTTTCAAATAGAGTTATATATTGATACATGACCTGAAATTGATGTTAATTTCTTTGCATATGTATTTTTATTACTTGTATTATATTTATAATATGTTTGTAAACTTACTGGATTAAAAAAAAAAAGTGGGGTATATCCTTTACAAGTTTGTAAGGAAGAATATGTACTCAAACTTGTTTTGCATGCCTTTGTTATTTGTCTAAATCATAGCCTTTTGTTTGGGCTGGTCCAGCAAGAAACATTTACTGTCAAACATCTGGAGTATCTTGTTATTTGTTTTTTTATAATATTTGCAGTTCAAGTGCCAGTGCCATTTGATTCAAGTTTGGAGAAATAACATAACTATATTAATATCAGCTGTTTATTATCATGCAAAACTGGCAGATTATTATTGTTTTTTTATTTATCCTCGATACAATATTTGTTCATCTATACCATGGACATATACATACATGCCTATACAAATAAATAAAACTGAAAAAACATTTTAGGCCATATATGATGGTCGAGTTTTTTGTGATACCAGATTTTTTCTGGATAGAACCAGTACTTTATACCTGCCGCCATCCATAAGAATGGACAATTTCTCGCTTACAAGTCAAGCTCCTAGTGGTATATGGTGGACCTTGGGTAAAACCAGTATTTTATACCTTCTTCCATATATCCGTAATTATTGTATACTTTCATATTGTCCCGTTTAGTTTGCATTGAGCTAAGTGTGCAATATTCTACGATATTGCACACATTGATATTGCACCGGAACTTTTTTTGCGCTTGCTAAGAGCCACGAAATAGAAATAAGGAACTACTTTCAAATAAAAGAACGGAATCCTGCCTATAGTGTCAACAAAAAAACGACGTGTTTTTGTTCAACCTTTTGTGGCAGAAATTGATAAAATAATTGAAATGGTCACTCACCCACTATTTTTAACGTTATCGAATGGTAAACAAACGTTAGAAAATCGCTTGACGTTTTTAATGACGTAATACGACGTTGACATCGTTTTCGCGCAAAATAATCATCCACACAAAATGAAACTGAATGACATTATAGGAATTCCATCGAAAGCTATAAAAATAACACAAATATAATGAAAATTAATAGTCATACAATTAGCATTGATCGAAAACAATATGAAAGTATACAATACTCGCAAGCTCGTCGTCCTTTGCCAAAACAACTCGTTCCAAGTAATATTTAGCCATACAAATTCAATGACCTATAGAATTAACACTTTCTCACTTACATTTGAGCTCCCAGTTGGATGGTTGTTTTGTTGTTGATGTTGCTTTTGTTGTTTGGTACTGTCATCATCATCGTATAATAGAGTGTTTGTAACAAGTCATGAACAACAATTAATTTCAGTCCTTCCTATTTAGAGAGGGAATAAAGTGTCTAATTAGAGACTGATGTCTAGCCAAGACAGTTGTAAGAGATGGTAATTATGCTAGAAAGTTATTTGATTGTCTAGCAGCATATCCAGTAAACAAGTTTTTGCATTGTCTTTAAATGCCTTGTGCAATTCATTTCACTCAGACAGTTTGACAATTTTCTATAAATAAGCGAATGATTCATTCTCGTAGACAGCTAAATTCCCGGAAAATGCACTTTATTTTGCTCGACATTCCTTGCACGTTAGGGATTGACCATTTCAATAAAACTGTTGTGGATAGGGAATTGTGCAGTCACATGAATGGACAAAACAGAGATAAAAGTTTTGTTGTTTTCGACTCTAATAGCCAAAGGCCAATGAAACTTTCGTATGTCTGTCCTGTCCATTAATATTTTGCTCGTTTTCTTTCATCTTAACCAAAATTGGCTAGATTTTGATATTGATGTAAGCATTCGAAACCTGATTAGATGGGATTAGTAGTACAGCGATTTATTAATTTTGATTTAAAACTGTTTGCATATAATTAAATAAAAAATTGAGAATTCATTATTCTACACATCTTTTAAATCTATTATTGGTGCAATATTATCAAAAGTCAATAATATGCAAAAACAATTTGCTTTGAATTGAATGAATGTTGTTTAACGGCTCATCAACACAGTATAGGTTATTTAGAGCCGCCCCAGAGAGAGGGGAAGGATACATAGGAATCCGGGAACCTACCCTACTCTTATTATCGAATAGATTCCTATGATTCTTTAACGTGCTCGGTGGATAGACCTATGCACGGGACCGCCCAGTTTACGTCCCCATCCGACAGACGAGGCTAAGGGAAAGTGTCTTGCCCAAGAACACACCGACGGAACTCAGTGGCACCACGGAGGATTGAACCCGGGGCCCCCGGTTACAAATCCGCCGCGCTACCGACTGCGCCACGCCAGCTTTGAACAATTAATATTAATGATTGAACACATTCAAGTTAAGAGAAAAACTAATGGGAAGCAGTGAATTTTTAAAAGTCAAGATTGCCGTATGTCCCTTTAACACTCTCACTTTACACCTCCATCTTTCATGTGATCTTTACCAAATGTGTAGAGAGTTATCAGTTAGAGCCTGGATAAGTTTGAAAACCATCCAGATCAGATCAGTAACATCAGTATTGTTTCTCTTGAATTATAGGAAAAATACTAAATTTTGCTTCAGTAACCTCCGGCTACTTCACTTTCATGTGATCTTTACCAATCTTGTCAGAATGTTAAAGGGACAATGTCCGTAACTTTTAGCTTATAAAACACACACTAATTATGTTCACAAACATTACACATTAGACATTATTGAATATTGAATATTTACTAATTAAATGCAAGATTGTTTAACGGAATTCAATTGCGGTACAAAAAAAGAAGTGCCGCTTTATGCGTTTGAACTCACAGCCCAAACTAAAATTACACTTTCGGGTAATAATAGTGAGTGCGAGACAGTCAACATCGCTCCTGACTGAGCTAAGCGGGCTATACATATTACGCACTTCTTACTATATAGAAAACCTTTATGCACTAATGGAAGTCACATGATCAGCCGAAAAGGTAAATAATGTAGGACCCACATAATTTACAAATAATAATTAAAACTTTTTTTTTCAAATTCACGAATGTATTACTTCTTTGGGGTATGCTCAAGTTTTCATGTATACATTTCACTGAATAAAAGTCAGACAGTTGTTTGGTTATGCTCAATATCTGCTTACTTACGGACAGTACTAGTGTCCCTTTAATATCATTAAAAGTTCAGAAAGGTTTGAAAAATCTACAATATACAGGAGAACAAAAATCAGAGTTATGGCCTTTGAACTAAATTTAATTTGTTAATACTCTTTCGCCTTAATTGTTCACCCGGTCTTTTCCAAACTGTTGCAGTGTTGATATCAATGACAGCTTGGTTAAGGTGGAAAAGCAACTACATCAGTAAAACCAGAGTTATGGCCCTTGATTTATAGAAAAGCTATATTTTTATTTAGTAACACTACTCTGTAGCTCTACTTTCCATGGAAGTTAAGGGACTTTGAAGTTTTTCAAATGTAAAGCATTTCGGCTCAACTCCTATATTTTTCATTTGATTTTCATGAAACTTCATAGGAAGTATCAATATGATATCCGGTAGCGCATATTGTCACGATGTTCCTGTTGAATTATGTGGGGAGACATTATTGTTTTTAGCTTGAATGTCCGTCCGGACTTCCTTCTGTCTGTCTGTCCGTCACAAGTCATGTCCGCTACATATCTCTTTAACTGCTTGAGGGATTTTGAAATAACTTGGCACAAATGTTTACCATATCGAGACGACGTGCAGAGTGCAACTTCCAGCCACGTCCATTCAAGGTCAAGGCCACACTTAGATGTCGAAGGTCATATGCACTATATTTCGTGTCCGCTCAATATCTCTTGAACTGCTTGAGATCTTTGAAATACCTTGGCACAAATGTTCACCATATCAAGACGACATTCAGAGCGCAACTTCCAACCACGTCCGTTCAAGTTCAAGGTCACAGAGATTGAAGGTCATATGCTCAATATTTCGTGTCCGCTCCGTATCTCTTGAACCGCTTAAGGGATTTTGAAATAACTTGTCACAAATGTTCACCATATCGAGTCCCTCCATGTATGGGGAGACATATTGTTTTTAGCTTGGATGTCCATCCATATCGAGACGACGTGGAGAGCGCAACTTTCGTTCAAGGTCACACTTAGAGGTCGAAGGTCATATGCACTATATGACATGGACTACAGTATGAGAGTGCATGACTATAGTGTAACAGCAGTGCATGAAACCATTCATTGGCATAGACTGCACTATAATCACAGTAAACCAAGCATTTCATGCCCGGTAGCCATTACATCAGTATGTCCTCAGTCTAAACAGGTACATATCCATAATGTTTGTCCATTACACTGAGAGTGTGGGGGGAGACATACGTTTTTATTACAAAAACAAACCCCATCTAGTTTTTATTTTGCTGAAGTAGGGACTTTGAAGGTTTTCTGTCCGCTGAACTCCTCTTCATCTGATTATATTTCTCATGTGTACCTTTATTTGGGGTGCATCCGTCAGTTGTACCGATTTCTTGTCGACATCATTTTACTTCAATAACACTCTTTCCTTCCATCTCTTGGTGATACATTCTCCCCCTCCCACCACCATCTGTGATACATTCTCCCCCTCCCACCACCATCTGTGATACATTCTCCCCCTCCCACCACCATCTGTGATACATTCTCCCCCTCCCACCACCATCTGTGACACATTCTCCCCCTCCCACCACCATCTGTGATACATTCTCCCCCTCCCACCACCATCTGTGACACATTCTCCCCCTCCCACCACCATCTGTGATACATTCTCCCCCTCCCACCACCATCTGTGATACATTCTCCCCCTCCCACCACCATCAGTGATACATTCTCCCCCTCCCACCACCATCTGTGATACATTCTCCCCCTCCCACCACCATCTGTGACACATTCTCCCCCTCCCACCACCATCTGTGATACATTCTCCCCCTCCCACCACCATCTGTGACACATTCTCCCCCTCCCACCACCATCTGTGATACATTCTCCCCCTCCCACCACCATCTGTGATACATTCTCCCCCTCCCACCACCATCTGTGATACATTCTCCCCCTCCCACCACCATCTGTGACACGTTCTCCCCCTCCCACCACCATCTGTGATACATTCTCCCCCTCCCACCACCATCTGTGATACATTCTCCCCCTCCCACCACCATCTGTGACACATTCTCCCCCTCCCACCACCATCTGTGACACATTCTCCCCCTCCCACCACCATCTGTGATACATTCTCCCCCTCCCACCACCATCTGTGACACATTCTCCCCCTCCCACCACCATCTGTGATACATTCTCCCCCTCCCACCACCATCTGTGATACATTCTCCCCCTCCCACCACCATCTGTGATACATTCTCCCCCTCCCACCACCATCTGTGATACATTTTCCCCCTCCCACCACCATCTGTGATACATTCTCCCCTCCCACCACCATCTGTGATACATTCTCCCCCTCCCACCACCATCTGTGATACATTCTCCCCCTCCCACCACCATCTGTGACACATTCTCCCCCTCCCACCACCATCTGTGATATTTACTTTTAACAGTCGGACTCGGTAATATACTGAAAGGAGATGAGGGTGGTATGTTTTAATTTTCTACCACAGTTCATTGCTCCTAGTTACAAACACATTTCAAAGATGTTATTTTAAGGTCTGACATGTTAAACTGTTTCGAAGGTCTGGTATACTTAACAAATTATATTTCAGACTTATCTACCTGGTTATATGAGGTCTTGTCAAATTAAGTTCATAAAAATAGAAATTAAAGGCGCTTACAATGCTCATTAAAATGTCAAATAAAACAGTTAAGTAAGTTTTATTAAATGTTGAAATTTGCCTAATTGCAATTTTATGGTCTAATACTTTGTAAATCCTTCATTTTTAGCTCGACTATTCAAAGAATAAGAGAGCTTATGTAATCACATCGGCATTGGCGTCTGCGTCTCATATCAATGGTTGCATGTAAGCTGTGTTTACAAGTCTATGTCTTTTACATTTCTTATCCTAGCACAACCAGATTTGGCAATGGGCTTCTTTACAGCGTTATTTTAAGGGCTGCATAAGTAATTTTGGTTTCTGTAACCCCTGGGCTCCCATGGAAGCCAAATTCTGATAGCCCTTAAAATGTGTCTCATTTCACATCACATTTTGCGTGTAAGCTGTGTTTAAAGGTCTATACCATGTATACCAGCCAAATCTTTTTATTTTTTTATTTTTTTTATTTTTTACATATCTCTGTGTTGTTTTGTTTTATCAATTTATTCATATGTTTTGCTCCCCCACCCTCCAACCATCCCAACACCCCATCACCACCACCACCCGAATTTTTTTTTTGTTTTTTTTACATATCTATGTTGTTTTGTTTTTATCAGTTTATCAATATGTTTCACCCCTACCCCACTAACCATCCCACCACCCCATCATCACCACCACCCGAATGTTTTTTTTATTATTTTTTTTACATATGTCTGTGTTGTTTTGTTTGATCAATCTACACCTATATCAATGATGTGTCCCCCGCCCTGCCCCACATTGGTTTATGGGCTCCCCTCACATGGAGGACAGGGAGGGGAATTGTTTTCATTTTATCTTTTATTATTTGGATATTAAAATTTAAATTTGAACACAATAATTTACATATAAGACAATTTAGATTTTATTCAGATACCCAGATGAAATTTTACTATATTTGTATGAGATTCTAACAAGAATTTTATATCGGCCCAAGTTTCTATATCTGTCCCGGGGCGTCCGTGGTTAGAGTCTCTGACTTGCAATCACTTGCCCCTCACCGCTGTAGGTTCGATCCCTCAGGGGCCTAGGAATCTGTATGTGAGGAAGCTATCCAGCTGGCTTGCGGAACGTCGGTGGTTCTACCCAGGTGCCCGCCCGTGCACGAAAATTGCCCGGAGGGGCACCTGGGGTCTTCCTCCACAAGTGGAAGCTGGAAAGTCGCCATATGACCTTAGCTGTTGGTGCGACTATAAAATCCAATTCAATTCAAACTATATCCGTCCCGACCCAAACCACACACCCACATTGTTTTAGCCTGGTTTTCTAATGGTATATACTGGCTATTTAATTTATTATTCTCTGAAATGTCAAATATTCGAGCTGCGCTGTTCTCCGACAGCTCTTGATAGCTTGACTACTTGACTAGTTAAAGAGTTTGTGTAGTACTCCTGGAGGCTGCAACCACACTACGTTAAGGTTACATTTAAGATGTTATTATACCCCCGCTTTTATAAAGTTAAGTGAGGGCTATACAGGAATCACGTTGTCCATAACATTGTGTCACGTCATGTCTCGTCATGTCCCATCAAGTAACACATTTTTGTTGGATCAAATAACACTTCTTTATTACTAGCATTTCTCAAACAGTTTTGAATGGGTTGTTCCCAAACTTCATATACTCATAACAACTGATAAACGTATGTCCCTCTGCATCACCATGGTTGATTGCCTAATTAGTCCCCTACCGATGTTTCACCGAAGGGGACTATATGTTTACCTATTTGTCAGTCTGTCCGGAAAACTGGATCCTGCGATAATTTTAAAAGATAACATATATTTTCATGAAACTTTTTACATATGGTAGAGAGGCATAAGGAGATTATGCACGTTTTTTTAATTTTGTTGATATGGCCGAAATGGTGGTTGCTGTGGCAACAGAATAGTAAACAAATACGTCAGTCCATCCGGAAAACTGGATCCTGCGATAACTTAAAAGTAAAAAAGATATTTTCATGAATATTTTTACATATGGTAGAGGGGCATAAGGAGATGATGCACATTATTTAATTTTTAATGATATGGCCAAAATTGTGGTTGCTATGGCAACAAAATAGTAAATAAAATAGTCAGTGCACACAAAATAGGATCATGCTATAACTGGAAAACTATAAAAGATATTGTCATAAAACTTGGTACATAGGTAGGGAAGCTTATGGAGATTTTGCACACAATTTTATTTTGGTGATATGCCAAATGGTAGCAGAATTCAGTTGTTAGTTATACAGCTGAATAAGGGAGCTTATACCGTCATCTTTATTCTCAATAAATATTTGATAGTTACTTTCCTTCAAATAGTACATGACTTGAAATTGATGTTAATTTCTTCTACTACTTGTTGTATTATATTTGTACTTACTAAATTAAAAAACCAAAAGTGAGGTATATCCTTTACAAATTTGTAAGGAAGATTATGTACTCAAAACTTGTGTTGTTATGGTTGTGAAATGTAGCATACCTTTGTTATTTGTCTAAATCATAGCCTTTCATTTGGGCTGGTCCAACAAAAAACATTTACTGTCAGACATCTGACCGGTAGCGGACATCATGTATTGCCATGCAATACTTGAGTATCTGGTTTATTACAGAATTATGGCCCTTTGTTTGACTTAGAATTTAAGCGGGGCTGTTCATCACCTTCAGTGATAGTTCTTAGGTTATCTTAAGTTCTACTTGGTTAATCATCATTTAACTTTGGATTCGTGTTTATATTGGAATGGGTCATACATCAAAGGTCAAGGTCACAGTGAACTTCATCTTAACCTTCAAAATGGTTAGGGGCGTCCGTGGCCGAGTGGTTAACGTCTCTGACTTGAAATCACTTGCCCCTCACCGCTGTAGGTTCGATCCCTCAGGGGCCTAGGAATCTTTATGTGAGAAAGCTATCCAGCTGGCTTGCGGAACGTCGGTGGTTCTACCCAGGTGCCCGCCCGTGCACGAAAATTGCCCGGAGGGGCACCTGGGGTCTTCCTCCACCAATGGAAGCTGGAAAGTCGCCATATGACCTTAGCTGTTGGTGCGACTATAAAATCTAATTCAATCAATCAAAATGGTAAGATTTGCATACAAGTTGTTGTGGTCTTTAGTTCTGGTGGATAAGTCATCATTAAAGAAACTCGTACTCATACTGTCATCTAAGCCATTTCAAACTGTTGGTTTCTTAGGCCCTTTTGGAACTGTTTTCCCAGTCTGGTGGTATGCCACTGTATTATACTATATTATTATATATCATAAAATATAAGCCGTTTTTCATTGGTCTAGAAGCAGTCACATGTGATTAAATAGTTGTGACCGTTCTCATTGGAAATATGCCAATCGTTCAATAGTTCATCACGTGACCGTGCAATAGTAAATTTAGCGTGCAATAGTACATCTTTGTCATTGACACGCTTTTTTAGCTCCATTAGCCAAAGGCCAGGAGGGCTTATGCGATCACTTTTCGTACGTGGTCCGTCTGTCTGTCTGTCCGTCTGTCTGTTAGCAATTTTATAAAATCGTCATCTCCTCTGAAACCGCTTGAAGGATTTTGATGAAACTTCATCACAATGTTACTTGGGAGGGCCCCTCCCAGATTTTTGTTTCTCGCGGCCGCCAGTCATCCAAGATGGCCGCCATGGCTAAAACTAGGTCAAATTTAAGGAAATTTTAAACGACATCTCCTCCGAAACCACTTATTCCATTCTACTGAAATATCATATACATGTTCCTTCGGTTGGCCTCTATCAAGTTTGTGTTTTTTGTTATCGTCAAATAATAAAAATGGCCGCCACGGCGACCCAAAGTTTACATAAGAGTTACATAGGAAAAGGTTAAAAATTACATCTTCTCTGAAACCGCCTGAAAGATTTCGATGAAACTTAAGCATAATGATATTTGGGATAGTTCCTCTCAGATTTGTGTTTTTCACGGCCGCCAGTCATCCAAGATGGCCGCCATAGCTAAAACTAGGTCAAATTTAAGTAAATTTCAAACGACATCTCCTCCGAAACCACTTATTCCATTCTTGTGAAATATCATATGTTTGTTCCTTGGGTTAGCCTCTATCAAGTTTGTGTTTTTCGTTATCGTCAAATAATCAAAATGGCCGCCACGGCGACTCAAAGTTTACATAGAGTTATATAGGAAAAGGTTAAAAATTACATCTTCTCTGAAACCGCCGGAAAGACTTTGATGAAACTTAAGCACAATGATATTTGGGATAGTCTCTCTCAGACTTGAGTTTTTCGCGGCCGCCAGTCATCCAAGATGGCCGCCATGGATAAAACTAGGTCAAATTTAAGGAAATTTCAAACGACATCTCCGAAACCACTTATTCCATTCTACTGAAATATCATATACATGTATGTCCTTGGGTTGGCCTCTATTAAGTTTGTGTTTTTTGTTATCGTCGAATAATCAAAATGGCCGCCACCGCGACCCAAAATTTACATAGAGTTATATAGGAAAACGTTAAAAATGACATCTTCTCTGAAACCGCTTGAAGGATTTTGATGAAACTTAATCACAATGATATTTGGGATAGTTCCACTCAGATTTGTGTTTTTTGCGGCCGCCATTCGTCCAAGATGGCCGCCATGGCTAAAACTAGGTCAAATTTAACTAAATTTCGAATGACATCTCCTCCAAAACCACTTATTCCATTCTTGTGAAATGTCATATACATGTTCCTTGGGTTGGCCTCTATCAAGTTTTTGTTTTTCGTTATCGTCTAATAATCAAAATGGCCACCACGGCGACCCAAAGTTTACATAGAGTTATATAGGAGAAGGTTGAAAATGACATTTTCTCTGAAACCGCTTGAAGGATTTTGATGAAACTTAAACACCATGATATTTGGGATAGTCCCTCTCAGATTTATGTTTTTCGCAGCCGCCAGTTATCCAAGATGGCCACCATGTCTAAAACTAGGTCAAATTTAAGGAAATTTCAAACAACATCTCCTCCATAGAGTTATATAGGAAAAGGCTAAAATTGACATCTTCCCTGAAACCTCTTGAAGGATTTTGTTGAAACTTAATCACAATGATCTTTGGGATAGTGCGCCTCAGATTTGGGTTTTTCGCAGCCGCCAGTTGTCCAAGATGGCCACCATGGCTAAAAAAGATGGCCACCATGGCTAAAACTAAGTCAGATTTAAGGAAATTTCAAACGACATCTCCTTCGAAACCACTTAATCCATTCCAGTGAAATATCATATACATGTTCCTTGGGTTGGCCTCTAACAAATTTGTGTTTTTCGTTATCATCGAATAATCAAAATGGTTGCTATGGTGACCCAAAGTTTACATAGAGTTATATAGTAAAAGGTTAAATATGAAATCTTCTCTGAAACCTTTTAAAGGATTTTGTTGAAACTTTATCGCAATGGTTGGCATCTATTTATTTTTTCCTTGCAATAATCAAAATGGCCACCATGGCGACCCAAAGTTTATATAGGAAAAGGCTAAATATGAGAGGGCCTCTTGTTTAAAAATCAGCAAAGTAGTCGATCTGTGTCAGTGACGCAGCATCACGTGACCGTACAATAGTAGATCTGTGTCAGTAATGCAGCGTCACGTGACTGTACAATAGTCGATCTGTGTCAGTGATGCAGTGTCACGTGACTGTACAATAGTCGATCTGTGTCAGTGATGCAGTGTCACGTGACCGTGCAATCGTCAATCTCAGTGACGCGCTTGTTTAAATGAACAAAGGAAGCAGATACATTGTTTACCCGGCTCACACTCCCAATTTGAATTTTATTAGTAAAAAATGCTTTAGGAGTCGGTGGATTAGAACTATTTATCCTCGGGAGTGACTACTGACCCTTGAAGGATACTATTGCACTCATGCAATTTGAACCCTTCTCGGGTCAGTAGTCACTCCCTCTGATAAATAGTTCTAACCATTGACTTCTAAGGAATTAAATAGTTGTATACAGTTAGAGTACAATAAGAGACCTACTTCCGTAAGCCCATTTTGATAGTCTTTTAAATTTTCTGGTAATTGACATCCGGTTCCAATTTGAATTATGAAATTGTCCTTTTATACCTCTGCTGGCCTTATATATGGGATGCTGTTTTGTCCGTTGTCCGTCGTCGTCCGACGTTACCATTTGACTCGTTAGATAGAGCTTCATTTTTCATCCCATCTTAACCAAACTTTACCAGATTGTTAATATCAAAGAAAGCTTGGACCATTTGGAAAACCAGCCAGATCGGGCTAGTAACAGCGGAGTTATGACCCTTAATTTAGTTAAAAATGCTATATTTTGCCTCGTTAAGACGATAGTGCATTCATTTTTCATCAAATCTTTACCAAACTTTACCAGAATGTTAATATCAATGAAAGCTGCGACAAGTTCGAAAACCTTCTTAAGACGATAGGGCAGTCATTTTTCATCCGATCTTTGCCAAACTTTACCAGATTGTTAATATCAATGAAAAATCGGAAAACCAGCCAGATCAGACTAGTAACAGTGGTGTTATGGCCATTGATTTAATTAAAAATGCTGTATTTTGCCTCATTCAGACGATAGGGTTTTTATTTGGCCTGATTTTTAATGAAACTTTGCAGCGATGATCAGTACCAAATCTAGTGATGCAAATCTCACCATGTTCCAGTTGAATGATTTTTGGCGGAGTTATGGGCCTTTAAGGGTTTAATACACAAACTTTGTCCAGACTATTTTTCCTGTTAATGGGCCTAGGAATCTGTATGTGTGGAAGCCATCCTGAGCTGGCTTGCGGAATGTCGGTGGTTCTACCCAGGGGCCACCTGTGCATGAAAATTGCCCGGAGGATCGAGCACCTGGGATTTTCCTGCACCAAATTATGGAAGCTGGAAAGTCGCCATCCTTAGCTGTTGATGAGACTATAAAATTCAATTCAATTCAAAGCAATACGTTTGTATAATGAAATAAGTTGTTTTTAATATATGGGACGTAATTCTGATACTTCGCTTTGAAAATAATAAAATAATACAATTTTCATGAAAACCACATCTTTACCTAGCATTTTAAATATCTTCAAACACCAATATCAATGATCATATGTTTAATCTATGTCCCTAAACATTTTTTGTTCAGTGTAATTATATAGTATTCAAGGCTATCAATTGGATATTATCAAAGAAATAATAAACAATTCTTGTTTTGTTCACAGTGAAGTAATTATAGCTAAATTACTCGGTTTCAAAGCATTATAAAATTCTCAAGTAATTTTTTTTGTTTATTTGAAGATAGTTTGAATAGCTGGTAAGGCAAATATTTACTTTGTGGAGGTACTGCCTCAATGCTGCCTTTGAAGTTGGTCACAAGCCTTGGCTGTCGGATGTGAGTTGATATAGTGGATGTGATTTTAAATAGTTTTAAGGTCTGTTTTTGCCATTAAAATATTAGTGTTTCAAAAACGTAAACAGGATGAGGTTTTTGAGCTTGACGACAAAATACCTGATAATGGACTGGCAATTTTCCAAGATATTTGTTTTTAGATTAAAGTATCTATCGGCAGAAATATTAGAAAAAGTACTTGAATTTAAGATTAAAGGCTGTATAAGTAATGTTATTATACCTCACTGTTATTAAACACTCCATGTAAAAGCCCCATACCCTGTCGGGTTGATATATCGCGCTATCACCCTCAACGCGTCATAGTGGGTGATAGCGCAAAATATCATCCCGCTAGCTTTTTGAAAAGCTCAGTTCTAAAAATATATTTTTTCATAAACAACAACAATGTTTTCTTCATTAGGCCATAATGCCATAATAAATTAATTGCTAGATTCTCATCCCCGCCCACGCCCGTTTTTTTATGACGCCCCGATAATTTTTATTTAAAAAAAAAATATTTAAAAAAAAAAATGCTGAAAATATGGAACACTATTAAAAACGTGTTTTCAATCTTGGAAGAACTCAGTAGTATGTTTTACTATTTTTGCCTTGTGCCAAGGCCATTTTCCATTTGTCGTATAAAATAAAAAATTAAAAAAACAAAATTTCACCCCCCGCCCCTATTTTGAACTAAATTTGGATGAGAAACTAGCAGTTAATTTATTATGGCCTTATCGAATATATTAGGAGTATTTGTTCGGTGTAATAAAAAAAATATCAATTCCTCTTGATGGTGCAGGGTGCCAGTGGATATTGTCAACCCTAGAAATGATAATGTCGACCTCGGCTATCATCTCGGTCGACATTACATTCTCGGGTTGATAATATCCACTCTCACCCTCAAGAGGATGTGATATATACATATTGTTAACTACTTTGTATGCCCTACCACTAAAGTGTAGCAGACATATAGGTTTACTCTGTAAACTCTGTACGGTCGCACATCTGTTTCATCTGTATGAGCGTTCAAGTTTTTGTCTTTCAAGTTTTTGTCATTTTCTCAGGTACATAAACCAAAACAGCCTGCAAGCGTCATACACACATCTACATAACAGATGTATGTTCCTAACAGAAGTAACTATGTTATGACATGGTCATCTCTCAAATTTATATAAATCGCCACAATGAAATCATCTTGATCCATCAACAAATATGGCTACCATTACTGAAAATAGAAAGTCTTTGAACGGCTTCTCATAAAATCCAGGGTAGAATTGGACTAAACTTCACTGAAAGCATCCTTGCATGGTCCTTTCTCAGATTTATTCAAATCTTCTCGATCTGTCAACAAATATGGCTGCCATTACTAAAAATCAAAAAATCTTTGAACTTTTTTTTCTCATAAACTGCAGGTAGATTTTTGACACAACTTCACAGCCTGTAAAGTATCCTTACATGGTTTTGTCTCAGATTAGTACAAATTGTCCTGATCCGTCAAAAGTATGGTCGCCGTTACTAAAAATAGAAAATATTTAAAGGGCTTCTCACAAACTGCTTGGTAGAATTTGATGAAACTTTAAGTTCACAGGAAGCATCCTTGCATGGTCCTCTCAGATTTTTACAAATCATCCTGATGCATCAACAAGTATGCCTGCTGTTACTAAAAATAGAAAAGTCTTTCAACAATTTCTTTTCATGAACTGTTCGGTAGAAATGATGAAACTCACAGGAAGCATCCTTTCTGTTTTCCTCTCTCAGATCGTCCCAATCTGCCACCAAATATGGACGCCGTTACTAAAAGAAAAAAACCTTGACAACTTCTCATGAGCCAATGGCCCACGTGTTGCTTTGTTTTTAGCTCTACTGGCCAAGGGCCAGCAGAGCTTATGGGATGACAAGTTGTCCGTCGGGATGGCAAGTTGTCCGTCGTCTGCCGTTAACTTTTACCTCGTTAAGACGATAGGGCCTTCATTTTTCATCCGATCTTTACCAGATTGTTAATATCAATGAAAGCTTGGACAAGTTTGAAAACAAGCCAGATCGAACCATAAACAGCGGAGTTATGGCCCTTGATTTTGTTAAAAATGCGATAATTTGCCTCGTCATACGATAGGGCCTTCATTTTGCATCTGATCTTTGCCAAACTTTAGCAGATTTTATGACTTTCTTTTTTACGTTATTATTTTTATTTATTTTTAAATTTTCTTTTTTTTTTTTCTTTTTTTTTTTCTTTTTTTTACTTTTATTTTATTTTATTTTTATTTTTTTAATTATTATTTTTTCATATTTTTTTTTTTTTTTTTCTTTTTTATTTAGCTCTATGTTGGACCAGTCGGACCAGTAACAGAGGAGTTATGGCTCTTGATTTAGTTAAACATGCTATATTTTGCCTCGTTTATACGGTAGGGCCTTCATTTTTCATCTGATCTTTACCAAACTTTACCAGATTCTTTAGTTACGGCCCATGATAAAGTTAAAAAGCTGTTTTTTGCCCGAAACTTTCAAAAAAACTTAAATGGCAGTCAGTCGCTTCATTGATGTTATAAGAGCCGTGTTAGCCAGTAGAGCGTCTACAGGCCCTCTTGGGCCTCTTGTTTAAAAAATCTTATCCAAAACATCACATTGAGCCTTCGGCTCAGGTGATCAAAAACACTGAGAGATGACAAAGATTTTTGAATTTTGAAGTCCCGATGAGTTTCATGAATTTGAGATTTACTAAAACATGGCAGAGAAGTAACTGATAATAGAGTATTGCACTAAAAGTACAAAAACTATTCGTTGTTAATTGTTAACACGTGTCTTTTAAGAAAATCCATCAATTCATAGTTGTTTTAACATATATACAAGTGCACATAAAATGCAAAACGGTTATAATTTTTACTACATTATTATACACTCTTATGGGACGGGCCTCATCCTTTGACAAAAAACTAATAATCTCAATTTCCTTGTGCAAATGTATTTCTCAATTTCCTTGTGCAAATGTATTTCTAACAGCGATTTACAGTTACCTATAGAAATTCTCTCCCCCACAAATACAATAGGCTCGAAATGTGTCTTTAAATGCACTGAACAATGACTAACATTGACATTTCGAAAATGTAGATGTAGGACCTCCTCATGCAGAGGGGCGTCCGTGGCCGAGTGGTTATAGTCTCTGACTTGCAATCACTTGCCCCTCACCACTGTAGGTTCGATCCCTCAGGGGCCTAGGAATCTTTATGTGAGGAAGCTATCCAGCTGGCTTGCGGAATGTCAGTGGTTCTACCCAGGTGCCCGCCCGTGCACGAAAATTGCCCGGAGGGGCACCTGGGGTCTTCCTCCACCAGTGGAAGCTGGAAAGTCGCCATATGACCTTAGCTGTTGGTGCGACTATAAAATCCAATTCAATCGATCCTCATGCAGATGTAGGACCTCCTCATGCAGACGTGAAACTTGCATTAGCAACGCACTGATTATTAGTAAATTAAATTAACATGTTGCAATAAGTTTGATATATTATGAACAATATTTTCATAGTTATAAATGTATTTGGCGTGAGGAATTAAATTTACTTCTTTTATAAGTAACATGATTGGCAATAATGCATGTGTTGGTGTTAGTTGGAATTCAGAAATGTCACGGTTCTTGAATAAATACTGCTGCTGAGACCAAAGGCAGGAAGAGATTCGGTCAGAGCCTGGGAGTGAACTCCACGGGCCATTCTTTATGTCAGCCATGTTATAAAATACGCATATTAAAACTGTCATTAAAACGGAAAGAATCTTAAAGTACACAACGTGGAGTATTAATTGAAAATGCCACTACGCTACACATGCATACTGGAAACCAGTTATGTCTGTGAAAAGCGAACATCGCAACATCATTTTTGCCACAAAAACATCGCGTTTTTGAAGTGAAAACACCTTTGGATAGCAGATTTGACAAATTATGATAAAGTTGTTTATTTGTTATGTTTTATTACTAAGCTGACGATTATGTCTATTTGTTTTTGTCAGAAGTAGGTAGTCCACGGGACTGCTCAGCTTGGAGGTCTAGGTAGTCCGAGGTAGTCCGAGGCAAATTCTGGTGGTTAGTGTCGAACCCTGTCATGGGCCTCTTGTAATGATTTTCGGCTCTGTCAAAAATGTAGCCAAACCACGCGTTAGGATTAAAGCCTATCTCAAAAATTAAGCCAAAATACTTATACTTATAGATTAAGGACTCTTTTCTCAGTGTATCCAAAACCTTTAAATTAGGATGAAGGCTCTGTCAACTTCCGTTTGTATAGTTTCATCATTCAGGTATTCACTTTATATATTTAACGTCTATTATAAGGGGGCATACAGTAATGAGGCCCTTCCAGTGGGGTTGGGGCCAGGTTCCTTGGTTCCATGAAACTTCACACAAGCGTGTACCATAATGCCTCGCGTGCATGAATCGGGTCAGAAACTCAAAGGTCAAGGTCACACTTGGGAGGTCAAATGAGTAAACCTTTTCGGGGGGCATTTGTCACTTTCTGTGATATTTCCAGGCCTGCCAAATCTCCGGATTGTCTGGGGTTTGCAATTGCTGATTCGATCTCTGGATTTACGTGTACAATCTCCGGATTTTCCGTCAGCTCTTACTTTTAAATTTTTTTTCATGATTTAACAGCTATATTTTCACAGTTTTTCAGCTATTTCCTGCAGTGGTTCTGTTACCCTAGTCAGCAATGCAAAGTAGAGTATTTACAATTGTCAAATTAATGGGGGTCATCAGTGTAATGTAATGACTGAATATACAATTAACTCCTGAGTACATAATTAGTTCCTCCAGTGACATAACATGTGCAATAACTGCAGTATATCTCTGGCTAATTGAAATTGCAAGCATGAGCAGCTAGGGACTCCTTGAATGTGGTATCACTATACGGCTGATGACGTGTAAGAATAGATAGAGTATGGTCTCGTGGAGTTGGTTGATCTAAACATCCAGAGGTGTTTATTAACCAACAAAATGAGACCATACTCTATTTGTTTTGTAGCATGTCCATTTCATGTTTATGCCATACTTTAACTTACAATAACTGGTAATTAGAGTACAACATCTATTTTCACAGGTGTTATTTTCAATTTAATTATTTACACCTGTGCAAACACAAAGGGAAATTCAGTGACCATGCTACATGATTATAATTTATGAAGACTGTAGTTGCATTTAGCACGCATCTGTGTAGAATAAATATTATGTGCATCTTCATAAAAAATATAATTGTGGTATGAATTAAAACAAGTCTTTCTAATCTAATTACAAAGTCCTGACCTTAAAACAGTTTTTTTGGTGTGCATGTTGAAGTATTCTTATCTATTATTTTCTATAAATATCAAACACTGCATACGTATTAATTCAGGTACTGTAGATAGACGTATATTATTAAAGTCCTGATTAATTGTATCAGTAATATAAACTTGCGCTTTAAAAAAAAAGGTACAAAAAGCAATCACGCACTCCAATTTCCATTTAAATATCTTTTCTTTAAATCTTTAAATTTTAAAAACCTGAATATTTTTTGTTCAGAAGCTTTGGCAGGCCTGCATTTCTTGTTCCGGTATAAAACCGTATCGTCAGTGCTCACAGAAAATATTTTTGACCACCGGCTCTGAATTAATTATATACCGTATTCCTCGGCATATAGCGCGCACTTTTTTACCCCAGATTCTGTGGCTGAAGTTGGGGTGCGCGGTTTAAGCAACAAGTGATGTTTTACTCTTTTTTTTCTCAACCAAGACGAGAAGTTTTGTGGGTTTCAAAAAGTCGCAAGACTGGCCGTTTACTAGAGAGATTGAATCGAACAAAAGTTGGCTTGTTTCTATTGTTTCAATAAAATGCGTTGTATGCTATATGCTTATTATCAATAAAAATAATAAAATCAAACTTTACCATGTTTTATGTTGATTATTGTTGAGAAAATACCATTGAAGTGTTGAAAAATATCATTGTTTACATCAATCGGCAAAGTGAAATGATAACGAGGCTGTGGTTTCCGTTTTACTTAGACGGGTTTACCGTGAATAGAATAGAATAGAATATTATGTTTTCTTCCTAAAGACGACTACCGGGTACATTTACCGCACATATTTATTTGTTAAAGTCTGAATTTTGACAACGTAAAATCTTGATTATTCATAAAGGGTTTAATTGACTGGGAAAATGTGTGAAGTGTTTGGTTTTTGCTAATCTGACCGCAAACAACGATGACTTTGGTGATTATTAAACCAACATGTAACAATACATGTACGCAGAAAAATGTCAATTCCTTAAGTCTTTGATTACTTCAGAAGTTTGAGTAGGTGCTGACACAATGTGTTAGGAAAATGCGTTTAATAGGTGATGCAACAAGACAATGCATCTCATTTCGAGAAACCTCTCAAACTGTCAACACCTTCAAATTGTCAACACCTTCAAATTGACAAGCAAGAGTTAATAACCTGGAAACAACACCAGTCATACAACGCCAGATTAATAAATTTAATAAGATCGTAATAAAAGTTGAACACGGGCGTGGGGATTTTTATTTTATTGAAACTTGAGTAAACAACAAAAGTACATTCAACAGTACAAGTTTATTTACACTTGAGTAAAAAAACAAAGTCTAACATGCAGCTTGTTTTAGCCAATTAAAATTTGTTTTACATTTTCTCTTTGGTCAATGATTCAAAATGGCGCTCTGCTGTCCTGAAATTGAAAACACATGTTTTTTATGCGCGGTTTACGCTACAATACATAACAAAAAGTTTTTTTCCAAGGATTTCAGGCCCAATGTCGGGGTGCGCGTTATATGCGCATGCGAGCTATAGGCCGACAAATACGGTAGTAAAACATAGCAAAAAGGGACAAGCCCCAACCAGATTTTGACAGGCCCCTGATTCATACCAAAAACAATAAAAAATCTTAATGATATCTAGATGCGTCACTTTCCGATACTTATTATTCCTTAAACAGTCCCACTGTGCATTGCTACATTGTTTGCAGTCTTGGTCATCAAAACTGTCATGGCGAAGAAGTACGATATTACTACAAAATTGAATTCACTGGAGATGATTTAAGAAATAATAAATATGTACCTGTGTTTTATCGCTGAATAGGAGTTAGGAGTTTGGATGCGTAGTAATTAAATCACGAGTGCATTACTCGCATCCGAAAGACTAACTGTATTTTATTCACCGATAAAATACAGGTACGTATTTATTATTTCGATTCTAACAACAATAACCCCATTGTTTACGCTATTGTTGGGGCACTATATACTATCTCGGAGGTCAAGGTAATCAGGCTGCTATGTTTACAGGCTGTTCCATTGGGCGCCCCAGTATGCAAAGTTCTACGTTTCAATACACTAGTAGTCACGTGACAAACAATTAAGTCATTGCTTACGTCATATAGCTTGCGCTGTATGACGTCAAACATTCTCACCTTGTTCAAGATGCTTATTAATGTTATATGTACTGATGCATATGATGGGTTTATATCCGGGGTGTGCACGGTTTGGGAGCATGGCAAGTTTGTTGTAATTAACATTTCATTAAAATTACTGTTGAGTTGGTCTTCGTGACGTATATTTACCAAGTGACGTCGTGTAACGTGGCGCTTCCAACGGATGAAATATACGTGGGGAATTAATGGAACAGCTGTATTTTATATTAGAAAAACATACAGCTGGGTCTCTTCTTTGTGTATATGAAAGACTGCGCAGGTTGTGTTAGAATAACTCTTAACCGGCTACTTATATATAATGGACTGTTCTTTCTTTGAATTAAGACCATTCCATTTATGTGGCAAAGGGGTGTTTTGGGGAAAATGACCGATCAGCAGGCGGATATTGCAGGCTGATCTGGGTTTCCAATGGACGCAAAGGCTATTATAGTCATGCTAAGCGGGTTATGGGATCAGGAAGTAAACACAGTTTAGTAACAACATATTTATCTCAGGTGCGTCATGTTTCAAACAGTATAAAAAAAATAATAAAGTACTACAGTAAGAATTATATTAATTGTGTTTAGGCATTCAGCCGATTTTTTTCTGCTAAAAAAATTAAAAGGTGAACTTTAAATAAAAAAACTCTATGAAAACCATTGATCCAGACCCCCATATAAATGGGTCTAAATATAGCTGCACATGTCCTCTTCCTGAATATATTAAATTTATTACAATGATGGGTCACACAAAATCACAAGGGGATTAAAGGACCCCAGGGGTGGCAGAGTGTTTTTTATGCTCCCCGAAATTTCCGGGGGACAAATAGACACGGCTTTGTCCGTCCGTCCGGACTGACGTCCGTATGTCCATCCATCAAAATGATTGTGTGGAGCATAATTTCAAAACTACTGATGGGACTACAATGCAACTTATGCAAGAATCGTAACTGTCTTCATTCAAATTAAGAGTTATTGCCCTTTGTAATTTTATTTTTAGAATTCTTGTCCAGAACTTAATTTCAAAACTATTTGGGACTGCAATGAAACTCAGGGTTTAATTTCAATAAGCACCGGCAGCTGGCAGAATTGATCGGCTACTCTCTTCTACTTTTCTGCCCATAACGAACATTTAAAATGAGAAAAAAATAAGTCCTCGATCTTTTTCAACTTTAATAAGAAAGAATTAACTCAAAAGCTATTAATGGGGACTGCAATGAAACTTCACACAATGATAAAGGGCAATGAGAGAAAGTGCAGAGGACTGCAACCAATATTTCCTCAAATTAGAGTTATAGTCAAAAACTACTAATGGAACTGTAAATTGAATACTATATACCAAGTGATAAAAGGCCATAATATTATGAGTTGGGGATTTTTTAATGAACATCTTATGAAAACAAGGTATCTTTCTAATGACATAAATTCTAATTTGAATAACATGCAGACTACCTACTTATATAAATCACTTTAAAGCGTTCTAATATATTCCTCCCATCCCCTTAAAATTATTAAACCTCCTTTTTCTCTCATTAATAATCATGGGATAATCAATGGAGGTGTTAAAGCCATTATAGACAAGGATTGTTCGGACCGTCTTGTTTTTCGAATATATTTTAAGAATGAAGTCTCGGCAAATGATGTACTTTTAATTCAGAATAATTCCCGTTCCTTATTTAGATGCTCTCCAGACAGAATATCTTGCGACAGCGCGTGTGTTCACATCTTGAGACAAGATTATAATCTCTATTTACCTCCCACATTGGCTTATAAAGAATTACTTAAAACAATCTTAAGCAGTGTTTTGCAGAAACAGATTTTCTTTCTCTCCCACACACCGGATTATGTATGCCTTTATTGTTTTTTTTTGAATATGTTTATTAAATTCTCATTGGGTGGTTTGTTTTTGGTTTAAACATATTTTAATTTAAAATAAACTACAAAGTTTATTATTAATATACAATAACAATATGTTGAAGGACTGGGATGAAAGAGAAAGTTTATTGAGATTCTTTCCTTAAAAGTGCTCTACCTATATATTTTTATTTAAAGGTGCTCTACGTATATATTTTTATTTCAAGGTGCACTACCTATATATTTTTAAATAAAGGTGCTCTGCCGCTATATTTTTTCATATGTTTCTTCACAGAATACTCCCAAAATAGCCATGTTTGCATAAAAGTGTATTAATATTGATTTATATTGACAGTTTTGTACTTAAGGAACACATGGCAATCTTGATTATGTTATTATGTTTACACTGGTGGCATCATGTTAGTTTGTCTTCATGACTTGCTTTTTTTTTTCCATAACTTGCTTTTTAGTCCCTCACCCCGTCCTTCCGTCCGTCCTTCCGAATGCTTGTCCGGGCCATATTTTCAATACTATAAGACTTTGAGATACCAAACTTGGTATGTGGATACATCTGGGGATAGCGGTGTGTCGCATACCAAAATAAGGTTACTGTGACCTTGACCTGTGACCTCTGTCATAGAAAATGCTTGTCCAGACCGTATTTTCAATACTATAACACTTAGAGATACCAAACTTGGTATGTGAATACATCTTGGGATAGCGGTGTGTCACATATCAAAATAAGGTCATTGTGACCTTGACATGTGACCTCTATCATAGAAAATTAGAAAATGCATAGAAAATGCTTGTCTGGACCGTATTTTCAAAACTATAACACTTGGAGATACCAAACTTGGTTTGTGGATACATCTTGGGATAGCGGTGTGTCGCATACCAAAATAAGGTTACTGTGACCTTGACCTTGACATGTGACCTCTGTCATAGAAAATGCTTGTCCGGACCGTATTTTCAATACTATAACACTTAGAGACAACAAACTTGGTATGTGAATACATCTTGGGATAGCGGTGTGTTGCGTATCAAAATAAGTTCATTGTTACCTTGACCTGTGACCTCTGTCATAGGAAATGCATAGAAAATGCTTGTCTGGACCGTATTTTCAATACTATAACACTTAGAGATACCAAACTTGGTATGTGGATACATCTTGGGATAGCGGTGTGTCGCCTACCAAAATAAGGTCATTGTGACCTTGACCTGTGACCTCTGTCATAGAAAATGCTTGTCCAGACCGTATTTTCAATACTATAACACTTAGAGATACCAAACTTGGTATGTGAATACATCTTGGGATAGCGGTGTGTCACATATCAAAATAAGGTCATTGTGACCTTGACCTGTGACCTCTGTCATAGAAAATGCTTGTCCGGACCGTATTTTCAATACTATAACACTTAGATATACCAAACTTGGTATGTGAATACATCTTGGGATAGCGGTGTGTCGCGTACCAAAATAAGGTCATTGTGACATTGACCTTGATCTTTGACCTCCATCATAGGAAATATCTGGAAAATGTGGGGGACTATGGATTGCCCTGCAATGTTTGATGCTCTTGTTCTTCATTCATTTACATTAATTATTATGTGGTCCCATCTTAATTCCATTAAGCGATGGGAGGGTTTATATGAGCATGATTTTATAACGGATATTTCGACAATAAAATACGTTTAAAAAATGTTTTACGGAAAAAATGTGATAACCTGTTTCAAATTACCGATTAAATGTTTTAATTGTACAATATGCAAACGTTTTAAGCCGAACTTAACGTTTTATTTCACTCACACCTTTTCAAAAATAAAAAAAAAATATAAAAAAAAGATTGAAGTGCTTCAAAATTCTATACATTTTCAATCTTTTGTATTGAAAAATACCACCAAAAATCAAATTTCAATAAATAATATTTTTTTTTTTAAAAAAACTGTTTATGAAAGCCCCCTTGGCATTTTACATACTGCCCAGTCGCTACTATAATAGGAAATTCAGTATCATAAATTTTAAAACAAGGCTACCGAAATGCACCCATATAGTGTTGGGTAGAGTCACGTAACTCATCAGTTTCTTTTGATACATCTTTATTATTGAATATTAATTGAACCTGTTGACTGGATTTTAGTTTATTGCAGAATTACAGGTTATCAAGTGTAAATTATTATTTTTCTCGCCTATCTGTAAAGGCTTGATTGTGTTTACTAAACAAGTGCCATCTTATCAAACTGCAAGTTGGATGGTTCAACGGATAGCCTTTATTTCTAAGAGTCGTTGAGTACAAATAAATACTGTTATGACTGCCTTTTAGTGTTTTTTTACCCCCAATGATTTACATTGTATATATGTTGATAGGGATTGACAAACAAATGCAGTCTAATACCGCCCGTGCAGCTATTAATCATTGGCACGTAATCTAGCTTGTATGTCCGGGTTTTTTTCCAGATGTCTGGGTAATTGTTATTGAGTGCAGGTTAATTCTTTTATAGCTATTTTTTACAGGTTAACGTCTTTCGCCGACATTTTTCTAGGTACATGGTATGTTGTTGGCAATATTATTTATAAAAACAGATTTAAAACTGATATTTTTCCGTTTCATAAAGATATTTGACAGATGTTTGGTTTTGGGTGCCTGACTTGAGGTCCAGTTCAGAAAAATACCTCCCAACAAGCATTTTAAAGTTATTAAAAATTAAAAAACAAACAAAAAACAATCAACAACAAAGCAACTATGGGGGTTGTGGGGAGTGGGGGAGGCAGTGCAGGGAATAGGGTAAATTAATTCTTGTGATTTTGATGAAAACTGGAAATGATAGAAGTGTATCCAAAGATAATGATACTGTATTGACTATATATTTAAAGCTACAGAGTCTCTATTTTAACTGGTAATAACTCATGAATATGAATGAATCACGTGTGAAGTAGTCTTAAATCGACGAACACCCCAATAGTCAGAATAAGGCAGAAATTGATGCGTAAAATGTCGCATTTTTATTTAGCCTTCATACAGGTAACATCGATAAATATAAGGCTTCAGAATATATGTGGGGAAAAAAATACTTGCCCGGAACGGGATTTGAACCACTGCCGTTGCGCTTTTAAGTTTTGATGGCCGTACGTTTAACCACGAGACCTGAGGGCTACCAATATTTATTGGTATGTTCTATCATTATTAACACTAAATAGGCATTACGTAATAACTAGGGCACACACAAACTCATCATGCGCTAAAGTCGATGTATGGTTGTTTTGCGGCGGAATATTAGTTTCATATTGATAACATATAGTATTACACCAGGCAATGTTAATTTTAACGTCCGACAAGATGGACTATATATTTATCGATTCATCTTGAGTTGCGTTCAAATATGTTAAGTTATATTTTGCCTCATGATAAAAGGTAGTTTGTATCAAGAAGCGTTATAGCTCAGTGGATAGAGCACCTGACTTGAGGTCGTGTGTTCGAGTCCCAAAAGAGGCAATTTGTTTTCTTTTGTAAATCATAATGTTACCTGTGTACAGGTACGATGTGCACTAGTCAATGTCTATACAATGAATGATGTCCTGCGTTATATTTGCTCGCTTAAATACCCGATTTTGACATGAGCTGGTGAACATCAAGTTGCATATAAAGACACGCCTACAAAGAAGAAATCGATTGATATAGAGACTCTGTAGCTTTAAGCAAGTCTCAACTTTCCTCTTCTATCTTTAAGTTTTGTAAAGGTTTATTGGACTCTTGTTTCATGGATTTTGCATACCATTTTCATGAGGAGGATAACATTTTTGTGCATGATTCTGCAGGTCATAAAAAAACAATCAAGATATAGAAGCGATAACATTAATTAAACTTTCGCAGCATGGGATGGTATGTGGTTGGTTTTATGATCTGCAATTAAGTTTTATGACTCCGAAATTTGCAATAAACATTTATTTTTTTATGACAATTGCATTTCATGGGCATTTCAATTTTTGTCTCGCCTTTTCGAAGAAAAAAGTGACATAGGTGTTGCTTTTCCGGCGGCGACGAAGGCGATGCCCTCATGAAAATAATTTTATAGTGTCTGAAGATTGGCTGAACTCTTGGCTGAACAGACATTATTTGGCGTTATTTGGCCTTGGCTGAATAATTACTTAATTGGAAGATTTTAAGAAATATTCAGAAAATGGTGCAGACGCTATTTAGGCTTTTATTCTGAAAAGTTTCTTAAACCACTGTCTGTAATTTAACTGAACATTGTCTGATTCTTGGCCGAACAGACGTTATTTGGCCTTGTCTGAATAATTACTTAAATTGGAACAACTATGCAGACAATATTCAGACTGAAAATTGTCAGGGCTGTACAAATCCTATAGCCCGACGCCCAGGACTAGTCCAAAACCAAAGTCAGGCGTGTCACTTTTTCAAAGATTTCAGTCCCGGACTAGTCCAATTTTACAAAAAGAGAAAGTCGGGCGTGTCACTGTTTGAAAGATTTCAGTCCCAGATCCCAGATTTGTCCAATTAACAATGTCGGCCACCTGTCATAAAACAACCCCAGCACACTTCTCAACGTAATCCTTTAATTGCACTCGCTTATGCAATGCAATTAGCATCCACAGCGGCGATCAGCGATTACCTCAGGCAGTTTTTATCAACAATCAACCATGCCGGAAGTCCCGCCTCCAAATTACTTTAATTGACAGTCGGCATTGTCGATATTATCCAAACAATTGACCCGATCTATTTTAATCCAGACCCGCTAGACAATGAAATGACTACTACAGGTAAATCACATGTTCGTCACGTGGTGAGCTGAAAATGGCGATACACTGAAACAATAACACTAACACGTTGATTAATTAGCAATCAGGCCGATTTGTCGGCAATCTTTCGATGAATAAAAAACTAAGGAAATTTGATAATGGAAGTATGTTTGATATGAAATGGTAGGTGTGCATTTTTTTTTATTGTTTCTCAGTGTATTGTTGAGCATAATAGTAACAGACATGAAAGGCGGGTGGGGTAACGGTTTGTGCATAGTGTACTAATTACGTTCGAAAAATTGAATTGTCAAAAATATGAAATAAAAACAAAACAAACTGATATATACATAATCAGTTTGATTTCGTATTTGGCAGTGCTAATGTTTACATTTCAAAATGAGTTTGTTGAACTTTTTCAGTGTTAAAAAAAGGAAAATATGAGAGCGAAAGTGAAAATAAAAAGAGGAAAAATGTAGAATGTGACGCACAGCCAATCAAAAAGTCAAAATCATCTTATGTAGTGGACAAAAACATAAAAATAAAATGTTTATATTGATTCACGTTATTTATTTTTTGCATTAGGTAAAGTGGTAATAAAGTTAAGAATCTCATTTGTAGCCCCTTACCTATGTAAAATGACTTTTTTTCTCTCCATTAAATGATTATCTGAACTGTAATATGAAACTCAGTATCTATATTGAAATTTAAAAATGCAGATGTGATTCTTACTGTTGCTACTGTTTCTTCCAATGGCAGTCTACAATCTATACCACTGAAACATACATTAATTGTCTGAAGAGTAAATAAGGATTGTTTCTGTTACTGTGTATAATGAATTGTAATGAGTATACATGCAAGAAATCAAAAGAATTCAGGACTTGTGTCCATTTCTTGGGACTAGTCACAATTTTTTTGGGACTAGTCACTTTTGACAGGGTGACTAGTCCTGGACTAGTGGCTAAAAAAATTATTTGTACAGCCCTGATTGTCTGAATGAATCTTCAGGGTTTATTCAGACTATGATCAGACTGAAAAGTGTCAGAAGTCTGAATCTCTCAGAAGATTTTAAGAAAGATTCAGAAAATGGTGCAGGCACTATTCAGACTTTTATTCTGAAAAGTTGCTTAAACCATTGTCTAAAATTTAACTGAACATTGTCTGAATCTTGGCTGAACAGATGTTATTTGGCGTTTATTTGGCCTTGTCTGAATAATTTCTTCAATTGGAACATATGCGGACAAAATTCAGACTGAAAATCGTCTGAATCTTCAGGGTTTATTCAGACTATATTCAGACTGAAAAGTGTCTGAAGTCTGAATCTCTCAGAAGATTTTAAGAAAGATTCAGATTATTTTTTTTAAACCCTACTCAACATTTCCTTCAATTTTTCATGAATTATAACGATTAGTTTCCAGTATAATTATAATTTCCATTATAATAATTAGTAATTGAATTTTATGTTCAGTCGCTGGTAATAGGAACCGGCATATAACTGTCGTGACTCAGTCATAATCCAGGCATTCGAATTTTTCCACATCCGATTTTCCACAAAATAAAAGTATAATTGTCTTCTACTTCCATTTTAAATTATTGAATACATAAAAATGACTGCAATCAGAAAAAGTTGCACCCTTTACCTGTGCAGTTTCGACTCGGCAAACTCTGAGTTTGTCTACGCGAAGTATTGTGGCGTAAGTACGCCGAGAGCTTTTCGCTGATAGCCACTCCGAGTAGTTTTATCATCAAAACTCTGCGCAAGTACGCGATTGTAAATGCCTCACTCGGCGTGAAAGAGTTAAGTGTGGGGTTCGCATGAGCTGTACGGTATAAACCAATTTTAATTGCATAAGGATTATACATTCAATTTTAAGTGTTTTTATATCCCCCGCTTCACAAAGTCCTAAACGTCCATCGTGTCGCGTAATATGTTCATTAATTGAAATTCTTCAAACACTTTTCGAACACTTTTGAATGGGTTGTTCCCAAACTTCATATAAACATAACAACTAATGACCTAATGTCCCTCTACATCACCCATTGTTGATTGCCTAATTTATTACAGAATTATGGCCCTTTATTTTACTTCAGATTTATATGACCTATTTATGTGTCGACGTGCCGTAAAACACCATTCATTCCATTCCAATCATCACCTTCAGTGATAGTTCTGAGGTTTTGTTTCCGCTCTATAACTTTAGTTAGGAATGAGATATTGGCATGAAACTTTCCCTGGATAGGTAGCTTATATGAATAGGAAGCTTGGGGTTGCATTTGGGGTCACTGGAGTCAAGGTCAAGTTCAATGTTACTAAAAATAGAAAAATGTTTTCCGTTGAATAACTTTAGTCAGGAATTAGATATTGACATGAATAGCTAGCTTATATGAAGAGGAAGATTGGGGATTGCTTGAGGTAACTAGGTTCAACATCAAGGTCACTGTTACTAAAAATAGAAAAACAGTTTCCGTTCAGTAACTTCAGTTAGGAATGAGATATTGTCCTGAAACTTTCTGAATAGGTAGCTTATATGAAAAGGAAGCTTGGAACTGCATTTGGGGTCACTGGATTCAAGGTCAAGGTCACTGGTACTAAAAATAGAAAATATTTTCCGTTAAATAACAGTTAGGAATGAGATATTGGCATAAATTTATAGGTAGCTTATATAAAAAAAGCAAGCTTGAGATTGTATTTGGGGTCACTGGGTAACCCATTCAAGGTCAAGGTCACTGTTAGTAAAAATAGAAAAACGGTTTCCGCTCAATAACGTCAATTATACATGAGACATTGGCCTATAACTTTCTGGATAGGTAGCTTATATGAAAAGGAAGCTTGGGATTGCATTTGAGATCATTGGGGTTTTAAGGTCACTGTTATTAAAAATAGAAAAACGGTTTTAGAATATTATCAAAATTATCCCCATTTAATATTTTCATAATTATAGTCACGTTTCTTTACTTAGAATTTGCTTTAAAAAAGTTGAATCACAAATACTGTATGTTGAAAAGAAACTAAAATTTGTTGTGAACATCTTGCATACACTATCCAAATGACTCACCTTTCACATTATGGAAACCCGGCTTTAACGCCAACAGGCGTTTCTCTTGTTATTACTTGCATTCCTCAAACGGTTTTGAATGGTTTGTTCCCAAACTATATACATATAGCAACTGATGACCTTATGTCCATCTACATCACCCATTGTTGATTGACTAATTTATTACAGAATTATGGCCCATTGTTTGACTTAGAATTTAAGCAGCGGTACACATCACCTTCAGTGATAGTTCTAGTTTAAAGTAGTTTTCTTTTTAGCTCAACTGATCAAAGATCAGCAGAGCTTATGCCATGGTGCGGCGTCCATCGTCCGTCTGTCTGTCCGTCTGTAAACATTTTTTTGTGGCGACTACTCGTCTGAAACTACTGGACGGGTTTTCTTGAAACTTCACAGGAATGTTGCTCTTGATGTCTTGTTGATCCTATCAAAAATTCAGGTCGGCCTGAAATTGAAGATGGCCGCCACGGCTAAAAATAGATTTTAAAAATGTGATTTTGTGGCGACTACTTCTCAAAAACCATAAGTGATATTGATTTGGAACTTTTACCAAAATGACTGGCACGACATGTAGTTGATCCTTACCAAAGTTCATTTTGTTTTGATGTCAAAATGGCCACCAGCAGCCATCTTTGTTTACATAGTTATATAGGAAAAACATTTTCGTGAAACTTTACAGGAATGTTGCTCTTGATGTCTAGTTGATCCTAGCAAAACTCAGGTCAGATGGCCTAAAAATAGATTTTAAAAATGCGATTTTGTGGCGACTACTTCTTAAAACCCATAAGTAATATTGATTTGGAACTTTTACCAAAATGACTGGCACGACATCCTAACCAAAGTTGATTTTGATTGGATGTCAAACATGCCCACCAGCCATCTTTGTTTACATAGAGTTATATTGGAAAAACTTGTGGCAACTACTCCTCTGAAACCACTTGACAGATGTTTATGGAACTTCACAGGAATGTTGCTGCTTTTGTCTAGTTGATTCTAGCAAAATTTCAGGTCGGCCGGAAATTCAAGATGACCGCCACGGCTAAAAAATAGATTTAAAACATGTAATTTTTTGGCGACTACTCAAAAAACGTAAGTGATATTGATTTGGAACCTTTACGTCATTTTGACTGGCACGACATGTAGTTTGTCCTAACCAAAATTCATTTTGAATGGATGTCAAACATGTTTGTTTACATAGATTTATATAGGAAAAACTTGTGGCGAATACTCCTCTGAAACTACCTGATGGAATTTCATGGAACTTGACAAGAATGTTGCTCTTGATGTCTAGTTGATCCTAGCAAAAATTCTGGTCGGTAGGAAATTCAAGATGGCCGCCACTGCTAAAATATATTTTAAAATGAGACTTTGTGGCGACTACTTCTCAAAGACCGTGTTGTGATATTGAATTGGAACCTTTACCAAAATTACTGGTGCGACATGTATTAACCAAGATTCATTTCGATTTCGTGTCAAATATGGCAGCCGGTGGCCATCTTTGTTTACATAGAGTTGTCTAGGAAAAACTTGTGGCAGCTACTCCTCTGAGACTACTTGAAGGACTTTCATGAAACTTTATATAGTAAAAACTTGTAGTGACTACTCTTTTGAAACTACTTGGCGGATTTTCATGGAATTTCACAGAAATGTTGCTCTTCATGTCTTATTGATCCTAGCAAAATCTCAGGTTGACCGGATATTCAAGATGGCTGCCACGGCTAAAAATAGATTTTTAAAAACCAGTTATAGCAACTACTTCTTGAAAACTATAATTGATATTGTTATGGGACTTTTTCTAAAATGACCAGCATGACATGGTGTTGGTCCTTGTTGAAAATCGTTTTGATTTGACGTTAAACATGGCTGCCAGTGACCATCTTTGTTTACATAGAGTTATATAGTACAAACTGTAACGACTACTTCTCTGAATCTACTTGACGGAATTTCTGCCCCTCTAACGGGATCTGCAGTGGCCCTATTCTTTACCCGGGAACCACACGGGACTAAAGAAGTGGCTTCTTGTCTGAAACCTTTTAAGTAAATTGCATGACACTTTGAACAAGTGGAAAAAACAACTGGACAACTGACTTGCAGAGTGTAAGAACCATAACTCTAGGTTAATTTTTCACCAATTTAGTCACCAAAATGACCTATCTGTATTTGAAACAAAAAGAAAATTCAGAACTTTTATTGGCCTTGGCTCAGCAGGATTTTGGAAAAAAGAAGCGCGAGACTGTCGAAATTGGGGAGAAAAATAATGTGATTTTTGCTATTTTGTGGAATGTTTTTTTAGAGAAAACCTTTATTAAATGTGTGTTTAAGGTATAATATCAATCAAGTATTGAATTTAGCAATGATATAACATGAACAAGCAATGTAAAGGTTTTTGCAATTGAGAAGAAAAAAGCTCTGGATGTGCTAGTTTCAGTGCTTGATACATACTTCCCAATTGCCAAGTGTACCTTTAAAGCAACCACAAGAATGTTGAAGCTAATAAGTTAGTGGTTGTTATCTGTACTTTCAGATACACGTTAGTCTACGAACCAACAAGTCAGCCGGGCTTGGATCTGCCAGTGCCGGTGTCTTTTCAGTCGATAATGCTAACAGCGTTGATGTGAGAAAAGCCAATAGAAGAATTCAAGCTCAACAGAGATTCAATAAAATAGGAAGCGATCAGAACAGTCCTTCTAAGGGACCACGTGATGTGAAATCAGGTAAACCGTGGAAGAAAGGAGAAACAGAATTCCAAGGTTCCTGAGAAGAGTTTTAAAGTGAGATTTGTCAAATTCGTAGTGTCAGATGCTGCACAGCTCGTGGTTGAGCATTTGGGATGGGAAGCTTAAAATACACCAACCTTTTTTGTCCAACATGGACAGCATGTGATAAGGATATTCATGAAGCTTACATTTTTAAAAAAATGTGGTTGGATTGGAATACATAGTATGCCTCTTCATTAAACAAAATGTTTCATGTATATGTTATTCATGATTATAAGAGATATTTATTCAGTTATTTAACATTTGATTAATGGTGAAAAAAGGTGAAGTTATAGAAGCAAAGAAAAGTTTAGGATGCCTAAACCTGGCTCTGTAGTTAGACGGGGATGGACAATGCGCTATATAACAGTCATAAATGTAGATTTTTCAATACCTTTTTAAAACAAAGAATACGTAGCTATTACGGTTAAAGGGGATGATGCACTATTTTAAATGGTTCTGAAAAACTTGAAAAAAGCTGAAAGAATTAACAAAATGCCATGAAAAATAAGAGAGATATGACTTATTGAAAATTTGCAAAGAAAAATAAATTGAGGCGGCCATCTTGGAACGATGACGTCATCACGCCTTTTTACCATATATGGCATATTGACAAAATGTCTTTTAAAGCAAAGAAAATCTCTGAAAAAGAAAAATAAGCATACAATGTATACATTTTACATCTGTATATTTATTTTTAATCAATTTGCGGAGAAAAAGGTATTTTGTCAATATTCCATATATGGTAAAAAGGCACGTTGACGTTATCGTTCCCAGAGTCGTTTTTCAGAGTCCTTTTAAATAAATCGTGTTTGAAAATAGTGCATCAACCCCTTTAATCTACACAAACAGGATCGATAATTGCCAATAATTAACCTATACGGCCAGTCTTCAGACCAGAGGTTAATAGTTAAAACCATAGTATTTCAGAAAGGTTTTAATACAATCATATGGTCTTAAATTACTCAAATACTACACCAATGATTATAATAATGGTGAATTTGAGAAGTAAATTGTTACCAAATGAAGGATGTACAGCCCTATATTCCACAAAAACTGTCATTACCTGCCTAAATCAATAACATTCAGACAAAGTTTCTAAATTAAATGCTTTAAAACGTATTTCTAAACTTTCAGTACAATCGTATAGTCTTAAATTACTCCAGTATTACCCCAAAGATTATGATGATGCTTTTAGAAAATTTTAGAAGTAAAATGTTATCAAGTGAAGGACATCCAGCCATATTTTCAACAAAAATCAACAAAAATCAACACAATTCACATGCCCGCAATGTCTAAATTAAGTGATCAGTCTCAAAATATAAAAGGTCCTTACAATAAAATGACGTTTGCTTGAATAATATATATATTCATTATTTAATCAAATAAATGGTCACTGAATTGGAAAACCGCTACCAAACAAGACCATAACTGTAACAGTATTACCACTATTTTTCAAAGTTTTCAAAATGACGGTCTTTGTGTACCACTCGACTACATTTGCAGGTAAAAAAGTAAATCAAACATAACACAAACAAAGACAAACACTTAATACTTCTTAGGGTCTATCCTCATGTTTTCATGTATACATTTCAATGAATAAAAGTCTAGACAGTTATTTGGTTATGCTCAATATCTGCTTACTTACGGACAGTGTCCCTTTAAATAGGTAACAAGTTGTAGAATTGAAATATGTAAATGAATAGTGTTATAGAACTTTATTTACATGTACGATAAATTAAAAATAATCGTTTTCTGCTAAATCAACACATTACCGGTATTCCTTATTTAGAGCCGCCCCACATGACACATAGGAATTCGAGAACCTGTCTTACTCTTACTAATGTATATATTTCTATGGTTGTTTATCGTGCTCGGAGGATAGACTCCCCAGTTTCAATCCCAATCCAACAAAAGAGGCTGAGGAACAAACAAGGCTGAGCGAAGGTGTATTGCGCGAAAACACAGACGAAACTCAGTGGTGCATGTGTGACTTGAACCGGAAGCTCCAGATTGCTATCGTCCACTGTGCTATTGCTGGGCCATGCCAGCACATTATGTTAAGTCGGGGTCTTGGTTAAGTTTAATATTTTAGATGTAATACAAGGACCTTTTTATTTAGTTTGTTTAATTTTACATACGTACTAAACACAATATGACCTATTTATGTGTCGATGTGCTGTAAAACACCATTTTTATTTTTAGTATAAAAAGTCTAAGTGCAGGACTGGTGCATAATGCCACATATTTTGCAAAGAATATACATTGATAAAATCATAGATTTTTTTAAACTGTGCTTACCTACACACTGGCTTCTCACAAGGCTCTTTATGTAGTTATACAGATTAAGTATAGCATTTTTAACATCTTGTTTAGTTAAAAATGCTCGTTAATATGGTAGGGCCTTCAGGTTTAATCTGATCTTTATCAAACTTTACCAGATTTTTAGTTATGGCCCTTGATTTAGTTAAAAATGCTGTATTTGCCCCAAATTGTTAAAAAAAAACTTAAATTGCAGTCACTCGCTTCATTGATATTATAATAGCCATGTTAGCCAGTAGAGCGTCCACAGGCCCTCTTGGGCCCACAGGCCCTCTTGGGCCTCTTGTTTTGTGTTGCCTGCTAAGCATGGCAGACACTTAGGGATCACTTTGTCCGTCGTCGTCGTCCGTCACACTTTAACCTACAACCTAACCTTGGCCCTAACTTGAAAAGTATATATTCATCTTAACCAAAGGTGTGTTGTTGTGCACATGTCAAATAACTTTGACTCATTTTGGCAGAGTTATGCCCCTTTTTATCGAACTTTAACCTGCAACCTAACCTAGCTCATAACTTTTATTGACCTTTGGTGATAAAACTTTATATAGTTCTTCCTTATCAATTATCCAGTGCAGATTTATACCCCTTTTCATAAACTTTAACACGTAAAAAAAAAAGCTCCATTATTCATAAAGGACTGCACCCCTTGTCTTTAAACTTTATAGTTAGATTGTACTTGCTGAAATAAGCACAGGGCAGGCGACACAAAAGTTCCGTAGAAAACCCTTCTAGCTTCTTATTTAATTATTTCTGGAAGTTGATTTCTGGAAGTTGAATGTTTTCCCAATTTCCTGAAAAACTATGCTTACTTCCCCTATATAAAAGCCATGGGACCCTTCCTAATATGGGAAAGAAGGTCCTGATTGTACAATAGTCTCTCTTGATACACTCCTGATTGTACAATAGTCTCTTGATACACTCCTGATTGTACAATAGTCTCTCCTGATACAATCCTGATTGTACAATAGTCTCTCTTGATACACTCCTGATTGTACAATAGTCTCTCTTGATACACTCCTGATTGTACAATAGTCTCTCCTGATACAATCCTGATTGTACAATAGTCTCTCTTGATACACTCCTGATTGTACAATAGTCTCTTGATACACTCCTGATTGTACAATAGTCTCTTGATACACTCCTGATTGTACAATAGTCTCTTGATACACTCCTGATTGTACAATAGTCTCTCTTGATACACTCCTGATTGTACAATAGTCTCTCCTGATACAATCCTGATTGTACAATAGTCTCTCTTGATACACTCCTGATTGTACAATAGTCTCTCTTGATACACTCCTGATTGTACAATAGTCTCTCCTGATACAATCCTGATTGTACAATAGTCTCTCTTGATACACTCCTGATTGTACAATAGTCTCTTGATACACTCCTGATTGTACAATAGTCTCTTGATACACTCCTGATTGTACAATAGTCTCTTGATACACTCCTGATTGTACAATAGTCTCTCTTGATACACTCCTGATTGTACAATAGTCTCTCCTGATACAATCCTGATTGTACAATAGTCTCTCTTGATACAATCCTGATTGTACAATAGTCTCTTGATACAATCCTGATTGTACAATAGTCTCTTGATACAATCCTGATTGTACAATAGTCTCTTGATACACTCCTGATTGTACAATAGTCTCTCTTGATACACTCCTGATTGTACAATAGTCTCTCCTGATACAATCCTGATTGTACAATAGTCTCTCTTGATACAATCCTGATTGTACAATAGTCTCTCCTGATACAATCCTGATTGTACAATAGTCTCTTGATACAATCCTGATTGTACAATAGTCTCTCTTGATATAATTAACTCATTACCCCTGAACCCACTACATATATGTACTGGCCTGTTGTTTCTTTGAATTAAGACCATTCTATTTATGTGACAAAGGGGAGTTTTGTGGAAAATGACTAATCAGCAGCCAGACATTGTAAACCCTGATCAGCCTGCAAGTTACTCGCAGGCTGATTCGGGTTTACAATGGACGCAAAGGTTATTATAGTCGTGCTTAGCGGGTTAAGGGTTAAACTTCAGGCTAATTCTATAAATGGGAACCCCTTCACATTGGAGCACTAGTACCGTAAACCCCAGATTAAAGGGGTTGATGCACTATTTTCGAACATAATTTATTTAATAGGGCTCTGAAAAACTTGAAAATAGCTGAAAGAATTATCAAAATGCCATGAAAAACAAAGGAGATATGACCTATTGAAAATTTGCAAAGAACACAAATGGAGGCGGCCATCTTTGAACGATGACATCATCGCACCATTTTACCATATATGGCATATTGACAAAATACATTTTAAAGTGAAAAAAAATCACTGCAAATATTTAAAATAAATATACAGATGTAAAATTTATAAATGATATGGTTATGTTTCATTTGCATTGATTTTCTTTGCTTTAAAATACATTTTGTCAATATGCCATATATGGTATAAAGGCGCGATGACGTCATCGTTCCAAGATGGCAGCCTCCATTTATGTTGTTTTGCAACTTTTCAATAGGTCCTATCTCCTTTATTTTTCATGGCATTTTGATAATTATTTCAGCTTTTTTCAAGTTGTTCAGAGCCCTTTAAAATAAACCTTGTTTGAAAATAGTGCATCAACCCCTTTAATGTTCTAACATAGATATGTTACAGACAACAATGAATTGCATTTGTTCAAAGTTTGTTAGTGTTTGCCCAACTTTTTCAACCAATCAGTAAGTTACCTCAGCTTTTCAACATTCATGAAGATTTTACTTCGAGCAGTCTTCGCGGTGAAGCGCGTGACTTATTTAGAGACTGTCGATAAAACCTAGTCTATAAAGAGATTTTTTCACCATTAAGAAAACCGCGGTCAGTCACTGCGCTCTCCCCCTTTCGGTTTCTTAATGGTGAAGATTTCTCTTCATAGCCTCTATCCTATACATAGAGTACAAGAACAAGGGTAAGTCAGGGCTCCCCTTTATGTTGTTACACTCTGGAGAGTGATGTAACCATTAACCCGCTACATATATATAATGGACGGTTCTTTCTTTGAATTAACATTTAGGTGACGAAGGGGTATTTTGGGGAAAATGACTGATCAGCAGCCGGAAACCCTGATTACTCGCAGGGTGATCTAGGTTTACAATGAACGCAAAGGCTATTATAGTATTGCTTAGCGGGTGATGGGTTAAAACTGTTGGGTGTGTTATAAAATATTACCAACAAAACTTTGGATTTGTTTTTATCCAACTTATATTTCAAGGGCTCAATGCGAAATTACTTAACAAATAATGTATGGTGCTGAGGTCCATATGCAAGGTTATGGAATGGGCAGTCAGACCTAGAATGTTATATGGACCAAAGTTTTGTTGGTAATAGTATATTATAACAAAACTGACCAACAAATTAACACGTTTTATGTTTATTTAAATTTGACGTATATTTTACATGTCCGAAAATATAGCTCACATTGCGCAAAGAAGGAAATATACAAAAAAGAGATTATAAGAATCCATCATGAGTATCCATGTGAGATAGAGAAATCTCACCCGAGGGTCAGAATTGTAACCAGGGACGAGGCTCTGCCGAGTGCCTGGTTGCAATTCTGATCCCGAGGGTGAGATTTCCCTATCTCACATGGATCACTCATGATGGATTATTTTTCTCCCATTATGTGTTTATTAACGGCATAAAATCAATGACTTTGCTGATTTAACGCCAGAATAAGGCGACGTTGACGTAACGTCATGACGTCATAAGTCACATGTCATGTAAGATAGAGTTATCTCACATGAGGAAAATGCCTATCTCACATGAGCAGAAATGGGAGAAATAATATTGTGTCTTATTCTTTGTTAATATACATGTAGTTACGATAGTTTGTTGTTCAAACCTCGACATATTATTCGTTCTTGGGGACTACATGGCCGTGGGGTATCGACGTTGCATTGTAATCATTCTCGCCTCTCACCGCTACGAGTTTGAATCCCACTGGAAGCTCGATTTGTAAGTGAGGAAGTGCCGATTCTTACGGATGGCGGGAGTTGTACAGTACCGGTTCTACCCAGGAATGTGGGTGGTCTGCCTCCACCACAAAAAAATCTACCGTCACATATGACCTTACATGTGTTGAAAATGACTATAATACCACACAACAATCCTTCTTGGGGAAATGTCAAATGAAACTGTGGCAGAGTCTGATAATAATTGAATTGAATGTTGTTTAACGGCTCATCAACACAGTACAGGTTATTTAAAGCCGCCCCAGAGAGAGGAAGGATACATAGGAATCTGGGAATCTGCCTTACTCTTATTATCAAATAGATTCCTGTGGTTCTTTAACGTGCTCGGAGGATAGACCGATACACGGGACCGCCCAGTTTACGTCCCCATCCGACGGACGAGGCTTAGGGAAAGTGTCTTACCCAAGAACACACCGACGGGACTCAGTGGCACTACGGAGGATTGAACCTGGGGCCTCCGGTTACATATCCGCCGCGCTACCGACTGCGCCACGCTAGCCCTCCTAGAGTCTGATAATAAGGTTGATATAAAATTACAAAAAAAGTGTACAGTTGGTAAGAATATTCAGCATCATTATTTTTATTAATATTTTCAAGACATGCATGATTATATGACAAATTAATTATGGTTACTTTTAACTTGGTGCTTTATCGATTTTCTTGTGTTGTGTTAAAGAATAAAACATTAATTTTGTAATTTCTGTTGTCTTGAATCTTTTTAGCACACTTGGGCCAAAGGCTCAGAGGAGAGTGATTGGAATCACTCTTCATCTGCCGTTATTTTGCCCCGCCACGAAAGTGGTGTGGGCATATAGTGTTACCCTTGTCCATCCGGACGTACGTTCCATTGTTACATTCAAGTTTTAAGTAAATTTCTCAGATACCAAAAGCCGTTCAGTTTTCAAACTTCATACACACATCTATATGGCAGCAATATGTTCCTATCCAATTCAGGTCAATATAAATGACCTTGACCTACTTTTTTCACTTTGTTAATTTACATTTCCTATCCAAATCAGGTCAATATAAATGACCTTGACCTACTTTTTTCTCTTTGTTAATTTACATTTAAGTTTTAGCTCTACTGATCAAAGATGATCAGCAGAGCTTATGCCATGGTGTGATGTCCGTAGTCCGTCCGTCTGTCTGTCCGTAAACCTTTTTAGCTCTACTGGCCAAAGGCCAGGAGGGCTTATGCGATCACTTTTCGTCCGTCGTCCGTCCGTCTGTCTATCCGACTGTTAGCAATTTTATAAAATCGACATCTCCTCTGAAACCGCTTGAAGGATTTTGATGAAACTTCATCACAATGTTACTTTTGAGGGCCTCTCTCAGATTTCGCGGCCGCCAGTCATCCAAGATGGTCGCCATGGCTAAAACTAGGTCAAATTTAAGGAAATTTCAACCGACATCTCCTCCGAAACCACTTATTCCAGTCTACTGAAATATCATATACATGTTCCTTGGGTTGGCCTCTATCAAGTTTATGTTTTTCGTTATCGTCAAATAATAAAAATGGCCGCCACGGCGACCCAAAGTTTACACGGAGTTATATAGGAAAAGGTTAAAAATTACATCTTCTCGGAAACCGCCTGAAATGGGATAGTGCCTCTCAGATTTGTGTTTTTTCCGCGGCCGCCAGTCATCCAAGATGGCCGCCATGGCTAAAACTAGGTCAAATTTAAGTAAATTTCAAACGACATCTCCGACGAAACCACTTATTCCATTCTACTGAAATATCATATACATGTTCCTTGGGTTGGCCTCTATTATTTTTCTGTTTTTCGTTTTCGTCTTATAATCAAAACGGCCACCACGGCGACCCAAAGTTTACATAGAGTTATATAGGAAAAGGTTAAAAATGACATCTTCTCTGAAACCTCTTGAAGGATTTTTATGAAACTTAATCACCATGATATTTGGGATAGTCCCTCTCAGATTTATGTTTTTCACGACCGCCAGTCATCCAAGATGGTCGCCATGTCTAAATTTAGGTCAAATTTAAGGAAATTTCAAACAACATCTCCTCCGAAACCACTTATTGCATTCTTGTGAAATATCATAAACATGTTCCTTGGGTTAGCCTCTATCAAGTTTGTGTTTTTCGTTATCGTCGAATAATCAAAATAGCCGCCACAGCGACCCAGAATTTACATAAGAGTTCTATAGGAAAACGTTAAAAATGACATCTCTGAAACTGCTTGAAGGATTTTGATGAAACTTAATCACAATGATCTTTGGGTTAGTCCCCTTCAGATTTGGGGCCTCCAGTCATCCACAATGGCCACCATGGCTAAACTTAGGTCAAATTTAAGGACATTTATCATACGACATATTACCACTTATTCCATTCTAGTTAAATATCATATGCATGTTCCTGTTGTTGGCCTCTATCAAGTTTGTGTTTTTTCATTGTCATAAAATATTCAAAATGGCCGCAGCGATAACCCAAAGTTTACATAGTTATATATAGGAAACATGTTTCTTGGGTTGGCCTCTATCATGTTTTTGAATCACATCATACAAGTAGAGCATCTACAGGCCCTCTTGGGTCTCTTGTTTTTGTAGCGACTACTCCTCTGGAACTACTGGATGGATTTTCATGAAACTTTACAGAAATGTTGCCCATGAAGTCCTGTTGATCCTAGCAAAAATTCATGTTGATGTGAAATCCAAGATGGCCACCAAAACTAAAAATATATTTTTAAAAAAAGTACTTCTTGAAAACTATAAGTGATATTGATATGGGACTTTTTCTAAAATGATCAGCATGACACAATGTTGGTCCTTGTCGAAACTATTTTGACAGACATTAAACATGGCTATCTTTGTTTACATAGAGTTATATAGTAAAAACTTGTAGCGACTACTCCTCTCAAACTATTTGATGGATTTTCATGACACTTCACAGGAATATTGCTCTTGATGTCTAGTTGGTCCTAGCAAAATTTCAGGACTGCCGGAAATTCAAGATGGCCACCACAGCTAAAAATAGGTTTTTAAAAAACAAGTTTTTAGCGACTACTTGAAAACTGTAAGTGATATTGATATGGGACTTTTTATAAAATGATCAGCATGGCATGGTGTTGGTCCTTATCGAAAATCAGTTAGATTCGACATTAAACATGGCTGCCGCTCATCTTTATTTACACAGAGTTATGTACTAAAAACTTGTAGCGAATATTTTTCATGTAGCAAAAGATTATGTTCGTCTAATAAGTTTATTCAAATCATAATATAGGGTCCTTATGGGCCCCTGCTAGGTTCGTTCAGTTCAAATAGTGGCCCTTGGTTTACATTTTGTCATGCCTCTGCAGGTGGAGGGGTGAATGTGGAGGTAAGAGGCGTCACAGTTTTACAGTTCTGAAATAACCAATGCTCTTGTAGCTCACCAACTTATGTTATTGTTACGAGTATCTTCATTGAAAACAGGTCATAAGGTGAGCAGTTCAGGGCCATTCGACCCACTTGTTTTAAGATCTGAATAAGCAGTTAAATGCAATTTCAAAAAATATGTGGATATTTTAAGCAGAAATGTCTTTATAATCAAGTATGACGAACAAGAAGGTTCTGAATTGCTAACATTGTCACATAGTAGACACTTACACCATTAACAGTTGTAGGTAAGATAAAATAATCCATGGATTGAGCCATTAAGCCATTATTACCCCAGGATTATAGTGGATGTAAGTTTAAGTAACACCATAATTGTACGTTAACTATAGCCCATGGATGGGGTAACAAGTGACCCTAGAGTCGGTGTGAATATAAATTCAGCCAATTTTATTTACAAAATATCAGAACAGAAGTCACCAATAAGTGGCAAATGCCACCGCCCGAACATTTTGACTCATTTGACCTTTGACCTCCATGTGTGACTGACCTTTGAACTGCACACGACACAACTTCTCATTGTGGTTAACATTTATATGAAGTTTCATGGACATCCCTTCAGTTCTTTCAAAGTTATGGATGAGACATGATTGTTTCGGACGGAAGGACGGACAAAATGTTACCTTTGACCTCCAAGTATAACCGTGACCTTTGAGAAATGAACCCGATTATTGCACTTGACGCACCTTCTCATTGTGGTTGACATGTGTGTGAAGTTTCATGGAAATCGCTTCAGTTCTTTCAAAGATATGACTGAGACATGATTGTTTCGGACGAACGGACGGACAGACGATGCGATTACTATATGCGCACCTTTGGGGTCATAACAAATTAGTAAAGAATTTTCTGTATACTTCTTTATAAAATATAAGGTATTGCTACATGTAATATATTAGAGCTGTATGACTTACTTTTTAGAGAGCAGTTACTTCACGAGTTTTCCTTATACATATAAATGTAAAACATTTACCCCCGAGACGGAGCCATATTTGACCACAGGGTCAAGTTTGAACAAACTGGTGGTGTAGGATAGGCTTGAGCTACATGCAATATATGTTCGACCTCGAGCTCTTGTACATGTAGTTTTAGAGTAGAAGATATTTTAAAAACGTTTTTTTCTACTACACCACAATGTAAGGTTGGAACGCCCAAGACTGTAAAGCATCAGCATCACTCAAAAGGGGTACCTCATTGGAATGCCCTATGCCAAATTGGCCCATCAGGGTTCAAAAACAGATCTAGGGTGCACTAAAACTCACTTTTACCCTAGTGTCTCCCAGTTAAACAGGACAGTGTAAATAAATCCCCATACGCTATATCCGCTGCATTATTAAGCAATATAACACCGAGATGAACATGTACACAGGGAATTTGCATCTTTTGATTATTACTTTCTGTTATTATCATTATTTATGAATAATTATAATAGCGTAAGGTAATAATCAAAAGATGCAATTTCCTGTGTGGCAGAATGCAGAGCAACACGAGAATAAACCATTAAGGGCACGACAGACAAACCTCCAAGGACCTTTTAGGGTTTAGGTATACCAGAGACGTCATAAACACATCATCATAGTGTCCACAGTCTGTCCGGTCATCGCGCTGTCAAACAAGAAAGCAAAGTGGCGAACTGTAAGTCAACCTCAAAACATGCAGTGCGTTGCAAAATGATAGGGTCATAACCTCTTTTGATATATTGTTTAGCAAGTTTAATAACAATTGTATGAATGTGATCATGATCAGGGATCTAACGTAGTCTGTAAATCATGTCCCTATAGAAGTCGGGTTGTGATAGTCCTCGTTGGAGAAGAGCTCTAAACTTACTTTTATATTTTAAACAAGAAATGTCACTGTGAGGGACAAATGCCCCTGAAGTGGTTTTCACCTTTGGCCTAAGTGTCACCTTGGAGCCACGGACCTGGATTTTGTGCGCGACACGTCGTCTTGTTGCGCTGAGCTCTTGTGCAACGTTATTTGAAAACCCGTCCAGGAATGTCAGAGTTATTGACTGGTCATGATTGTACAGACTGACTGCCGGACGGTGCAACTACTATATGCCGCCCTTTGGAGGGCATAAAAACAGATCTGGGTTACGAACATAAAATGTTACTAATGTTAGGGTTAGTTTTTTTTCGAAGTTTGTGGTATCGATAGCCCTGATGAGTTATACACCGGTTATGAATACCAAAATTCCTCGACTCAATTACAAGCTCTAGAAAAATGAACAAGTGGAGAAACATAAGATGTTGAAACATAAGAATAAATGTTAATAAGGGTATACATGATTTTAAGAATTGACTTTTTCCAAGTAGGAAGGGAGTTCGGATCCATATTGTGTTCTCCTCTACGACATAATTTTATCCTAAAATCACGTCACCATAGAAGTCGGGTTTCGTCGCAGTTTCTTAAATTACTTTTATATTTTAAAAGTAGATCAGGGCTTCGATAATACAATTTCACAAAGTTTTTTTGAAGTATATGGTAGCAGTAGCCTGATGGAGCAACTTTCTAGTTATACAAAGATTAAAGTCCATTCCATATCCCGCCAACAACAGGCAAATTGTACAACATGTGCACACGTTTCTAAACCTACTGACGATGCGGTTTATATATAACTTACATATTTTGAGAATCCATTTACCCTATAGACACAATATTAACAGCTTTAACAAGCAAGGCTAAACCCCGAAACTGGAGTGTCGAATTACCAACTCATAAATCGCGGTATTTTAAGAACCCATGAACAAATTTATACTTTTAATCAGCACATATTCAATATTATATGACCTGAATGAACACCTGGATGGAGTTTTGATAAAGTTTTTGTAGTGCAATTTTTGCCGTCATTTGGCGGTGTAGTTTCTTTTAAAGTCCTCAATTCGAGCGTGTCCATTTTCCAACGTACTCACGGGTGTGCGTGTAGGAGGTGTTAGCCCTAAATCCCATTCTCCTTTTACTTTCAATGCATCCCCCCACACCATTTGTTTAGACTTATTTTCGTTTTTCAATGTTGCTCAGGTGAGTATTTGAGTATGCCAAGCTACGCCGCTGTATATGCTCTAGCAAAACCCAAAGTGAGATATGCCCCATAAGAAGTTATGCGGGGAACATCACAGTCTAGGTGGAGATAAATAAGAATGTTATAATTTAAATCTTCTGTCACATATTTTGCTTATTTTCTCACCCACGATAGTGGGTAGCGAGACCTAGCAGTCACTTTTCCGGCGGCGGCGGACACATTTTAAATCAACTATATCTCAACAACTGCTGCTCGAATTTTTCAGAAACTTTGTCAGATGCTTTATTGAGTCAAGGGACATTACCTAATGCCAGAATTACCAAGGTCAAGGTCATATTTTCCCAAAACTTAACCTTGGTTAGGTAACTTAACCTCAGTTAACTGTATGTCATAGCCTCATTTTCTTTGTTTGATACTTGGTCATATGTATTGTTGGCATTGGTGGACATCACTGAACGACAAAAATTACAAGGTCAAGGTCATATTTTGCTTATTTTCCCTAAACTTAACCTTTGTTAGGTAACTTAACCTCAACTGACTTTATGTGATTGCCTCACTTTATGGTTTGATACTTTTTTTTTTGGCCCACCTTCTCAACCCCTTTTATCTGCTCCTTTCTTTCGCCTCCCCTCACTCCGTCTTCAGCCAGCTCTGCTGTTGTCCCTCCTACTGGATGGTGACCTGTTGTGACATACTTTCTGGCGAAGCCTCGCTGTATATTCCGTTTCTACGACGAACTCACTGTTCACCCGCAGTTCACCTGATGTTTCTCTTTTTTCCTTTGGATTGCACTGTCTCTGGGACATTGATGATATGTCTTCTGTTATTGTCTATTGTGAAACTGCCTCCCCATAGTACTCCATGGTACTCCATTCAAGCTACTATGCCACTACTAGGCTACTGGCCACTGCATACTTTAGATGAGCCATACGAAGAACCAAGGAATTTCTGTCTACAGCTTCCCTTCGTTCAGTGAACGTCGGCCTAACATCGTCACAAGACAGCAGTGAGGTACTAACGACTAATGAAGCAAATTTGAGGGCCGAGAAGGTGGATTTTTGCCGAATGGTGATGAATGGTAAGCAATGAAATAATGAAACATGATATGGAGAGACCAGCATCTGGCAGGGTTTGAACCCACGACCTTCTGCTTGTGGGCCCAGTGCTCTACCACTGGGCTATAGAGGCCTCACTATGTATTGTTGGCATTGGTGGACATTGCTGAACGACAAAAATACCAAGGTCAAGGTCATGTTATGCGTTATTTACCCTAAACATCAGTTTGGTTAGGTAAATTAACCTGTTAACTTTTTCTGATGTCTTTAATTTTGTTTGTTTGATACTTTGTCATATGTATTGTTGGCATTGGTGGACATCACAGAATGACAAACATTACCATGGTCAAGGTCATATTTTGCATTATTTTCCCAAAACTTAACCTGGGTTAGGTAACTTAACCTGAGTTAACTTATGTGATTGTCTCACTTTATGTCTTTGATACTTGGTCATATGTATAGTTTGCGTTATTTTTCCCTATCTTAACCTTAGTTAGGTAATTTAACATTGGTTAGGTAACTTAACCTCAGTTAACTTTTTGTGATTGCCTCACTTTATGTCTTTGATACTTGGTCACATTGGTGGACATCGCTGAACCACAAAAAATACCAAGGTCAAGGTCATATTTTGCGTTATTTTCCTAAATCTACACCCTGGTTAAACCACTTAACCTCAGTAACTTAACTTCTTATGATTACTTTGCTTTTATTTGTTTGATACTTGGTCATATGAAGTGTTGTCTTTGGTGAACACCATTTAAGCACAAATTTAATAAAATATTTCATATGCCGTTTGCTGTGGTGGGAGAGACACCCTCAGACCGAAGTCTCGTTAGTCCCCTATCTGTGTCACCGGAGGGGACTTTAGGTTTGAGATATTGAAATGAAACTTTATGGGTAGGTAGCTTATATGAACAGGAAGCTTGGGATTTCATTTGGGGTCACTGGGGTCAAGGTCATTATTACTAAAAAATTGAGAAAACGGTTTTCCCTCGATAACTTTAGTTGGGAATAAGATAGGGGAACGAACTTGCTGTGTAGGTACCTTACATGGAAACGAAGCTAGGGATTGCATCTGGGGTCAATGTCAAGATCACTGTTACTAAAAATAGCAAAATGGGTTACACTCAATAACTTTTGTTAGAAACTTGCAGGGTAGGTTGCTTATATGGAAAGGAAGCGTGGGATTGCATTTGGTGTCACTGGGTGAAGGTGAAGGTCATTGTAACTGAAAATAGAAAAACGGTTTACTCTCAATAACTTGAGTAAGGAACGAGATATTAGAATGAAAATTGCTGTGTAGGTAGCTTGTATCAAAAGAAAGTTTGGGATTGCATTTGGGGTCACTGGGGTCAAGGTCATTGTTGCTAACAATAGAAAAAACGGTTTCCGCTCAATAACTTTAGTTGGGAATGAGATATGGGAACGAAACTTGCTGTGTAGGTACCTTATATGGAAAGGAAGCTTGGGATTGCATATGGAGTCACTGGGGTCAAGGTCACTGTTACACAAATAATAAATGAATGTCTTTATTTATAGAGGATTACCCAATTAACCAACACTAATCTCCCTTGGGGCCCTCTGTAAAGTCATACAATACAAAACATATAACAAACAAAAACTGATATTTCCTTTAAACATACAAATATACATGCACACACACACACATTCACATCCATTCTTATTATATATAATTATATACATATATATACATAATTATATACATGGTTTGAGGTGGTGGTTTGCACAATAAAGTGGCACAAAGTACACAAGATGTCATTAATTATCTGAAACTGCCATAAACATAACACTACGGTAAATAATTATTACATTATGACTGTGTTTTCAGCCATTTAACACAGATGTAATGTTTTTTTAAAGAAGTACATTGTTTAATATATGAAGGAATGCTTTTCCATATAATTGTTCCAGAGTATGACATACTCCCTTTAAACAATTCTTTGTTTCGTCTTGGGAGTTATATAATTTAATTTGTATGCAGATTACAGTCCTCATTTACTGTGTATGCATTTATGTTTGTGATTCACATGTCATTCTACACTTCTCAAAACTGCTAACTACACCGCTACGTTTTGGGTTATATATATGGGTTGAATGTTTTTCAATAAAATAAAAAGGAAATACCAATTCAATCATTTTTACATCATTTCATTTTATTTTTTTCATGGGCAATGCTAGAACTAAACCACAATAAGCAATTACAAACGACCCATGTAAACACTAAAGTCACACTTTTCATTTCTTGTTCATAAAAGTGTGACTTTAGTGTTTACATGGGTCGTTTGTAATTGCTTATTGTGGTTTAGTTCTAGCATTGTCCATGAAAAAAATAAAATGAAATGATGTAAAAATGATTGAATTGGTATTTCCTTTTTATTTTATTGAAAAACATTCAACCCATCGATATATATAACCCAAAACGTGAGCGGTGTAGTTAGCAGTTTTGAGAAGTGTATATTGTACACTGTTTATATCACTTTAATACTTGAACTTCAACAACTTCATTATGTAATTGCTATTGTTTTTTGTAGAAAAAAACCTTTGTTACTGTATTTTCATCTTACCGGTACTGCAATAGCATTTCAAATGGAAAACCTGGTTTTCGTTGAATTTCCACGTTTCTTGTTTTCTCTTGATTGTGTTTGGTGCATCCAGAGGATCAGCCTTACCAGTATATAATTAACATTCACACTAGCTTTCGTTCAGTTCAGTGTAGCGGCTGTAAAAAGTCTCCCCGTGCTACGAATCAGTAGTGTTATTTTCACTGCTCCTTGGAGTCCAACGAGCCCAGTATAGGTGGCTTTGATGTAGAATACCGCTTAAGCAGGTGCTAGTGGGCGTGAGAGTTGTTGCTCCTTACATCACCTCTCATAAACAGACTCAATAAAATAAGTATAAAAGTCGAACAGGAAATGCAGCTTTCACACAACACAGTAACCCAAAAACACGCAAAAAATATTTAAAAATTTAAAAAACATTTTGTTAAAATTCCAAAAAAAAATAATTTAAAAAAAAATAAAAAAAATATATTTAATTTTTTTTTTTTTAAAACATTTAAAAAATAAATAATTAAAACAAGTTATTTGAACATCCATCGAGTAATGCCACAGTTATTGTCTCACACAATTTGACCTTTGACCTATAAGTGTGACCTTGACCTTGGGGCCACAGACCTGGATTTGTGCTCGACACATCGTCTTGACAATGTGTCGCGCGCATAATCCAGGTATGTGGCCCCAAGGTCAAGGTCCCACTTAGAGGTCAAAGGTCAAATCGTGTCCGGTCAATAACTCTGGCATTCCTGGACGGATTTTCAAATAACTTGGTACAATTGCTCAACACAACAAGACGACATGTTGCGCACAAAATCCTGTTCCGTGGCTCCAAGGTCAAAGTCTCACTTGGAGGTCAAAAGTCAAATCGTGTCTGGTCAATAAATCTGGCATTCCTGGACGGATTTTCAAATAACTTGGCACAAGTGCTCACCACAACCAGACGAACGTGTCGCACACAAAATCCAGGTCCGTGGCTCCAAGGTCAAGGTCACACCTACAGGTCAAAGGTTACTTCGGGGGCATTGTCACTTACTGTGACATTTCTTGTTTACTTTTATATTTTACTGGGATAATTACTTTGTACATGTGTACACAGGTACACCTGTACAATAATACATATTAATATAATATTCATTTTAATATTCGGAGTTATACTGTATAGCGGGTAGGATTTGTCCAATCCGTCGCGCAGTGTATCCATCACATATTTCATATCCAGAACATCCTTTTTCTTTCAAGGACAGGCTCAGTTTTTATTAAACAATACTTTTGCTATAAGGATAAATCTAACTTTCAAATTGGTCAATATTGCATTTCTGGTTGAGATACGTATACGCGGTGAGCATTAAATCTAAATTTAGCTTATTCCCATTGTTATCGACTTCTCACCTGCTTCGATAACACCATAGCTTTTCTACCCGACTCAGCTGAGCATCTGCATTGACCGTGCATGCACGAGATACTCTAGTTTCAACATGAGCACTGGGACTTTAGAATAGTACAGTATAGTTTACTGACATTCTATACATACATAATACATAATCTTGACAAATATTTCAATAGTATTGTGCAATACGAACATATTTTAAGAGTACAAAATATTTTACTTTTTAATAGTCAGTTCATTAAGATTAAACGGCTCAACCAGCACAGCCAGTTAGGACCAAAAGGGTATCTCTAGCTTTCGACAATTCTCATTGTGGGAGAGTTCTGATACTGTTCTGATACTGTTCGCTACTTATACATAAAACGTTTGCAAAACGTATTTTCCTCACTTCCGGTGTCCGGTTTTCCAATCTAAAAATAGGAAACAAGTACGCTGACATTTAGTATATCTGAAATATGACTTCATAGTTAAAACGATATTATATATATCTAATTGATATAGAGTGCATAGGGAGAATAATGCACTGACATTACATTACTTACTACATTAACATACTAGTACAGCGTGATTTTAATAGCGTAATATATAGTACTACAGTGTTTTAATGACACAGTGCGTTAAAAATGTAAATAGTACATAGTTGCTATTGTGTGCTATACAATATTACAGTGTTTTAAACTTAACGTTGAGGTTCATAAAAAGTTTTAAGTGTATAGTGTATACTCGTTAATAGTGCAAGGTGATATCAAACAGTGCGTTGTAATTGTACATGGTCTCTATAGAGTATTATACAATTTCTTCGGTGTTTTTATGAAAAAATATACATAGTGGTGCGACATATTATAGATCCACTCAGAGGAGCTTATAACGTTTAAAGTGTGCAGAGTTGTAACTATAATAACGATTTATACTATTTGTAATTATAGTAGTGTAATCAGTCAGGTTGTTAATAGCAGCTTTAAAACTGCAAAACCCCAGTGTTTATATTAAAGGGGCAGATCTGTCACTATAGTAGTGTACCAAGCTAGGTTGCTGACAACAGTGTTAATATTACAAAGCCCCAGTGATTATATTTAAGGGGCATATTATAACTATAGTAGTGTATCCAGCTAGGTTGCTGACAGCAGTGTTAATACTACAAAGCCCCAGAGTTTTTATTAAAGGGGCAGATAAGTACTAGTAACTATAGTGGTGTACCTAGATAGGTTGCTGACAGCAGTGTGATTTTTACAAAACCCCAGTGTTTGTATTAAAGGGGCAGATTATTCATTATAGTGGTGAACCTAGATAGGTTGCTCATAACAGTTCATTACTATAAATCCCCAGTTTCTATATTAATGGGCAGATCTGTAACCATAGTGGTACACCTAGAATATTTGTTATTTTTACGTATTACATGCTATAAATGTAAATAAAAATCTTCGACCTTCACGGGTCCTTTATTATACATACATATTAGCAATATTCCTATTTTAGTGTTAACTAATTACTTCCGTGCAATATAAAAGAGTTAAAACGACCCATATAAATATTTTCTTAAATCCCAGTATTTTGTTCCCACTATATTATCTAGACCCTACTACAACTCCTACAACTCCATAATGCAGTCCAGAATAAGCAAACGTTCAGACAACCTTGTGAGGGCTCTGTCCGACAGTGACAACCACCACCTGACGACCAATACCTGGTCCCATAAGCTGTTATTTAAATCTAAAAAACAACTCTCTCACCCAACAAATCCCCATCATTAAACTCTCGACCATTATATCCTCTACCTTTCAAAACAAAATTAACAGAATCGTCTCCCGAAAATCAGGAAATCTTCAATTGAAACCAAATCGGCAGAGGCAACAAATTTCATATTAAAACTAAAACCTCTGACATTCAATTCCATTCCAGTAGAAGCATGAATTCCCCCCAAATACCATCAGAGAGGGAGTTATCCACAATGTCCCTCTCGACACAGATTTAACTGAATTACAGTCAAGCCTCCAATTATTTTATCCCTCACAATCCTGTCCAATAAATTCGGGAAAAAACACAGGTGCAGTCAAGGTTGTTGTAGCCAGTGAGAGCCTCCCTTCCATGTTTTTGATACATGAGACAGATACATCCTTTGATGTGGAAGAATACATCCCCTGCCCATTAGGTGCTTTAAGCGCCAAGGCTTCGGCCACAAAATAGACAAATGCCGCGGGGTGGAAACATGCGCCAAATGCGCCTCATACCACAACACAAGGGATTGTAAGTCCAACATATACTGCTGGGCAAATTATGGAGGGTCCCACTCAACCCGATACAGAGACTGTCCCGTCTACTCCCAAGCCTCTTGTATCTCCCATATATCAAAAACTAAACATGTCTCTTGGTTCGTGGCTAATAAAATATACCACGCGTCATAGTGTGCCCCTTCCCCACCCACAGTTCCCATACAAGAAGTCCAAATAATTCACCAACCCAATCCAACTCTCCTCTCGGATGACATTGATCCAGAGGAATATACTGCCCTTCCCCAGTACCGAGCATATGGGAATCCTCTCTCAATGATGATTGGGATCTCCCAAACCAAGAGATGATAGCAAAGATAGGGGTCTCGTTAAACAGGTCATACGCCCCCATCCCGCTCCGACACATAGATCCCGCCCGTTAACTACAAAACAGGATACACACCCTAAGCACCATAAGCCGGATACCATAGAGAACCGACCTGATACACCCATGCTCTCTGCTGTCCACATAGATATCTCCAGATTGGCATCTCTATATTGTCCAAGCCCAGCCAAAAACGAAATAATTACACCTGATTCTCCCCCTCCAAATGATGTTAGGTTAAACAAAGACGAAAACCTGATCCCAAATACTACCCCGGACAAGCCCCTGATCCCACTACGAATCCAACTACTACCCCAGTAAAGTCCCCAATCCCATCAATAGATACATCAACTCGACAGATTGATCTAAACATCCCGTCCCTACTAGATATTAAGGTTCGCCCCTTCACCGGTCACCCCACTTCCATAGCCCAATTTGATATGGAGTAAAATATGGATCCAGAAATGCTCAAAAGCAGCTTCTGTGAACCTGCAATAAATCGCTTCTATAGGAAAAAAGCCCGCATCTTCCGCCTTAATAAACCAAACATCCACCACACCTCTGACCAAACAGAGACTCTGGAAAAATCCCCCTCCCACAAAATGGCACTGAACGTATCAACAGACAAATCCTCGTCTAAACCAGACCAGTTCACTCCACCCCGACAGTTTCTCGAATACAACATTAAAATCCCCCATTAGTCCGGAGGTTTCCCCATCCATACAAACCCATTATATATTGACACTATGGATAGGTGCCAGACCTACCTCCAAAATAGCTCCAATATACCAACTTCATTAAGTCCCTCCACGAGCCAGGTCACCATCACCATCCCTTATACTCCCGAGATTGGACAACTCAGCCAATATAAGTGCCCCAAATCAATTCCACATCCACGACGTTTCTCTTGTTACTCCCTTAAACTCCCCAAACCAAAACAATAGTTTCCCCATTCTTTTTCCAATACAACAGCAACTGTTAGTGATAACAGTCTCTTTAATGTGACACAGAACCCATCGATATTATCTTCTGGGAACAGTTATGGCTCTATCTGGTCATCAAACCATAGTATGTAAAAGTACGGACAGCCTTATCAACATCGACCTTTCCTTATGTTCAATACCACTGTTTTTAACAACAAATTGGTCCGTGCTAAATGACATTTGGGGCTCAGACCATTTACTCATCTTAACTGATATCCAGTTGTCATCTGAAGAAATCTCTAATGAATACTATAATCAAGATAAATTTGACTACAATAAAGCTGATTGGGACCTATTTAATATTTTGTGTCAAAAACTTAAACCAGAAGATCTTGTCTCCGAAGACATTAATTCTTTTAATAATAACATAACTGTTGCAATATTAAATATAGTCCATCAAAGTGTCCCAGTGTACAACAATATGCCCAGGGAAAAAAGTCCCATGGTGCTGCATGCAAAGAAGCAGTTAAGAAACGGAAGTATATGCTCAATAGATTAAAAAAAGATCCATCCGAAGCTAATTAAAAAGGTTTAGGGAAGCAGAACAAGAATCAAAAACAATTATAGTTCAAGCAAAGAAAACTAATTAGGAGGAATTTATATCTACTTGTTCCATGAAACAAAATAATATCAAAGCATTTTGGGATAACATTAATAGAATTAGAGGTAAATCATTTTCTGCCATCCCTTTACTAAAGACAAACTTACAATATGACACCACTTATAAAGATAAAGCCAATTTATGGAGCCCAGTTTATTGGCGAAACATTTTTCCCAAGTCTCTAGTAAAACAAATCTCAATCAAACTACTAATGAATACCAAAGTAACTTCGAAGATAATTTCAATGCTAAAATAAATGAAGCAGATGATGATGAATTCAACCATTTACTCAATATACTTTTTTCTTTATTCGAATTGAAAGAAGCAATAAACAGCAGAAAGAACTCCGCCGTGGGACCTGATAAAATATCATACGTTTTATTCAAACACATGCCTGACTCCACTCTTCATATTTGGCTTTCCTTTTATAACAATAACATTATCCCATTTCCTGGAGATCCCAATATTTAAACCTAATAGAGATAGCAATGACCACAAATCCTATCGCCCTCTAAGTCTTACTTCCCACCCTAGTAAGCTAACGGAATTCATGGTCAAAACCCGCCTTGAACACTTCCTAGAATCAAAGAATTTAATTAATAAATATCAGTCTGGGTTTAGAAAGGGTTCCTCAAGATCAGTTGGCTAGACTTCAACACGATATTATTTTTGCCAAAAACTTCGGCCATTCTGTATTAGCTATCTTTCTCGATCTACAGGCAGCTTTTGATCTTCCCTGGAACATCGGCATCCTTTCTAAATTACATGTATATGACCTCGGAATAAGAGGAAATTGCTTTTATTGTATCAAGACTTTCCTTCAGGATAGGAAGATTGTAGTCAAAGTTGGCCATCATCCCCCCTTCTTTTTAATGTGTTAATTAATGATCTCCCTGATATTTTAAAATATTCTGGCATGGAAATTAGTCAGTTTGCTGACGACAGCAGTACATGGATTACTGGGAAAAACTTAAACTATCTTCAGAAAAAAGCACAAAAAGGGTTAAATTTAATTTGGGAATGGGCAAATAAATGGGGATTTAAGTTATCGCCAAACAAAACTGTTTACATTATAATTGGTATTTCCTCTTGTGATACTGTAGATCTATATCTAGGGGATACATTATATTTGGTATTTCCTCTTGTGATACTGTAGATCTATATCTAGGGGATACATTATAATTGGTATTTCCTCTTGTGATACTGTAGATCTATATCTAGGGGATACATTATATTTGGTATTTCCTCTTGTGATACTGTAGATCTATATCTAGGGGATACATTATATTTGGTATTTCCTCTTGTGATACTGAAGATCTATATCTAGGGGATACATTATAATTGGTATTTCCTCTTGTGATACTGTAGATCTATATCTAGGGGATACATTATATTTGGTATTTCCTCTTGTGATACTGTAGATCTATATCTAGGGGATACATTATATTTGATATTTCCTCTTGTGATACTGTAGATATATATCTAGGGGATACCAAAACCCTCATTAGATCTAAAATTTATTATGGATCCCATGTGTATTCATGTGCTGCTCCGTCTCTACTGCATAAACTGGATATTATTCAAAATAAGGCATTGAGGATAGCACTAAGGGCGCTAAATAGCACGCTGAAACATTTATGAGAACATGAGGCGGGAGTATTACCACTCCATTTACATCGAGAGAAGCAGTTGCTGCGGTTCTGGGCCAGGACCCAAATAAAAAGATCGCAAAATCCTGTAAATGATATTATTATAAATACATACTATAAAAATAATTTTCGTAATAAGCATAAACCTTTCGGTACAGAAACACTAAACTTGACAGCGGAATATAAATTAAATATCACCGTAGCAGGTTTTAATACTAGAGACATGCCACCATGGACTCCAGCTTTACCAAAAGTTGATACTTCCATCTCAAATATTATTAATAAACAGGACAACCCATCTTATAAAACAAGCTTTTATGGAACATATTGGTAACAAGTGTAACTATCATGTAAACACGTTTACGGATGGGTCAAAGGACCCTGGCACAAGACTCGTGGCATCTGCTTTTGTAATCCCGTCTCAAAACATTAGCAAAATTATTCGAATCTCTGATGGTCTATCCATTTTTACTGCTGAGCTGATTGCAATAATTCAGTCCCTTAAATGGATTTTCCAAAATAAACCTACTAAACAGTTATTTTCTCCGATTCCCTTTCCAGCCTTACCGCCATTAAAGATAGAAAAAGCAAGTCTAGACCGGACCTAATTTCGGACATATTAACATTACTTAACGACTGTAACATACTGGGTTTATCCATTAATTCAGAATGGTGCCCAGCCCATGTAAATATTTCCGGCAATGAAAATGCCGACCTAGCTTGTAAAGCTGGATTGTATCATCCTTTTATTGACAAACATATAGCATTTGGACCTTCAGAAGTTTATTCCTGTATCCGTAAAACAATTAATGTTAAACTAAATCATTACCTAACTAATCAGACAAATAAATTCAACACTTTTACTAGACTTAGCCATAACTTTAGAAATCATGACCTGTTTTCGGGCAATAAAATCCTTACCAAACCTATAACCAGACTTAGAATGGAATATAACTTATTACCTGCGAGTCTATGAAGCCACATCATTAAGGATTTTTCCAAAAACTGTCTTTCTGCTCGGTCCCATACACCACTGAACACTTTCTTCTTGAATGCAGTCAGCTCGACACAAAACTGGACGAATTAAAATCTAAACTCAGGCAGATTTCAATCCTCTAAACCTTAATAATTTACTCGATCCCGAAAAAAAGACACAACCAATTTTTCAGCGCTCTTGGTGACTATATTAAAGTCACCCACTTCGAAAAGAAAATCTAAATCTTGTATTGTCTCAAGTTCCCCCATCTTTTCACCATATCCTACAGCATAACCCCCATTGTATAAAAGTAATAAACTACATATGACATTATTGAACATATCCCATATTTACCATATCTCCCAATTTATATATAATACCCAATATTTAGTGAGTAAATCGGTCTGAATACTTTTGAGGGAGTCTTGGGATGCGCTTGTAATTTTAGGCATCCTAGGTGTCCCTCAAATTCTATAAAAGACCTTCCTCAATAGGTGATATACCTCCTTCATGTACCTATAAGGTAATTAGATCACTCCACTTATATCACTGTGGAAAACGATTCAATAATTGCTATATGTATAACATTGGACTGATCCGGTGGAAGCGTTGGGGCGATTTTTGAGTCTGATGACAACGCAGGCACAACGGTCCAGGATCAATCACATACTCTCATATATATACTGTAATAAAACTGCACTGTTTGACGGCCCAGTGGATCAGCTTGTAAGTTTTATCTGCTGGGCTCGAAAACACTGACATGTTGTAATATATGGGATAAAGAGTGAGTGGATGCCACATATGTTTACAGTACACTTAAACATTGAATACCCCATTGCGCACATTAATATATCCGACAAAAACTATTCATGAGTTATTACTAGTAAAAATAGGGAGTGTGTAGCTTTAAGAAAATCGTACCCTTAATGGTATATCTCTTGTTGCTCTGACTTCTGCCATGTCATTGAGTACTTGCTTTGTGACTTCTATACTTGTTTATATTCATATATACATGATCCTTTTTGTGTTATACATATGTACGTATATTGCCTATTTATCTATGCATCCATCCATCGCCTAGTTTGTTAGAGATTATTGACTGGCGGAGATTGCCTTATTTGAAGAGGCATGACAGTAGGCTAAGAGTGAGATTTGGTGCGCTATAGCATCTGGTTTAAACTCCCAATAGCCTTTTTGCCACTGGCCGTTCCAAGGTGGACCCCTATTAGTAACCCTTTTATGTTTGTGTTGTCGCATATGTTGTTTTTTGACTGTGTTGTACGTACCCACCTAAGAATATGACAATAATATTCTCAATGATTTGTATATTTCACGTAGAGATACGGTTAAACGGCAAAATAACCTGTTCAAATCAACTGATCTGATTGTGGAAACACATTTAAAGCTTTCAAGTTCATGTGTTGTCTTAGAAATAATTTAAAGCTATTATATAACTGGGCACATATGATTTTGTTGAGTACTTCGAATTATTGCAGCTTTTGATGTTCCTAATTCTAAATACGCCAACTAAATTTATTTTGATATCATGTTTTATTAACATTTCCACTAGAAATGCGTCTGCAAAGATATTATCGAAATACCTAATGTTAACGCTGAATTACAGTTACTCAAATTTCAAACGATATTCAATTAAAAGGGATGTAATTTAGGATTATCCATGTTTAATTTTGCCATAAATGAGTCAAACTTTTATAATTTTTTATATTGCTTCCTTCCAATTTTTAGAAATGTCCATCTTTAAGCGGACTTCGAATCATAAAATGTGTTTTATCAGCATATTTCATGTTATCATATAAAGGGAGGATAACTCTCAAAAGATGTAACAATTCAACCAAAAAATAAATATTTTACAGAATATTGGTCAAAACAAAATAATTATCACACAGCTAGATCTATTCTAAAATATATTTAAAATAAGAAAATGAGTTAAGATACAAAAGTCAGTAATTATGTTTTTTGTTCAGTGTACTACGTTTCCTGTTCAACTTTTATATCTACTTTGACCAATGAGTTGTATAAGAAAATCTTTAAACAATCGTCTTCTTTGAAACTATTAATTCATAATTTTGATAGAGCATCATCAAAAAAACTGACCAATTATTGACCAGAAATAAGATATACAAATACATTCTGGTAGGTGATAAACTCGGTCTTTATCCTTGATGTTCAACCAAGTTAAGGTATCTACAGTTTGATTCTTTTAAATTCCTGCATATTTCATTCACATTCATGCAAATTGATTCAATATATTTACCTTTTTAAAATCAAAATCTTAAAAAATATCATCGTTTTACTCTGCCAAATGTTTTTTATTTTACTCTAGAACCAGGGCTCTATGTGATGGAGATATGACACCACAGTACTAATGCTGTTATGTACTGAAATAACTTGTCGTCCAGGTAAAGCTATCGATTATTCACTGCAGTTATCGAGTTTGCTAGGCTTATCGGGTAGCGAGAGACCTGCGGTGCGGCACACCCATTTACATTGCAAACAGACATTATATATCCATCATTAACTGGATTATTCAGCTGCCGAAGGCAGCTGACTCTTATATGGCTTTAGAATATGTATATGGTTAACAGACTGTGAATCATGTAGCCGACAATAAACATGATTACAACTTCAATTCCTAGGGAACCCGTCTAAAAAACTTGAATGGTATAAACACATATTTTTCAATGTTTAAACCTAGCCGTTTTATTGCTTCAAATGACGTTTTCGTAGAGTAGTCTACTAAAGTGTAGAATGCGGCAATATTTCCGGGATCTTCACGTCCGGGATTTTTTACGGAGCATAATGAAAAAGTAAGTGAAACCGCAAGTATTGGAATGGAATAAGTGCAAATCTGTATTTTAATGGAATAATACCTTTTTATGGAATAATACCTATTTATAACGCGGTATTCTCGTAAATACCACCGTGTTATACACTAGTCGATGAGTTTATTCGCTGCCTATTGCACATGTAATGGTAAGGTAGCAATGAACAGTTTCTTTGAATTTTTTCTCTTTGATAACGCAATCTGGTAGCAGTGAGACGTTTATCGCTGTTGTAATGCACACGCTAACGCACACGCATCCCTTATATGAGAACATCTATATTTCTTTGCTGATGTGTACTTCTAGCACGTCGTGCTCCAAATTTGAATTGTAATCAGTATGTACGGTAAATCAAGGTATTTGAACAGAGGGAAGCGAGGTCGCCCACCTTGATTCAAAATGTTTGGTAGGAACAACTGATGGTAAAACTCGGGAAGAATGTGTCTGGTAAGAAAAAAAAACGGTGGTGGAGTGTTTACGTCAACATTCTTTTTTCAATATTGTTTTAACACCCGTTACTTGATATGTTATTATGTTAAACTTCGTTTCCAGACCCTACCCAGATATATGCTATTTCCTCTCGGCAGCTATTTTACGCTTGCGTAAAACTTTGCTTGTTATATATTTTATATCACCAGAAAGCCAAATAAATAACCTTTCTAATGATATACTTTTATTCCAAATAATGGTTAGATAAATGGGCAATATCTCGAGATAGAAACGAAATAAAACACTTTTTTTTTTGGTTTCTTAACGAGTTTACGAAAATAACCGCGCGTCTTTTTTTGGCCATGGTACAAATGTTATTAAATAAATATGTAAATTATTTATATGATGAGAAAGCCAAACAAATCATCGTCCTAGTGATGCTATTTTATTTCGAATAACGGTTAATTAAACGGCAGAGATCGCGAATTGGAACAAGTTTCCCACACTATTTTTGTTTTCTCAAAGCAAGTTCGCAATCACAGTGCTATTTTATGCTTTTTGTCGCTGTATAGAACACATTTTAATTACTATTTAAATATTTGTCAAATAAATAATCTTCATCGTGATGGTGTTGATGCTGTTTCAAACAAAGAAAATCTCGAATCGGCTTACAAAATATAACGCAAATATATATTTTTTAACAACTGGCAACATCTCGAGTTGATTAAATTTTAATTTTTTTTAGTTACATTGTGCTAACTCGTATGCATTGTGTGAAATAAAAAATCTCGTGATTAATGTAATCTCTTGTCATATCTAACAACTGAGAACTTAACAAAAACATAATCGCTTATAACTGATAAAATAAAAGCGACACACATGTAAATGATAATTCGAACAACACATTATCATTGTTTGTTTCTTTGCGGTTTTAAATTCGGGTAATTTACAAACTTTTAATTAGCTAAGCTTGTTGACAGACTCGAAATGCAATTAGTCAAAATGAAAATTCTCCATTGAAATCATCTGAATGATTGTAAAGTAGTTGCTCGTTCGCATTAAAGGGAATGTCGAAAATATGGAAAGCCTCGGCTGCCTTCTGTTGGCCTTTTGCATTTTGTGCAGTACGCTTTGTAAGTCGTTTTGTGCATTTTCTAAGTTGTGATGTAAATTTCGTAAGTTGTTATGTGCATTTCGTAAGTTGTTATGTGCATTTTCTAAGTTGTCCTGTGCATTTTCTAAGTTGTTATGTGCATTTCGTAAGTTGTTATGTGCATTTAGTAAGTCGTCATGTGCATTTTCTATGTTGTCATGTGCATTTTCTAAGTTGTTATGTGCATTTTGCAAGTCGTCTTGTGCATTTTCTAAGTAGTTATGTGCATTTGTTAAGTTGTGGTTTTCGTAAGTTGTTATGTGCATTTTTTAAGTTGTCTTGTGCATTTCGTAAGTTGTTATGTGCATTTTTTAAGTTGTCTTGTGCATTTCCTAAGTTGTTATGTGCATTTCGTAAGTGTTGATGTGCATTGTTTAAGTTGTCCTGTGCATTGTTTAAGTTGTCATGTGCATATTCTAAGTTATGTGCATTTTCTAAGTTGTTATGTGCATTTTCTAAGTTGTCTTTTGCTTTTCGCATGTTGTTATGTGCATTTCGTAGGTTGTTATGTGCATATTCTTCGTTGTCTTGTGCATTTCGTAAGTTGTTATGTGCATTTTTGAAGTTGTCATTTGCTTTTCGTAAGTTGTTATGTGCATTTCGTAGGTTGTTATGTGCATATTCTACGTTGTCTTGTGCATTTCGTAAGTTGTTATGTGCATTTTTTAAGTTGTTATGTGCATTTATTAAGTTGTTATGTGCATTTTCTAAGTTGTCTTGTGCATTTCGTAAGTTTTTATGTGCATTTCGTAGGTTGTTATGTGCATATTCTAAGTTGTCTTTTGCATTTTCTAAGTTGTCTTGTGAATTTTCTAAGTTGTTATGTGCAATTCGTAGGTTGTTATGTGCATATTCTAAGTTGTCTTGTGCATTTTCTAAGTTGTTATGTGCATTTGGTAACTGTTTTGTGCATTTTCCAAGTTGTTATATGCGTTTCGTAAGTTGTTATGTACATTTAGTAAGTTATTATGTGCATTTCGTAAGTTGTCTTGTGCAAACTACAAGTCGTCGTTAATTAGACTTTTTATCGGAATAGGTTTTGAAGGAAACACCGGTAGAAATGGCGGCTCCAGGAGCGGACACTATGGGGCTAGGTACATTATTCAATAAATTCTTAGAACAGAAAATTGATTTCAAAATGTGTAAGGGATTGTCTGACGTGGAGTTAATAACTCTTGGTCTGAAAACAATAGATCGGGTCACAGGTGGCAGTATCAGGAGGTGTGGTACAGATGGCCGTGGGTACGGAAGATAAGGGGCGGGGGCCGGGAGACAAGGGTGTGGGGGTCGGAAGACAAGAGGACGGTGTTCGGGAGAGAAAGGGGCGTGAGGTTTTTAAAATAACGTTTGTAAAAAGAAAAATGATGAAGAATTATCATAGTTTGAGAGTCGTTTTGGGTAAAACAGTCTGTCTATATCCTATCAAAATCCTTATTAGACCATTATCTTGTCTGCCGTACACGTTCTGTCTCCGCGATAAATACTTTTATGGATTACGTCCCTTGTTTATCAGTACTCTGAGAGAGAAGAGAGAAAAGTGGGCGGAGAAGGGAGGGAGAAGGGAGAAACGGGGGAGGGAGGAGGGAAAAGACGACCCCACATAGCCCCTACCCATCAGTGTTGGGAACTAACAAATAGTAATGATAATAAATTGAAAAATATATTTAAATAAAAGTAATATTAAAGTGCTATTTGTTGAAAACAAACATATTTTAAGTTTTCCTGAAAAAAAGTCCCAGAGTACTTAAAATATGTTTGTTTTCAACAAATAACACGTGAAGTCCAGACTCTATTGAACCTATACCTTTAGGACGTCCTATTGGTTAAAGATGGAGGGGCTATAAACCTTAGGACTTCACACAAAGACAAACAAATAACATGTTAATTTTTTTACTTATTTATTTTTCTTTTTTTTTCAGACCAAGATTTATTAACTCCACGTCAGACAATCCCTTACACATTTTGAAATCAGTTTTATGTTCTAAGAATTTATTGTATGATGTACCTAGCCCAATTTTTTTTTAAGTAGGCAGAGCATAGTGTCCGCTCCTGGAGCCGCCATTTCTACCGGTGTTTCCTTCAAAACTTATTCCGATAAAAAGTCTACTTAACGACGACAAGACAACTTGCGAAATGTACATAACAACTTATGAAATTCACATAACAACTTAGAAAATGCACATAACAACTTAGAAAATGCACAAGACAACTTAAAAAATGCACATAACAACTTACGAAATGCACATAACAACTTAGAAAATGCACAAGACAACTTAGAATATGCACATAACAACCTACGAAATGCACATAACAACTTATGAAATACACATAACAACTTAGAAATTGCACATGACAACTTAGAAAATGCACATAACAACTTAGAAAATGCACAAAACGACTTAAAAAGCGTACTGCACAAAATGCAAAAGGTCAACAGAAGGCAGCCGAGATTTTCCATGTTTTCGACATTCCCTTTAATGCGAACGAGCAACTACTTTACAATCATTCAGATGATTTCAATAGAGAATTTTCATTTTGACTAATTGCATTTCGAGTCTGTCAACAAGCTTAGCTAATTAAAAGTTTGTAAATTAGCCGACTTTAAAACCGCGAAGAAACAAACAATAATAATGTGTTGTTCGAATTATCATTTACATGTTTGTCACTTTTATTTTATCAGTTATAAGTGAATATGTGTTTGTTAATTTTTCAGTTGTTAGATATGACAAGAGATTACATTAATCACGAGCAAGTTTAAAAATTACCCTTTCTAACCACAAAAGTCATAAAACAATTAAAAACTACAACAAACACTAGTTCACTATTACAGGTAGGTACTATTAAAGTGAGAAAAAAAAAAGAAGTTTAACCTGTAAAAAATAATGAACGTGATTTTCCAGGATTTTTTTTTTTTAAATGGCCAAGTTAAAGAAGCGTTTTTTTTTGTTGAACCCAATTAACAACCCACTTAAAAACTACAACAAACACTATTTCAATATGTCTTCTATTACTTGCAATCATTGACAAAAATGAGTTTACCCTTGTACAAAAATTAACATCAAGGAGATTTTTTTATATCTTTTTTTGAAATGGCCAAGTTAAACAAAGTTTTTTTGTTGAAATCAAATTACAATCCACTTAAAAACTACGGCAAACACTATTTCAATATGTCTATTATTACTTACAATCATCGACAGGTACGATTAAAATGCACAAAGTTTTTTTGTTGAAATCAAATTACAATCCACTTAAAAACTGCCGCAAACACTATTTCAATATGTCTATTATTACTTGCAATCATCGATTGATTCGATTAAAGTGCCAAAAAGGTTTACCCTCGTACAAAAGTGAACACGATTATGCAGGAGCAGACTTTTCCCTAACCGGACATGCGCAGTGAAGCAGTCGTCTAGTGAACGACAAGTGTTTGGCGTACTTCTAATGGAGACCAATCCCTGTCATTTTCGTCCCAGATTTTGTACCCCATCCACTCACTCATTACCATGGAATGCCATGCAGAGTTATTGCCCTTGATCTGACTAAAAAATAAATGTTTGTGGGGAGGGGAGTATTTATCACCTTCAGTGATACATCTAGTTATAGGAATAATATAAAGCAATGTCTTTGTGCATAGTATTAACTGTTGATTACATTGCACCAATAATATATTTACAGATATTGTTGAAGACGACAAAAACCGAAAAATCAAAAAAACATATTTATATTACATTTCAACATGGTACTGGATAAATAATTAGTTCAATACTTGATAACCATTTCATGAGTGCCATGTGTCTCTTTAAAACTTTGTATGCAGAGCTACAGATAAGCAGCTTAAATACCTAATTAAAAATGTCATAATACCCAATTAAAACTAAAAGCATGGACACCAATATAGTAATCGAAATTGTCAAATAATAAAACAACCAATGCAAATTGAGCCATGCATGGGTTGTTGAAGGATCACCCAGACACCTTGTATAAAGCATATTATAAAACGAAGTTTATTTGACGAGTTACATTTGGTGTAATGCTATACAATATTAGTGGCATGCCACCCCAAAACAATGTCACACAATTTTATCGTTTTATTTTACCCAATTGAAATCCTGAAATATGCATTTAAATATATACCAATGGGTTAATACCCAACTGATCAAAAAGCTCATCTGTAGTGTAGCTCTGTTGTATGTTCTTGAATCTCGCACAATATTTGTTATATTGAATTATCTCCTTCAATTTAGTTCACCAATAAAGCGACTAGACATTGAAAGTCGAGCATCTGCACCAACAAGGATTACTTGCAGTTTACAATACATTCCACATTTGATAATATTGTCATAATAAAACTGTTGGCAGGCTTCTTCACATAAATGGCATAACTTTGTTTCAATAAAAATATAACAAAACAAATGAAATGCATTCTGCTTCGTTCACGCCCCTTCAACATGACAAATGATCTAGACAGTAAATCCTCTTCGACCAACCTACGCCGCTCAGTACTTTCAGTACTTTTATTTCATACTTAGCGCATACGGTAAGAATTAACTTAAAACAATAAATACTACTGACTTGATGACTGTATACTATTTTTACACATGCGGAATCCATTTAAATAAAAAACGGGTAGGTAGAACTTCTCAATTTTTTTTTTATAAATATGGTGACATATGCACTGTCTGGATCGAGATGCGGTCTGTCCTTTCCGGAACACGGTACATCCATTCAAGATGGCGGACAGAGATCCTGTCAAAAGGTACGTCGCACATTTAACGCTATATCATGCAATTACGATAGTTACAAACCTATCTATTGTTGTCCCTTGAGCATAATATGCCAGTCTGTCCATTGCGTATGCGGGCCCTTTGGTAAAATACATGATATAGCGTTAACTGTGCGACGTACCTTTTGACAGGATCTCTGTCCGCCATCTTGAATGGATGTACCGTGTTCCGGAAAGGACGTACCGCATCTCGATCCAGACAGTGATATTTTGTTTTATTGCATTATCTTAAAGTACAGTATATTTCCTAACAATACAAAAGTTTTGAAGAAGAAAAAAGGATATGACAGAAAAGTGCACCAATCACGAACGAGTATACATCACACACCCAATATCACTTACTACACGTCGGTATGGGAGAATATTGACTTTTCCTGTTACATTGAAAGCACTCGGATATTGTAAATGCGTATGCAATAATCGGATCACAATCGCGTAGCTACGCATAGGCCCTATAGGCCCGGGTCTGCACATGCATGTTAAAGATCTTATCTCATTTCGGTTATAATAATATCCAACACAACAATAGTGTATTTGCAATACAGTGTATTGTTATTCTAATATATATCAACAAAACATTATTAAATACCAACTGTTATCCGCTCTTGGAATTTCTTTTGCTGGTTAAGGGCTCATTCATTTTTTTTTGTATTTATGTATACATTGTATACAAGAACAATGCATACATTTAACTAATAAGTCGCCCCGCCCTTAATAAATAGGTAATACGAAATAAGTAATAAGAAAAAGTAATAAGAAATAAGTCATAACTAATACGTAATAACTAATAAGTCATAACTAATAAGTCCCTCCAGGGCTTCCGTACATAGAACTCCCATATCTTACAAGTAGAATACAGTTGTAGTCCTCTACAATTTTTTTCAAAGTGTAACACTTGGATCAAATTTGGCCCGCCATGGCGGTCACAGTTTAACATTGCGTTATCTAGGAAAATCTTCTCTGAAACTACGAGAGATTTTTTCATCTTAAAGTTTATGATCCTCGACCAACGATGCCTAAATGATAAATCTGTAATAAATTTGGCCTGCGCAGCGAGGTCGCAGTTTTAAGTAGACTCAAATGGGTGGGGAAAATACATCTCTGAACCATCACTATTTTATCTTATAAATGGACGGCTGGATCAACCAACCGACTGACCCATCGACCCACCGACCCACCGAACAACCGACCGTCAGACAGAGGCAGACAGACAGACATACAGCAGCGCTAAATATGAGAGCCTTAGATGCTTGTTTCAGTGACGTTTTGTTCATATGTTTCTCCATATAACTCTATGTAAAAGATCCGAACCCTTCTGCGATCTATTATAACCCAGAGTCTCAAGATATCTTCTAACTGGTTTGTCCGGGATAGAAACATTTTCGATGCTTTAGTCATTCATACATTGCATTTGGCAATAATAAATAAATAATAAAAGCACAATATTAATTGTACATTTTGTACATTTTCAATATTATAAAGAGTGAAACCAGCTACAATCAAATGTTTTTTGAACTTGAGAGATTTGTTTATACGCCTACCCAGGAGGTTTTATTCACTTAAATAAAGATTAATTGCTCTTGCTTGCAAAAGATTATACGTTATCGAAATGTAAATCTTGTATGAAAAAGTCTGAGATTAAAAGTATTTTGGTGCAATTTTTGGTTGAAGACATTTTTGGAAAGGAAGCATTACATTTGTTGGTGGAAACGGAATTTGATGTAAAATTAAAAGAAATAGAATTAGAAAAAACGAAAATAGAAAAAGAAATGCAGTTGAAAGAAAAACAAACAAATGAGAATGCAAATTGAAAAAGAAATGAAAGAAAATGAAGCGAAAGAGCGAAAAGAAATTGAAATTAGAAAAATGCAACTGCAATAAGAAACAGATTGGAGATAGTTTGAATTGAAGATTAAAGAACAATATTTGGCAAGCAAGGCAAGTTCACCATCTCCACCCCCACCCACTCAACTTCTACTTTTGATGTTACAAAGCATATTAGATTAGTACCGCCTTTTCAGGAAAAGGAAGTTGACAAATATTTTCTTCATTTTGAGAAAATTGCTGAAAATTTGAAATGGCCAATAGAACATTGGACATTACTTTTACAGAGGGTGTTAACTGGAAAATTCCGCGAGGTTTACACTCAGTTAACTGTAGAACAAAGTTCCTCATACCAAACTGTTAAAGATACTATCTTAAAAGCTTATGAATTGGTTCCTGAGGCATATACTAGTAGGCAGAAGTTTAGAAATTGTAAGAAAGAAAGTGATCAAACAGATGTTGATCTTACTCGCACAAAAGAACAATTATTTTGTAGATGGTGTGCATCCAAGACAAAAGACCGCAATCATGATAAGTTATTTTAATAGAAGAGTTCAAAAAATGCATTAACAATGATGTTAAAACCTCTCTATTGTACGATAGTACTTCTAAATCTCAGTCTAGCACATTAAGTACTAGTACATCTAATGAGAATACTGATCAAAAATCCTTATCTCATATTACTTGCAATTATTGCAAAAAGAAAGGTTACCTCATTTCTGGGTGGTTTACTTTGAAAAAGAAGCAACAACATAGTGAAGGTATACAACCTACTGGTCTCACCTCTTTAAAGGTCTAAACCCCAGTCTTGTGTTGGAAACAATGCAAGTTTTCAGGTCAAGAAATCTAAGTGTGGTTCTGTTATGGTGACTTATGAACCATTCATGTCGGAAGGTTATATATATATATATATATATATATACATACACAGGAGCTTTTCAATCATTATTAGCAGATACGCCGTCTTTTTCTGAGAAGGCTTATTCTGGTATTAATGTACTTATTCAAGGGGTAAAGCGCGGTTATTTGACTTTCCCTCTTCATAATATTTATTTGTCATCAGATTTGGGTTACTGGACCTGTGACTGTGGGAATAAGATCTTCTTTGCCATTTGAAGGTGTCCATTTATTAACAGGCAATGACCTAGCCTGAAATAAGGTCGTGGTTAATCCACTTGTATCTGACAAACCTTCTTTGGATCAATCCCCTGATCCTGTTAAACAGCAATTACCTGAGTTGTATCCGGCTTGTGCAGTTACTCGAGCTATGGCATAAAGAGCCATTGAGAATGATCTTTCTTTCGAAATTAACTTGGCTGATACTTTTATTGGTCAGTTTTATAATACAGAGGTTAACAAATCTCTTGATATTAGCCCATCATCTGAATCTCAGACGGATTACAGTGAAAATAACATTCACTTACCAGATCGTTCACCTTCTGTCAGAATGACAAAGATCATGACAAACTATCGAGATCACAACTTATAAGTGAACAGCCTAGAGATCCTGAGATTGCTTGCTTATTTGATAGAGCCGTTTGTGAAGAAGAAGCTTCACAAGTCCCATTTTGTTATTTCACTAAAAATGCGATTCTGATGAGAAAATGGCGACCACCTGATGTCCCAGCTGATGATGAATGGATTGTCAATTACCAAATTGTAGTTCCTAGTTCATATCGTCAGGTAATTCTCAGTTTGCCACATGAAAGTCCTATGTCTGGTCATTTAGGTGTCAATAAGACATATCACAAAATTTTGTGTCATTTGTTTTGGCCAAATCTCAAAAATGTTTCATAATACTGTATGTCTTGTCATACATGTCAAATGATAGCAGGAGATTCCCAAAGCCCATCTTCAACCTATTCCTGCCTTTGATGAACCTTTCAGTAAAATAATTGTAGACTGTGTTGGGACCTTGCCTAAGACCAAGTCTGGTAATCAATATCTTTTGACTATTATGTGCGCGTCAAAAAGATTTCCTGAAGCTTTTCACTTAGAAAAAATATTTACATAAAATATTTACTTACAGAATACACAAATCAAGATTTCATTGATATCCAATTTTTTTAATTAAGTTCAAATACAATTATCCAAGTTTCCTTTAATTCACATTAGCAAGTGTCTCTTTAATCGAAAACAGTAAGTGTCTCATAAAACAGTAAGTGTCTCTTTAATCGAAAACAGTAAGTGTCTCTTTAATCGAAAACAGTAAGTGTCTCTTTAATCCAAAACAGTAAGTATCTCTTTAATCCAAAACAGGAATTGTCTCTTTAAGTCTGAATTAATTTCCAATATTTCCAGTTTAGTCCAAATATCCAATCATTTTCTCTACTGTATAAGCAGTCAAATCAAACATTGTTTTCATTTTTGATTGAGACGATTTGAGATTAGACTGAGCTACCTCACAAGCTGTAGACAATTTATGTCTAAAATCAGACACGTACTGAGAAGATTCGAAGAAGTGTCTTCTTCTGAGAGAGTTTTATCTTTAAGTAACTTTAGTGGTCCAAGAACAGTATGACCAAAACTAGTTCAAATGGGCTGAAACCCAGAGATTCTTGAACAGACTATCTAATGGCGAAAAATAACAAGTGGATACCTTCATCCGAGTCCTTGATAGTGTCAAAACAATATGGCCTAGTCATGTTTTTCAGTGTCTGGTGAAATCTTTCTAGAGCACATTGACTCTCCGGATGATAAGCCAAGGATTTAAACGGTTGAATGCCTAACTCATATATGACCTGTTGAAATATATCAGACATGAAATTTGACCCTTGATCAGACTGGACATATTTTGGAAGGCCAACTAATGTGAAAAAACTTGAGCAGAGCCTTCACAATAGACTTTGTCTTAATTTTTTTTCAATATATTTTTGTGTGGCTGGTTTTGCTTCCTTTCTTGTTACATTTTACTCATAACATATGTCTTGTGGTTCAGATAAGACTTTTTTTTTAATAATCTATATTCATGGGGTATTATAGGTATTTTAATGAATTGTTTTCCAAATGCATAACAAAAATGTTATCTGCTCGTAATGGGCATATCATGACAGTACCACATAGTTGCGCACTGCATTGTATCTGTTCGAGTGACTTGCCACATTCGAAAAACGTTTCACAAATGGACGTGTAAACAAGAGGCCCAAGAGGGCCCGTGGACGCTCTACTGGATAAAACCGCTCATATCAAGGGTTGTCGTCATATTATTCCCATCAGTACTTCTTTTAAAACACTGCAAAACACACACACGCAACAACGCCACAACAGAAACTTAAACCCTTCACCCACAATTTAAACAAGCGGCCCTAGTTCTAATTTGGTATGATTATTTAGGGACTCGAGGCACAATTGTATAAAATAGGTATTGACCGCCTGTAGAGGGGCCCCTTTATGCAGGCGGTCAAAACCCATTTTATATCCCTAAATAACCATACTAAATTAGAACTAGGGGTTGTTTTTAGTAAAAACAGATGTCTCCCTTACAGGAGAAAGGGCCATAAATCTGCCAAAAATCATTAAACTGGAACACGACGAAGACATGTGCAACTAGGTTTGGTAATGTAATGGTCATCCCTACCAAGTTACATGGAAATCCTGGCAGCGGATCAGGAGAAGTAGTCGAGACAAAGCTTATGTATTAAAACCATTAAAGGGCCATAACTCCATGAAAAATCATTCAATCGGAACAAGACAATGATATACGCAACCAAGTTTGGTTGAAAGCCAAATGGTGGTTGAGGAGAACTAGTCCTGACAACGTTTTGTATTAAAACGTTTTAAAGAGCCACAACTCCACCAAATATCATTCAACCAGAACACAACGATATGCGCAGCTAGGCTTGGTACTGATCATTCCTGTCAAGTTTCACTGAAATCCAATCAGAGGTTCGTGGAAACTAGTCTGGATAAAGTTTGTGTATAAGGGGCCATAACTCTGTCAAAAAGCATTAAACCGGAACATGGCAATGACTTTTGCAACTAGATTTGGTACTGATCATTCCTGCCAAGTTTCGTTGAAATCCAGCCATGGGTTCAGGAGAACTAGCCTACTTTAAAGGGCCATAACTCCTCCAAAAATCATTCAACCGCAACACAGCGATGAAGTGCACAACTAGGCTTGATACTGATCATCATTGCCAAGTTTCGTTGAAATTCGGCCAGGGGTTCAGCATAACTTGTCCGGACAAAGTTTGTGTATTAAAACCTGTAAAGGGCCATAACTCCGCCAAAAATCTTTCAACCGGAAAATGGTGTTGATATGCACAACTAGGCTTGGTACTGATCATTCCTGCAAAGTTTCTCTGAAATCCGGCTAGGGGTTCAGTAGAATTGAATTGAATGTTGTTTAACGGTTCATCAACACAGTATAGGTTATTTAGAGCCGCCCCAGAGAGAGGGGAATGAGGGAACCGTGCCCTACTCTTATTATCGAATAGATCCCTATGGTTCTTTAACGTGCTCGGAGGATAGACCGATACACGGGACCGCCCGGTTTACGGCCCCATCCGACGGACGAGGCTAAGGGAAAGTGTCTTGCCCAAGAACACACCGACGAAACACAGTGGCACCACGGAGGATTGAAACCGGGGCCTCCGGTTACAAATCCGCCGCGCTATCAACCTAGTCCGGACGAAGTTTGTTTAGTAAAACATTTAAAGGGCCATAACTCTGCCAAAAAGCATTCAACCGGAACACGGTGATGATATGCACAGCAAGGCTTGATACTGACCATCCTTGCCAAGTTTCGTTGAAATCCGGTTCGGGGTTCAGCAGAACTAGTCCATACAAATTATGTGTATTAAAACCTTTAAAGGGCCGTAACTTAACCAAAAAACATTCAACAAGAACAAGGCACAACTAGACTTGGTACTGATACGGAAAAATGAAGGCCTTATCATAACAATCTGGTAACGTTTGATCGGATGAAGAATGAAGGTGCTAGAGTGTTTTTCAATAATTCAAGGGCCATAACTTCAGTGTTACTGGTTACTGGTCCGATCTGACTGGTTTTCAAACTTGACCGAGCTTTCATCAATATCAACAATCTGGCGAGGTTTTGTAAAGGTAGGATGCAACATGGAGGCGCTAGAATGTTGACAAGACAAACTATAGCAATTTATGTTAATATAAGGGCAATAACTCCGGTGTTACTGTTCCGATCTCGCTGGTTTTTTAACTTTTCCTTTCATAGATATTAACAATCTGGTAAAGTTTGGTAAAGATCGGATGAAAAATGAAGGCACTAGAGTGTTGACATCAAAACGTTAACGGACGAGGACGGACGGACGGACGGACGGACACAATATCATGGCATAAGCCCTTTGGCCAGTAGAGCTAAAACATATTTACGAATCGGGGCCCCGTTTTATGAAACAACTTACGACCATTTTGATCGTAAATCAATTTCTTAAATGCTTCACTATAAATTACACTTTTCAAATATAAAACGTGATTTCATTTTCTGATACATGATACATGTGATACTTCTGCACTACGTGCACACATAATTGTCTGCATTGAATGCTTAGGTGAAAACAAGTGAACGATTTTAAAATTTGAGACTTATCCTAAGATGTTTAATAAAACATGGCCTTGGGCCCGATTTTATTCAATATCTTACGACCATTTTGATCGTAAGTTAATTTCTTAAATTCTTAAATTTGATTTACACGCGATTTCAATTCATTTTCTTATACATTTGATGTTTCTGCACGTAATGCATACATACTTGTCTACATTGAATGCTTGTGAGCAGTTTTAGACCTATCGTAAGATGGTTAATAAAACGTGACCCAGATATCTGTTAAATAGGTTAACACAGTTTAAATTAGTGTAGTGTAAAAAGTTCAGGATATGATTTTTGCAGATGTTTGCGTTTAGTATGCACATCAGGCTATTAAACACTGTCTGGCTATAATCAAATTGTTCGGCCCATCAGGGTATATGCTATTTATATAGTCACCTGAGAGTAAAAGTTAGGTTATAGGTAGCCCTACCGACAGAATCCTACTGAGAGATCCTGTGTCCTAGGTTACTACTCTTATTTTTTGTCCAAAGATCCGTTTGTGAAAAGCAGACTAGTAAACTCGTGTCTATTCAGTTTGCGTTTTTCCTTCGTTGTGCAATATTCAAGATGAACGTGCATACGTTTTTCATTATCTCCCCCTTTATTGCAAATAGCTTGTTAAGTGAAATTAAAATAAATTGCATATAATATTTTTTTGGTAGACCTTTCTGCTTTTCTTTGCTATTGGTTCCGTGGTCGAAAAGGTAAAGTCGCTCAGTTTGAAGCTGCCTCGCTTCTCGGCGCGCTGCGGGTTCGAATCCCACTGAGAGCTCGACTTGTAAGTGAGAAAGTGTCGATTCTTACGAATGGCGGAAGGTATACAGTACTGGTTCTATCCAGGAATAAGTGGGTGATCTGCCTCCACTACTGAAAAAAAGGACCGTCATACATAGCCTAATATGTGCTGAAAAATGACAAACACAAAACAACTTGTTATTGACTATGTCAATGAAGATTTAAACGCAGTGTTTCTCTAGTTGGCAGTGCGTGTAATTATGGGCACCGTTTATTCCAAACTGCATCTCTGACGGAACTGCTTCTCCAAATCTTACGAAATTTCGTTTTTTGGTTGGATTTTCGCTGCCTTCTGGTATCCTTGGTGAATGTAAAGGCGGTATGCAACGTTTTTTTTTCATGAAAAAATATATATGGAAAATTAAAAAAAGATTTCTTCAGTACGTTTTTACGGTACTTGTTCGTCTCAGACTGGTTGCTCTTTAATAAGTGTAGTAGCTGATTTCACGACTGGATGTTTTAAGGCAGACAGTGCTTTTAGCGAATTTCTTTGTGATGAACTTACTGTTTTCAGTTCGTGAGAAGTTCAAATTGGCAATACCTTATACATGTTCTTGAAATGTGTGTAAGACATTAACACACATTCCAGCGAAGGTTAATTTGTACCTGTCATTATCTGTCAGTGGTTTAGAAATCAAACTAATTTGTTTTGCAGTACACTAAAAGTTGTATTTCCTGTGAGCATTTCCAAATTGTAATGTTATAAATAAATAAATATACGTTAACTGTTTTGACGGAAATACCGGGTACGGGCACACTTATTATTATATTTCACGTTTTTTACGACATCGCAAATATGGTCACTACCGGGTACGGGTACACTTATTATTATATGTCACGTTTTTTACGACAACGCAAATATGTTCACTGTGGCAGTATTGTCATTGATAAAACCTGGGTTTTTATATTATAAAACCCAGATAAAATGAACCTTTGATAGTGTATTAAAGGGAAGTTTACATTAGGCGGACGTCAAGGTCACATTTGAAAAACACTGATAACATATTACACATATCAAACTGAACGTCCTTCCCGAATCCAACCAAGATTTAAAAAAAAAAAAATCTTATCAAACGTGCAGATCTGCGACGACAGAGAGGGGTGACAGTCGAAATGCACCCTTGTCCAAAATTGGGGTATGTCAATAATACAGTATTGCAAAGTTAAAGGTAAGTCGAATTTGATATATTGAAACGATTTGAACGATATTTAATACTCCGTCTACTTTAAGCATTTCTTTTGAAACAAAGGAGATATAAAACGTCTCTAAACAATAACTAAAAATAACAATGCAATGTCTAATACGTGTATTTCATACTTTATATCATTCAACGGTTGCGCTATACAAGTTGTTCTCTTCTAATTCTATTGAATTGGATTTTGTAGTCGCAACAAAAACTAAGGTCATATGGCGACTTTCCAGCTTCCATTGGTGGCGGAAGACCTAATATGCTTTAAACTGTTTTTGCACATTACAAAATATGCACACTTTCGAAACTTCACTTTTCAAGTGGCCGAGACTCCATCGCTTGACTTTGCACGCATCCATTGCAAAATAAAATGTTGGTTGGTTGGTTGGCTGTTTGGTTGGTTGAATGGTGTTTGTTTTACGTCATTTTCAGCACATTTTAGGCCATATATGACGGTCGATGTTTTAGTGGTGGAAGCAGACCACCCATCCATTTCTTGGTAGAACCAGTGCTGTATACCTCCCGCCACCCATAGGAATCGACACTTTCTCGAAAGAAAAGCAGGCAATTCAATTTCATGAACTCTTTTATACAAACAACGACGACAACGGTATGTCGGAGAATAACATAGCATTTCAATCGTCCTAGCATTAATTTTATTTGGCTACACACAATCAGGTTGTGATTTGTAAAAGATCATATCTGGCACACGAGCCCATAAATCCTAATGAACGTCACACTGCTATTGACTACAAACCAATTAGTAAAACTAAGATACCTTTTATGTTTTGTTTAAAGGTTGCAGGGTTATTTTTTTTACATGTTTATCTTAAAAACTGACACATTAGGTGTATTCGTCAAATGACTGTATTTGTTCACACTTGAATCACTTGTAATCTATACTGACACGTTATTGCCAACTCAGATTATAAACGTTTAACATTTGTCTCATATTTCGATTTATTTGTTCACCTCATTTGAAAAAAATTAAAAAATAAAAATAAAAAATACTCGCATTGAGAGCATTTATGTGTACGAGTGTGCCTTTTACCATCAAGTTTATTAGGCGAGGCACGAACACGAAGTATGGCGCGGCTCACGTCCGTTAGGTAAACTAAAAAGCATTAAAGACAACAACAAATGTTAAGTGTAATGCATGATGCATCCCTTAACATGTTTAAGGCGGCATTTTTTTGTACTGTTTACAATCGTTAAAATATCGGTTAGCTTAACCGAGCGTTAAGTCAAAATTTCAAATCTCTCTGAATGGGACAAATGAATATTTTTTCAAGAAATTGAGGATATGAAAGCATTATGTTAAGAACGAATGCAAATCTTTGAACAACTGGGCCCAGATGTTTAGTAAGCACATCAGTATTTGACAGAAATATTTGAAATAATGATGCGTAAAACTTGGTAAAAAATGTTATGTCTTTCACAAAACGTTACTTTAATTAATACGCACGCACAAACATGTTGTTTTATTGTGTAGATTTTGTTTAACAAAGACTCGCAATTTGTATTTGAAACGCAGTATGTCTAAGTTTCTAATTTAGTGAGTTTTTTAAGCACATTTACCACCAGTTTTCCCAGTTTGTTTAGCAAATAAAACAGGTCATTTTGCTTTTACGAACGCAATGCCCCTGTGCATGAGTGCTTATAGGAAAACTAGACTTTGTTAATTGAGGGTATACACATTTCCATTTACGCATTAGAACATTAATGAAAATGACCAAGAAACTATTGTAAATATTGTAGTATTATAACAGATTCATTAAAACAGAGTGCTACTTTTCTCTCTTGTGTGTTTGTTGCTTCCAAGGGATCCCCTTATAATTTACGCTGCATGTAAAATAAACATTGTTTACAAATCACCATGTACACCTCAACATGTAAGTTTGTTACATACCATCATGAACACCTCAACATGTAAATTTGTAACATATCATCGTGAACACCTCAACATGTAAGTTTGTTACATAGCATCATGAACACCTCAACATGTAAGTTTGTTACATACCATCATGAACACCTCAACATGTAAATTTGTTACATATCATCGTGAACACTTCAACATGTAAGTTTGTTACATAGCATCATAAACACCTCAACATGTAAGTTTGTTACGTATAATCATGAACACGTCAACATGTAAGTTTGTTACGTAGCATCATGAACACCTCAACATGTAAGTTTGTTACATATCATCGTGAACACCTCAACATGTAAGTTTGTTACATAGCATCATGAACACCTCAACATGTAAGTTTGTTAATATCATTATGAACACCTCAACATGTAAGTTCGTTACATAGCATCATGAACACCTCAACATTTAAGTTTGTTACATAGCATCATAAACACCTCAACATATAAGTTTGTTACATATCATCATAAACACCTCAACATGTAAGTTTGTTACATAGCATTATAAACACCTGAACAAGTAAGTTTGTCACATATCATCGTGAACACCTGAACATGTCAGTTTGCTACATAGCATCATAAACATCTGAACATGTAAGTTTGTTACATATCATCATAAACACCTCAACATGTAAGTTTGTTACATAGCATCATGAACACCTCAACATGTAAGTTTGTTACATATCATCATAAACACCTCAACATGTAAGTTAGTTACATATCATCATAAACACTTCAACAAGTAAGTTTGTTACATAGCATCATGAACACCTCAACATGTAAGTTTGTTACATATCATCATGAACACCTCAACATGTAAGTTAGTTACATATCATCATGAACACCTCAACATGTACGTTTGTTACATATCATCATGAACACCTCAACATGTAAGTTTGTTACATAGCATCATGAACACATCAACATGTAAGCTGGTTACATATCATCATAAACACCTCAACATGTAAGTTTGTTACATAGCATCATAAACACATCAACATGTAAGTTTGTTACATATCATCATAAACACCTCAACATGTAAGTTTGTTACATATCATCATAAACACTTCAACATGTAAGTTTGTTACATATCATCATGAAAACCTCAACATGTAAGTTTGTTACATAGCGTCATAAAGACCTCAACATGTAAGTTTGTTACATATCATCATGAACACCTCAACATGTAAGTTTGTTACATATCATCATGAACACCTCAACATGTAAGTTTGTTACATATCATCATAAACACCTCAACATGTAAGTTTGTTACATATCATCATGAACACCTCAACATGTAAGTTTGTTACATATCATCATAAACACCTCAACATGTAAGTTCGTTACATAGCATAATAAACACCTCAACATGTAAGTTTGTTACATAGCATCATAAACACCTGAACAAGTAAGTTTGTTACATATCATCGTGAACACCTGAACATGTAAGTTTGTAACAAATCATCATAAACACCTCAACATGTAAGTTTGTTACATAGCATCATGAACACCTCAACATGTAAATTTATTACATATCATCATGAACACCTCAACATGTAACATGTAAGTTTGCTACATAGCATCATAAACACCTGAACATGTGAGTTTGTTACATATCATCATAAACACCTAAACATGTAAGTTTGTTACATAGCATCATGAACACCTCAACATGTAAATGTGTTACATATCATCATGAACACCTCAACATGTAAGTTTGTTACATATCATCATAAACATCTCAATATGTAAGTTTGTTACCTAACATCATGAACACCTCAACATGTAAGTTTGTTACATAGCATCATGAACACCTCAACATGTAAGTTTGTTACATAGCATCATGAACATCTCAACATGTAAGTTTGTTACATATCATCATAAACACCTCAACATGTAAGTTTGTTACATAGCATCATAAAGACCTCAACATGTAAGTTTGTTACATATCATCATAAACACGTCAACATGTAAGTTTGTTACATATCATCATGAACACTTTAACATGTAAGTTTGTTACATATCATTATGAACACCTCAACATGTAAGTTTGTTACATAGCATCATAAACACCTGAACAAGTATGTTTTTTACATATCATCGTGAACACCTGAACATGTCAGTTTGCTACATAGCATCATAAACACCTGAACATGTAAGTTTGTTACATATCATCATAAACACCTCAACATGTAAGTTCGTTACATAGCATCATGAACACCTCAACATTTAAGTTTGTTACATAGCATCATAAACACCTCAACATATAAGTTTGTTACATATCATCATAAACACCTCAACATGTAAGTTCGTTACATAGCATCATAAACACCTCAACATGTAAGTTTGTTACATAGCATTATAAACACCTGAACAAGTAAGTTTGTCACATATCATCGTGAACACCTGAACATGTCAGTTTGCTACATAGCATCATAAACACCTGAACATGTAAGTTTGTTACATATCATCATAAACACCTCAACATGTAAGTTTGTTACATAGCATCATGAACACTTCAACATGTAAGTTTGTTACATATCATCATAAACACCTCAACATGTAAGTTTGTTACATATCATCATGAACACCTCAACATGTAAGTTAGTTACATAGCATCATGAACACCTCAACATGTACGTTTGTTACATATCATCATGAACACCTCAACATGTAAGTTTGTTACATAGCATCATGAACACATCAACATGTAAGTTTGTTACATATCATCATAAACACCTCCACATGTAAGTTTGTTACATAGCATCATAAACACATCAACATGTAAGTTTGTTACATATCATCATAAACACCTCAACATGTAAGTTTGTTACATTTCATCATAAACACTTCAACATGTAAGTTTGTTACATATCATCATGAAAACCTCAACATGTAAGTTTGTTACATAGCGTCATAAAGACCTCAACATGTAAGTTTGTTACATATCATCATGAACACCTCAACATGTAAGTTTGTTACATATCATCATGAACACCTCAACATGTAAGTTTGTTACATATCATCATAAACACCTCAACATGTAAGTTTGTTACATATCATCATGAACACCTCAACATGTAAGTTTGTTACATATCATCATAAACACCTCAACATGTAAGTTCGTTACATAGCATAATAAACACCTCAACATGTAAGTTTGTTACATAGCATCATAAACACCTGAACAAGTAAGTTTGTTACATATCATCGTGAACACCTGAACATGTAAGTTTGTAACATATCATCATAAACACCTCAACATGTAAGTTTGTTACATAGCATCATGAACACCTCAACATGTAAATTTATTACATATCATCATGAACACCTCAACATGTAACATGTAAGTTTGCTACATAGCATCATAAACACCTGAACATGTAAGTTTGTTACATATCATCATAAACACCTAAACATGTAAGTTTGTTACATAGCATCATGAACACCTCAACATGTAAATGTGTTACATATCATCATGAACACCTCAACATGTAAGTTTGTTACATATCATCATAAACATCTCAATATGTAAGTTTGTTACCTAACATCATGAACACCTCAACATGTTAGTTTGTTACATAGCATCATGAACACCTCAACATGTAAGTTTGTTACATAGCATCATGAACACCTCAACATGTAAGTTTGTTACATATCATCATAAACACCTCAACATGTAAGTTTGTTACATAGCATCATAAAGACCTCAACATGTAAGTTTGTTACATATCATCATAAACACGTCAACATATAAGTTTGTTACATATCATCATGAACACTTTAACATGTAAGTTTGTTACATATCATCATGAACACCTCAACATGTAAGTTTGTTACATAGCATCATAAACACCTGAACAAGTATGTTTTTTACATATCATCGTGAACACCTGAACATGTCAGTTTGCTACATAGCATCATAAACACCTCAACATGTAAGTTTTTTACATATCATCATAAACACCTCAACATGTAAGTTTGTTACATAGCATCATGAACACCTCAACATGTAAGTTTGTTACTTATCATCATGAACACCTCAACATGTAAGTTTGTTACATATCATCATTAACACCTCAACATGTAAGTTTGTTACATATCATCATGAACACCTCAACATGTAAGTTTGTTACATAGCATCATGAACACCTCAACATGTAAGTTTGTTACATATCGTCATGCACACCTCAACATGTAAGTTTGTTACATAGCATCATGAACACCTCAACATGTAAGTTTGTTACATATCATCATAAATACCTCAACATTTAAGTTTGTTACATAGCATCATAAACACCTCAACATGTAAGTTTGTTACATAGCATCATAAAGACCTCGACATGTAAGTTTGTTACATATCATCATAAACACCTCGACATGTAAGTTTGTTACATATCATCAAAAACACTTGAACATGTAAGTTTATTACATAGCGTCATAAAGACCTCAACATGTAAGTTTGTTACATATCATCATGAACACCTCAACATGTAAGTTTGTTACATATCATCATGAACACCTCAACATGTAAGTTTGTTACATATCATCATAAACACCTCAACATGTAAGTTTGTTACATATCATCATGAACACCTCAACATGTAAGTTTGTTACATATCATCATAAACACCTCAACATGTAAGTTTGTTACATATCATCATGAACACCTCCACATATAAGTTTGTTACATATCATCATAAACACCTCAACATGTAAGTTCGTTACATAGCATCATAAACACCTGAACAAGTAAGTTTGTTACATATCATCATGAACACCTCAACATGTAAGTTTGTTACATATCATCATAAAGACCTCAACATGTAAGTTCGTTACATAGCATCATAAACACCTCAACATGTAAGTTTGTTACATATCATCATGAACACCTCAACATGTAAGTTTGTTACATATCATCATAAAGACCTCAACATGTAAGTTCGTTACATAGCATCATAAACACCTGAACAAGTAAGTTTGTAACATATCATCGTGAACACCTCAACATGTAAGTTTGCTACATAGCATCATAAACACCTGAACATGTAAGTTTGTTACATATCATCATAAACACCTCAACATGTAAGTTTGTTACATATCATCATGAACACCTCAACATGTAACATGTAAGTTTGCTACATAGCATCATAAACACCTGAACATGTAAGTTTGTTACATATCATCATAAACACCTCAGCATGTAAGTTTGTTACATAGCATCATGAACACCTCAACATGTAAATGTGTTACCTATCATCATGAACACCTCAACATGTAAGTTTGTTACATATCATCAAAAACATCTCAACATGTAAGTTTGTTATCTAACATCATGAACACCTCAACATGTAAGTTTGTTACATAGCATCATGAACACCTCAACATGTAAGTTTGTTACATATCATCATAAACACCTCAACATGTAAGTTTGTTACATAGCATCATAAAGACCTCAACATGTAAGTTTGTTAGATATCATCATAAACACCTCAACATGTAAGTTTGTTACATACCATCATGTACACCTCAACATGTAAGTTTGTTACATATCATCATAAAGACCTCAACATGTAAGTTTGTTACATAGCATCATAAAGACCTCAACATGTATGTTTGTTACATACCATCATGTACACCTCAACATGTAAGTTTGTTACATATCATCATAAAGACCTCAACATGTAAGTTTGTTACATAGCATCATAAAGACCTCAACATGTAAGTTTGTTACATACCATCATGTACACCTCAACATGTAAGTTTGTTACATATCATCATGAACACCTCAACATGTAAGTTTGTTACATATCATCATAAACACCTCAACGTGTAAGTTTGTTACATATCATCATGAACATCTCAACGTGTAAGTTTGTTCTATAGCATCATGAACACCTCAAGATGTAAGTTTGTTACATAGCATCATAAACACCTCAACATGTAAGTTTGTTACATATCATCATAAACACCTCAAAATGTAAGTTTGTTACATATCACCTCAACATGTAACTTTTGTTACATATCATCATTAACACCTCAACATGTAAGTTTGTTACATATCATCATGAACACCTCAACATGTAAGTTAGTTACATAGCATCATGAACACCTCAACATGTACGTTTGTTACATATCATCATGAACACCTCAACATGTAAGTTTGTTACATAGCATCATGAACACATCAACATGTAAGTTTGTTACATATCATCATAAACACCTCAACATGTAAGTTTGTTACATAGCATCATAAACACATCAACATGTAAGTTTGTTACATATCATCATAAACACCTCAACATGTAAGTTTGTTACATATCATCATAAACACTTCAACATGTAAGTTTGTTACATATCATCATGAAAACCTCAACATGTAAGTTTGTTACATAGCGTCATAAAGACCTCAACATGTAAGTTTGTTACATATCATCATGAACACCTCAACATGTAAGTTTGTTACATATCATCATGAACACCTCAACATGTAAGTTTGTTACATATCATCATAAACACCTCAACATGTAAGTTTGTTACATATCATCATGAACACCTCAACATGTAAGTTTGTTACATATCATCATAAACACCTCAACATGTAAGTTCGTTACATAGCATAATAAACACCTCAACATGTAAGCTTGTTACATAGCATCATAAACACCTGAACAAGTAAGTTTGTTACATATCATCGTGAACACCTGAACATGTAAGTTTGTAACATATCATCATAAACACCTCAACATGTAAGTTTGTTACATAGCATCATGAACACCTCAACATGTAAATGTATTACATATCATCATGAACACCTCAACATGTAACATGTAAGTTTGCTACATAGCATCATAAACACCTGAACATGTAAGTTTGTTACATATCATCATAAACACCTAAACATGTAAGTTTGTTACATAGCATCATGAACACCTCAACATGTAAATGTGTTACATATCATCATGAACACCTCAACATGTAAGTTTGTTACATATCATCATAAACATCTCAATATGTAAGTTTGTTACCTAACATCATGAACACCTCAACATGTAAGTTTGTTACATAGCATCATGAACACCTCAACATGTAAGTTTGTTACATATCATCATAAACACCTCAACATGTAAGTTTGTTACATAGCATCATAAAGACCTCAACATGTAAGTTTGTAACATATCATCATAAACACGTCAACATGTAAGTTTGTTACATATCATCATGAACACTTTAACATGTAAGTTTGTTACATATCATCATGAACACCTCAACATGTAAGTTTGTTACATAGCATCATAAACACCTGAACAAGTATGTTTTTTACATATCATCGTGAACACCTGAACATGTCAGTTTGCTACATAGCATCATAAACACCTCAACATGTAAGTTTGTTACATATCATCATAAACACCTCAACATGTAAGTTTGTTACATAGCATCATGAACACCTCAACATGTAAGTTTGTTACTTATCATCATGAACACCTCAACATGTAAGTTTGTTACATATCATCATTAACACCTCAACATGTAAGTTTGTTACATATCATCATGAACACCTCAACATGTAAGTTTGTTACATAGCATCATGAACACCTCAACATGTAAGTTTGTTACATATCATCATGCACACCTCAACATGTAAGTTTGTTACATAGCATCATGAACACCTCAACATGTAAGTTTGTTACATATCATCATAAATACCTCAACATTTAAGTTTGTTACATAGCATCATAAACACCTCAACATGTAAGTTTGTTACATAGCATCATAAAGACCTCGACATGTAAGTTTGTTACATATCATCATAAACACCTCAACATGTAAGTTTGTTACATATCATCAAAAACACTTGAACATGTAAGTTTGTTACATAGCGTCATAAAGACCTCAACATGTAAGTTTGTTACATATCATCATGAACACCTCAACATGTAAGTTTGTTACATATCATCATGAACACCTCAACATGTAAGTTTGTTACATATCATCATAAACACCTCAACATGTAAGTTTGTTACATATCATCAGGAACACCTCAACATGTAAGTTTGTTACATATCATCATAAACACCTCAACATGTTAGTTTGTTACATATCATCATGAACACCTCCACATATAAGTTTGTTACATATCATCATAAACACCTCAACATGTAAGACCTCAACATGTAAGTTTGTTACATATCATCATGAACACCTCAACATGTAAGTTTGTTACATATCATCATAAAGACCTCAACATGTAAGTTCGTTACATAGCATCATAAACACCTGAACAAGTAAGTTTGTAACATATCATCGTGAACACCTCAACATGTAAGTTTGCTACATAGCATCATAAACACCTGAACATGTAAGTTTGTTACATATCATCATAAACACCTCAACATGTAAGTTTGTTACATATCATCATGAACACCTCAACATGTAACATGTAAGTTTGCTACATAGCATCATAAACACCTGAACATGTAAGTTTGTTACATATCATCATAAACACCTCAGCATGTAAGTTTGTTACATAGCATCATGAACACCTCAACATGTAAATGTGTTACCTATCATCATGAACACCTCAACATGTAAGTTTGTTACATATCATCAAAAACATCTCAACATGTAAGTTTGTTATCTAACATCATGAACACCTCAACATGTAAGTTTGTTACATAGCATCATGAACACCTCAACATGTAAGTTTGTTACATATCATCATAAACACCTCAACATGTAAGTTTGTTACATAGCATCATAAAGACCTCAACATGTAAGTTTGTTAGATATCATCATAAACACCTCAACATGTAAGTTTGTTACATACCATCATGTACACCTCAACATGTAAGTTTGTTACATATCATCATAAAGACCTCAACATGTAAGTTTGTTACATAGCATCATAAAGACCTCAACATGTATGTTTGTTACATACCATCATGTACACCTCAACATGTAAGTTTGTTACATATCATCATAAAGACCTCAACATGTAAGTTTGTTACATAGCATCATAAAGACCTCAACATGTAAGTTTGTTACATACCATCATGTACACCTCAACATGTAAGTTTGTTACATATCATCATGAACACCTCAACATGTAAGTTTGTTACATATCATCATAAACACCTCAACGTGTAAGTTTGTTACATATCATCATGAACATCTCAACGTGTAAGTTTGTTCTATAGCATCATGAACACCTCAAGATGTAAGTTTGTTACATAGCATCATAAACACCTCAACATGTAAGTTTGTTACATATCATCATAAACACCTCAAAATGTAAGTTTGTTACATATCACCTCAACATGTAACTTTTGTTACATATCATCATTAACACCTCAACATGTAAGTTTGTTACATATCATCATGAACACCTCAACATGTAAGTTAGTTACATAGCATCATGAACACCTCAACATGTACGTTTGTTACATATCATCATGAACACCTCAACATGTAAGTTTGTTACATAGCATCATGAACACATCAACATGTAAGTTTGTTACATATCATCATAAACACCTCAACATGTAAGTTTGTTACATAGCATCATAAACACATCAACATGTAAGTTTGTTACATATCATCATAAACACCTCAACATGTAAGTTTGTTACATATCATCATAAACACTTCAACATGTAAGTTTGTTACATATCATCATGAAAACCTCAACATGTAAGTTTGTTACATAGCGTCATAAAGACCTCAACATGTAAGTTTGTTACATATCATCATGAACACCTCAACATGTAAGTTTGTTACATATCATCATGAACACCTCAACATGTAAGTTTGTTACATATCATCATAAACACCTCAACATGTAAGTTTGTTACATATCATCATGAACACCTCAACATGTAAGTTTGTTACATATCATCATAAACACCTCAACATGTAAGTTCGTTACATAGCATAATAAACACCTCAACATGTAAGCTTGTTACATAGCATCATAAACACCTGAACAAGTAAGTTTGTTACATATCATCGTGAACACCTGAACATGTAAGTTTGTAACATATCATCATAAACACCTCAACATGTAAGTTTGTTACATAGCATCATGAACACCTCAACATGTAAATGTATTACATATCATCATGAACACCTCAACATGTAACATGTAAGTTTGCTACATAGCATCATAAACACCTGAACATGTAAGTTTGTTACATATCATCATAAACACCTAAACATGTAAGTTTGTTACATAGCATCATGAACACCTCAACATGTAAATGTGTTACATATCATCATGAACACCTCAACATGTAAGTTTGTTACATATCATCATAAACATCTCAATATGTAAGTTTGTTACCTAACATCATGAACACCTCAACATGTAAGTTTGTTACATAGCATCATGAACACCTCAACATGTAAGTTTGTTACATATCATCATAAACACCTCAACATGTAAGTTTGTTACATAGCATCATAAAGACCTCAACATGTAAGTTTGTAACATATCATCATAAACACGTCAACATGTAAGTTTGTTACATATCATCATGAACACTTTAACATGTAAGTTTGTTACATATCATCATGAACACCTCAACATGTAAGTTTGTTACATAGCATCATAAACACCTGAACAAGTATGTTTTTTACATATCATCGTGAACACCTGAACATGTCAGTTTGCTACATAGCATCATAAACACCTCAACATGTAAGTTTGTTACATATCATCATAAACACCTCAACATGTAAGTTTGTTACATAGCATCATGAACACCTCAACATGTAAGTTTGTTACTTATCATCATGAACACCTCAACATGTAAGTTTGTTACATATCATCATTAACACCTCAACATGTAAGTTTGTTACATATCATCATGAACACCTCAACATGTAAGTTTGTTACATAGCATCATGAACACCTCAACATGTAAGTTTGTTACATATCATCATGCACACCTCAACATGTAAGTTTGTTACATAGCATCATGAACACCTCAACATGTAAGTTTGTTACATATCATCATAAATACCTCAACATTTAAGTTTGTTACATAGCATCATAAACACCTCAACATGTAAGTTTGTTACATAGCATCATAAAGACCTCGACATGTAAGTTTGTTACATATCATCATAAACACCTCAACATGTAAGTTTGTTACATATCATCAAAAACACTTGAACATGTAAGTTTGTTACATAGCGTCATAAAGACCTCAACATGTAAGTTTGTTACATATCATCATGAACACCTCAACATGTAAGTTTGTTACATATCATCATGAACACCTCAACATGTAAGTTTGTTACATATCATCATAAACACCTCAACATGTAAGTTTGTTACATATCATCAGGAACACCTCAACATGTAAGTTTGTTACATATCATCATGAACACCTCCACATATAAGTTTGTTACATATCATCATAAACACCTCAACATGTAAGTTTGTTACATATCATCATAAACACCTCAACATGTAAGTTTGTTACATATCATCATAAACACCTCAACATGTAAGTTTGTTACATATCATCATAAACACCTCAACATGTAAGTTTGTTACATATCATCATAAACACTTCAACATGTAAGTTTGTTACATATCATCAGGAACACCTCAACATGTAAGTTTGTTACATATCATCATGAACACCTCCACATATAAGTTTGTTACATATCATCATAAACACCTCAACATGTTAGTTTGTTACATATCATCATGAACACCTCCACATATAAGTTTGTTACATATCATCATAAACACCTCAACATGTAAGACCTCAACATGTAAGTTTGTTACATATCATCATGAACACCTCAACATGTAAGTTTGTTACATATCATCATAAAGACCTCAACATGTAAGTTCGTTACATAGCATCATAAACACCTGAACAAGTAAGTTTGTTACATATCATCGTGAACACCTCAACATGTAAGTTTGCTACATAGCATCATAAACACCTGAACATGTAAGTTTGTTACATATCATCATAAACACCTCAACATGTAAGTTTGTTACATATCATCATGAACACCTCAACATGTAACATGTAAGTTTGCTACATAGCATCATAAACACCTGAACATGTAAGTTTGTTACATATCATCATAAACACCTCAGCATGTAAGTTTGTAACATAGCATCATGAACACCTCAACATGTAAATGTGTTACATATCATCATGAACACCTCAACATGTAAGTTTGTTACATATCATCAAAAACATCTCAACATGTAAGTTTGTTACCTAACATCATGAACACCTCAACATGTAAGTTTGTTACATAGCATCATGAACACCTCAACATGTAAGTTTGTTACATATCATCATAAACACCTCAACATGTAAGTTTGTTACATAGCATCATAAAGACCTCAACATGTAAGTTTGTTACATATCATCATAAACACCTCAACATGTAAGTTTGTTACATACCATCATGTACACCTCAACATGTAAGTTTGTTACATATCATCATAAAGACCTCAACATGTAAGTTTGTTACATAGCATCATAAAGACCTCAACAAGTATGTTTGTTACATACCATCATGTACACCTCAACATGTAAGTTTGTTACATATCATCATAAAGACCTCAACATGTAAGTTTGTTACATAGCATCATAAAGACCTCAACATGTAAGTTTGTTACATACCATCATGTACACCTCGACATGTAAGTTTGTTACATATCATCATGAACACCTCAACATGTAAGTTTGTTACATATCATCATAAACACCTCAACGTGTAAGTTTGTTACATATCATCATGAACATCTCAACGTGTAAGTTTGTTCTATAGCATCATGAACACCTCAAGATGTAAGTTTGTTACATAGCATCATAAACACCTCAACATGTAAGTTTGTTACATATCATCATAAACACCTCAAAATGTAAGTTTGTTACATATCACCTCAACATGTAAGTTTGTTAAATATCGTCATGAACACCTCAACATGTAAGTTTGTTACAAAGCGTCATAAAGACCTCAACATGTAAGTTTGTTACATATCATCATGAACACCTCAACATGTAAGTTTGTTACATATCATCATGAACACCTCAACATGTAAGTTTGTTAAATATCATCATAAACACTTCAACATGTAAGTTTGTTACATAGCATCATAAACACCTCAACATGTAAGTTTGTTACATATCATCATAAACACCTCAACATGTAAGTTTGTTACATATCATCATAAACACCTCCACATATAAGTTTGTTACATATCATTATGAACACCTCCACATATAAGTTTGTTACATATCATTATAAACACCTCAACATGTAAGACCTCAACATGTAAGTTTGTTACATATCATCATGAACACCTCAACATGTAAGTTTGTTACATATCATTATGAACACCTCCACATATAAGTTTGTTACATATCATTATAAACACCTCAACATGTAAGACCTCAACATGTAAGTTTGTTACATATCATCATGAACACCTCAACATGTAAGTTTGTTACGAATCATCATAAACACCTCAACATATAAGTTTGCTACATAGCATCATAAACATCTGAACATGTAAGTTTGTTACATATCATCATAAACACCTCAACATGTAAGTTTGTTACATAGCATCATGAACACCTCAACATGTAAATTTGTTACATATCATCATGAACACCTGAACATGTAACATGTAAGTTTGCTACATAGCATCATAAACACCTGAACATGTAAGTTTGTTACATATCATCATAAACACCTCAACATGTAAGTTTGTTACATAGCATCATGAACACCTCAACATGTAAATGTGTTACATATCATCATGAACACCTCAACATGTAAGTTTGTTACATATCATCATAAACATCTCAACATGTAAGTTTGTTATCTAACATCATGAACACCTCAACATGTAAGTTTGTTACAGAGCATCATGAACACCTCAACATGTAAGTTTGTTACATATCATCATAAACACCTCAACATGTAAGTTTGTTACATAGCATCATAAAGACGTCAACATGTTAGTTTGTTACATACCATCATGTACACCTCAACATGTAAGTTTGTTACTTATCATCATGAACACCTCAACATGTAAGTTTGTTACATATCATCATAAACACCTCAAGGTGTAAGTTTGTTACATATCATCATGAACATCTCAACGTGTAAGTTTGTTCTATAGCATCATGAACACCTCAACATGTAAGTTTGTTACATAGCATCATAAACACCTCAACATGTAAGTTTGTTACATATCATCATAAACACCTCAACATGTAAGTTTGTTACATATCATCATGAACACCTCAACATGTAAGTTTGTTACATAGCATCATAAACACCTCAACATGTAAGTTTGTTACATAGCATCATAAACACCTCAACATGTAAGTTTGTTACATAGCATCATAAACACCTCAACATGTAAGTTTGTTACATATCATCATAAACACCTCAACATGTAAGTTTGTTACATAGCATCATGAACACCTCAACATGTAGGTTTGTTACGTATCATCATGAACACCTCAACGTGTAAGTTTGTTTTCATACAGAAGAACATAATTGGGAATAAAAATGGAAAAACAAACATTTGATTACTGAGTCAGTTAATTATCAGTATGGTAAAATACTAAACATTCTGCGAACATAAAGCAGTATCTCTTATATTTGGTACTCTTGTGTTTATCAGTTTGTTATCTCTTATATTTGGTACTCTTGTGTTGATCAGTTTGTTATGTCTTATATTTGGTACTCTTGTGTTTATCAGTTTGTTATGTCTTATATTTGGTACTCTTGTGTTGATCAGTTTGTTATGTCTTATATTTGGTACTCTTGTGTTTATCAGTTTGTTATGTCTTATATTTGGTACTCTTGTGTTGATCAGTTTGTTATGTCTTATATTTGGTACTCTTGTGTTGATCAGTTTGTTATGTCTTATATTTGGTACTCTTGTGTTGATCAGTTTGTTATGTCTTATATTTGGTACTCTTGTGTTGATCAGTTTGTTATGTCTTATATTTGGTACTCTTGTGTTGATCAGTTTGTTATGTCTTATATTTGGTACTCTTGTGTTGATCAGTTTGTTATGTCTTATATTTGGTACTCTTGTGTTTATCAGTTTGTTATGTCTTATATCTGGTACTCTTGTGTTTATCAGTTTGTTATGTCTTATATCTGGTACTCTTGTGTTTATCAGTTTGTTATGTCTTATATCTGGTACTCTTGTGTTTATCAGTTTGTTATGTCTTATATTTGGTACTCTTGTGTTTATCAGTTTGTTATGTCTTATATCTGGTACTCTTGTGTTTATCAGTTTGTTATGTCTTATATCTGGTACTCTTGTGTTTATCAGTTTGTTATGTCTTATATCTGGTACTCTTGTGTTTATCAGTTTGTTATATCTGGTACTCTTGTGTTTATCAGTTTGTTATGTCTTATATCTGGTACTCTTGTGTTTATCAGTTTGTTATATCTGGTACTCTTGTGTTTATCAGTTTGTTATATCTGGTACTCTTGTGTTTATCAGTTTGTTATATCTGGTACTCTTGTGTTTATCAGTTTGTTATATCTGGTACTCTTGTGTTGATCAGTTTGTTATATCTGGTACTCTTGTGTTTATCAGTTTGTTATATCTGGTACTCTTGTGTTTAACAGTTTGTTATGTCTTATATCTGGTACTCTTGTGTTGATCAGTTTGTTATATCTGGTACTCTGGTGTTTATCAGTTTGTTATATCTGGTACTCTTGTGTTTATCAGTTTGTTATGTCTTATATCTGGTACTCTTGTGTTTATCAGTTTGTTATGTCTTATATCTGGTACTCTTGTGTTTATCAGTTTGTTATATCTGGTACTCTTGTGTTGATCAGTTTGTTATGTCTTATATCTGGTACTCTTGTGTTTATCAGTTTGTTATGTCTTATATCTGGTACTCTTGTGTTGATCAGTTTGTTATGTCTTATATCCGGTACTCTTGTGTTGATCAGTTTGTTATGTCTTATATCTGGTACTCTTGTGTTGATCAGTTTGTTATGTCTTATATCTGGTACTCTTGTGTTTATCAGTTTGTTATATCTGGTACTCTTGTGTTTATCAGTTTGTTATATCTGGTACTCTTGTGTTTATCAGTTTGTTATATCTGGTACTCTTGTGTTTATCAGTTTGTTATGTCTTATATCTGGTACTCTTGTGTTGATCAGTTTGTTATATCTGGTACTCTTGTGTTTATCAGTTTGTTATATCTGGTACTCTTGTGTTGATCAGTTTGTTATGTCTTATATCTGGTACTCTTGTGTTGATCAGTTTGTTATGTCTTATATCTGGTACTCTTGTGTTGATCAGTTTGTTATGTCTTATATCTGGTACTCTTGTGTTGATCAGTTTGTTATGTCTTATATCTGGTACTCTTGTGTTGATCAGTTTGTTATGTCTTATATCTGGTACTCTTGTGTTGATCAGTTTGTTATGTCTTATATCTGGTACTCTTGTGTTGATCAGTTTGTTATGTCTTATATCTGGTACTCTTGTGTTGATCAGTTTGTTATGTCTTATATCTGGTACTCTTGTGTTGATCAGTTTGTTATGTCTTATATCTGGTACTCTTGTGTTGATCAGTTTGTTATGTCTTATATCTGATACTCTTGTGTTGATCAGTTTGTTATGTCTTATATCTGGTACTCTTGTGTTTATCAGTTTGTTATGTCTTATATTTGGTACTCTTGTGTTTATCAGTTTGTTATGTCTTATATTTGGTACTCTTGTGTTTATCAGTTTGTTATGTCTTATATTTGGTACTCTTGTGTTTATCAGTTTGTTATGTCTTATATCTGGTACTCTTGTGTTTATCAGTTTGTTATGTCTTATATTTGGTACTCTTGTGTTTATCAGTTTGTTATGTCCTATATCTGGTACTCTTGTGTTTATCAGTTTGTTATATCTTATATCTGGTACTCTTGTGTTGATCAGTTTGTTATGTCTTATATCTGGTACTCTTGTGTTGATCAGTTTGTTATGTCTTATATCTGGTACTCTTGTGTTGATCAGTTTGTTATGTCTTATATCTGGTACTCTTGTGTTGATCAGTTTGTTATGTCTTATATCTGGTACTCTTGTGTTGATCAGTTTGTTATGTCTTATATCTGGTACTCTTGTGTTTATCAGTTTGTTATGTCTTATATTTGGTACTCTTGTGTTTATCAGTTTGTTATGTCTTATATCTGGTACTCTTGTGTTTATCAGTTTGTTATGTCTTATATCTGGTACTCTTGTGTTTATCAGTTTGTTATGTCTTATATCTGGTACTCTTGTGTTTATCAGTTTGTTATGTCTTATATCTGGTACTCTTGTGTTTATCAGTTTGTTATGTCTTATATCTGGTACTCTTGTGTTTATCAGTTTGTTATGTCTTATATCTGGTACTCTTGTGTTGATCAGTTTGTTATGTCTTATATTTGGTACTCTTGTGTTGATCAGTTTGTTATGTCTTATATTTGGTACTATTGTGTTGATCAGTTTGTTATGTCTTATATCTGGTACTCTTGTGTTGATCAGTTTGTTATGTCTTATATCTGGTACTCTTGTGTTGATCAGTTTGTTATGTCTTATATCTGGTACTCTTGTGTTGATCAGTTTGTTATGTCTTATATCTGGTACTCTTGTGTTGATCAGTTTGTTATGTCTTATATTTGGTACTCTTGTGTTTATCAGTTTGTTATGTCTTATATTTGGTACTCTTGTGTTTATCAGTTTGTTATGTCTTATATTTGGTACTCTTGTGTTTATCAGTTTGTTATGTCTTATATCTGGTACTCTTGTGTTTATCAGTTTGTTATGTCTTATATTTGGTACTCTTGTGTTTATCAGTTTGTTATGTCTTATATTTGGTACTCTTGTGTTTATCAGTTTGTTATGTCTTATATTTGGTACTCTTGTGTTTATCAGTTTGTTATGTCTTATATTTGGTACTCTTGTGTTTATCAGTTTGTTATGTCTTATATCTGGTACTCTTGTGTTTATCAGTTTGTTATGTCTTATATTTGGTACTCTTGTGTTGATCAGTTTGTTATGTCTTATATTTGGTACTCTTGTGTTGATCAGTTTGTTATGTCTTATATCTGGTACTCTTGTGTTGATCAGTTTGTTATGTCTTATATCTGGTACTCTTGTGTTGATCAGTTTGTTATGTCTTATATCTGGTACTCTTGTGTTGATCAGTTTGTTATATCTGGTACTCTTGTGTTGATCAGTTTGTTATATCTGGTACTCTTGTATTGATCAGTTTGTTATATCTGGTACTCTTGTGTTGATCAGTTTGTTATATTTGGTACTCGTGTGTTTATCAGTTTGTTATATTTGGTACTCTTGTGTTGATCAGTTTGTTATATTTGGTACTCTTGTGTTTATCAGTTTGTTATATTTGGTACTCTTGTGTTTATCAGTTTGTTATATTTGGTACTCTTGTGTTGATCAGTTTGTTATATTTGGTACTCTTGTGTTTATCAGTTTGTTATATTTGGTACTCTTGTGTTTATCAGTTTGTTATATTTGGTACTCTTGTGTTGATCGGTTTGTTATATTTGGTACTCTTGTGTTTATCAGTTTGTTATGTCTTATATTTGGTACTCTTGTGTTGATCAGTTTGTTATGTCTTATATTTGGTACTCTTGTGTTTATCAGTTTGTTATGTCTTATATTTGGTACTCTTGTGTTGATCAGTTTGTTATGTCTTATATATGGTACTCTTGTGTTTATCAGTTTGTTATGTCTTATATTTGGTACTCTTGTGTTGATCAGTTTGTTATGTCTTATATTTGGTACTCTTGTGTTTATCAGTTTGTTATGTCTTATATTTGGTACTCTTGTGTTGATCAGTTTGTTATGTCTTATATTTGGTACTCTTGTGTTTATCAGTTTGTTATGTCTTATATTTGGTACTCTTGTGTTTATCAGTTTGTTATGTCTTATATCTGGTACTCTTGTGTTTATCAGTTTGTTATGTCTTATATCTGGTACTCTTGTGTTTATCAGTTTGTTATGTCTTATATCTGGTACTCTTGTGTTTATCAGTTTGTTATGTCTTATATTTGGTACTCTTGTGTTTATCAGTTTGTTATGTTTTATATCTGGTACTCTTGTGTTTATCAGTTTGTTATGTCTTATATCTGGTACTCTTGTGTTTATCAGTTTGTTATGTCTTATATCTGGTACTCTTGTGTTTATCAGTTTGTTATATCTGGTACTCTTGTGTTAATCAGTTTGTTATGTCTTATATCTGGTACTCTTGTGTTTATCAGTTTGTTATATCTGGTACTCTTGTGTTTATCAGTTTGTTATATCTGGTACTCTTGTGTTTATCAGTTTGTTATATCTGGTACTCTTGTGTTTATCAGTTTGTTATGTCTTATATCTGGTACTCTTGTGTTTATCAGTTTGTTATGTCTTATATCTGGTACTCTTGTGTTTATCAGTTTGTTATATCTGGTACTCTTGTGTTTATCAGTTTGTTATGTCTTATATCTGGTACTCTTGTGTTTATCAGTTTGTTATATCTGGTACTCTTGTGTTTATCAGTTTGTTATATCTGGTACTCTTGTGTTTATCAGTTTGTTATATCTGGTACTCTTGTGTTTATCAGTTTGTTATATCTGGTACTCTTGTGTTTATCAGTTTGTTATGTCTTATATCTGGTACTCTTGTGTGTATCAGTTTGTTATATCTGGTACTCTTGTGTTTATCAGTTTGTTATATCTGGTACTCTTGTGTTTATCAGTTTGTTATATCTGGTACTCTTGTGTTTATCAGTTTGTTATATCTGGTACTCTTGTGTTTATCAGTTTGTTATGTCTTATATCTGGTACTCTTGTGTTGATCAGTTTGTTATATCTGGTACTCTTGTGTTTATCAGTTTGTTATATCTGGTACTCTTGTGTTTATCAGTTTGTTATGTCTTATATCTGGTACTCTTGTGTTTATCAGTTTGTTATGTCTTATATCTGGTACTCTTGTGTTTATCAGTTTGTTATATCTGGTACTCTTGTGTTGATCAGTTTGTTATGTCTTATATCTGGTACTCTTGTGTTTATCAGTTTGTTATGTCTTATATCTGGTACTCTTGTGTTGATCAGTTTGTTATGTCTTATATCTGGTACTCTTGTGTTGATCAGTTTGTTATGTCTTATATCTGGTACTCTTGTGTTGATCAGTTTGTTATGTCTTATATCTGGTACTCTTGTGTTTATCAGTTTGTTATATCTGGTACTCTTGTGTTTATCAGTTTGTTATATCTGGTACTCTTGTGTTTATCAGTTTGTTATATCTGGTACTCTTGTGTTTATCTGTTTGTTATGTCTTATATCTGGTACTCTTGTGTTGATCAGTTTGTTATATCTGGTACTCTTGTGTTTATCAGTTTGTTATATCTGGTACTCTTGTGTTGATCAGTTTGTTATGTCTTATATCTGGTACTCTTGTGTTGATCAGTTTGTTATGTCTTATATCTGGTACTCTTGTGTTTATCAGTTTGTTATGTCTTATATCTGGTACTCTTGTGTTGATCAGTTTGTTATGTCTTATATCTGGTACTCTTGTGTTTATCAGTTTGTTATGTCTTATATCTGGTACTCTTGTGTTTATCAGTTTGTTATATCTGGTACTCTTGTGTTGATCAGTTTGTTATGTCTTATATCTGGTACTCTTGTGTTTATCAGTTTGTTATGTCTTATATCTGGTACTCTTGTGTTGATCAGTTTGTTATGTCTTATATCTGGTACTCTTGTGTTGATCAGTTTGTTATGTCTTATATCTGGTACTCTTGTGTTGATCAGTTTGTTATGTCTTATATCTGGTACTCTTGTGTTGATCAGTTTGTTATGTCTTATATCTGGTACTCTTGTGTTGATCAGTTTGTTATGTCTTATATCTGGTACTCTTGTGTTTATCAGTTTGTTATATCTGGTACTCTTGTGTTTATCAGTTTGTTATATCTGGTACTCTTGTGTTTATCAGTTTGTTATATCTGGTACTCTTGTGTTTATCTGTTTGTTATGTCTTATATCTGGTACTCTTGTGTTGATCAGTTTGTTATATCTGGTACTCTTGTGTTTATCAGTTTGTTATATCTGGTACTCTTGTGTTGATCAGTTTGTTATGTCTTATATCTGGTACTCTTGTGTTGATCAGTTTGTTATGTCTTATATCTGGTACTCTTGTGTTTATCAGTTTGTTATGTCTTATATCTGGTACTCTTGTGTTGATCAGTTTGTTATGTCTTATATCTGGTACTCTTGTGTTTATCAGTTTGTTATGTCTTATATCTGGTACTCTTGTGTTTATCAGTTTGTTATATCTGGTACTCTTGTGTTGATCAGTTTGTTATGTCTTATATCTGGTACTCTTGTGTTTATCAGTTTGTTATGTCTTATATCTGGTACTCTTGTGTTGATCAGTTTGTTATGTCTTATATCTGGTACTCTTGTGTTGATCAGTTTGTTATGTCTTATATCTGGTACTCTTGTGTTGATCAGTTTGTTATGTCTTATATCTGGTACTCTTGTGTTGATCAGTTTGTTATGTCTTATATCTGGTACTCTTGTGTTGATCAGTTTGTTATGTCTTATATCTGGTACTCTTGTGTTTATCAGTTTGTTATGTCTTATATCTGGTACTCTTGTGTTGATCAGTTTGTTATGTCTTATATCTGGTACTCTTGTGTTGATCAGTTTGTTATGTCTTATATCTGGTACTCTTGTGTTGATCAGTTTGTTATGTCTTATATCTGGTACTCTTGTGTTGATCAGTTTGTTATGTCTTATATCTGGTACTCTTGTGTTGATCAGTTTGTTGTGTCTTATATCTGGTACTCTTGTGTTGATCAGTTTGTTATGTCTTATATCTGGTACTCTTGTGTTGATCAGTTTGTTATATCTGGTACTCTTGTGTTGATCAGTTTGTTATATCTGGTACTCTTGTGTTGATCAGTTTGTTATATCTGGTACTCTTGTGTTGATCAGTTTGTTATATTTGGTACTCGTGTGTTTATCAGTTTGTTATATTTGGTACTCTTGTGTTGATCAGTTTGTTATATTTGGTACTCTTGTGTTGATCAGTTTGTTATATTTGGTACTCTTGTGTTTATCAGTTTGTTATATTTGGTACTCTTGTGTTTATCAGTTTGTTATATTTGGTACTCTTGTGTGGATCAGTTTGTTATATTTGGTACTCTTGTGTTTATCAGTTTGTTATATTTGGTACTCTTGTGTTGATCAGTTTGTTATATTTGGTACTCTTGTGTTTATCAGTTTGTTATATTTGGTACTCTTGTGTTTATCAGTTTGTTATATTTGGTACTCTTGTGTTGATCAGTTTGTTATATTTGGTTCTCTTGTGTTTATCAGTTTGTTATATTTGGTACTCTTGTGTTTATCAGTTTGTTATATCTGGTACTCTTGTGTTTATCAGTTTGTTATATCTGGTACTCTTGTGTTTATCAGTTTGTTATATTTGGTACTCTTGTGTTGATCAGTTTTTTATATTTGGTACTCTTGTGTTTATCAGTTTGTTATATTTGGTACTCTTGTGTTTATCAGTTTGTTATATTTGGTACTCTTGTGTTGATCAGTTTGTTATATTTGGTACTCTTGTGTTGATCAGTTTGTTATATTTGGTACTCTTGTGTTTATCAGTTTGTTATATTTGGTACTCTTGTGTTTATCAGTTTGTTATATCTGGTACTCTTGTGTTTATCAGTTTGTTATATTTGGTACTCTTGTGTTGATCAGTTTGTTATATTTGGTACTCTTGTGTTTATCAGTTTGTTATATCTGGTACTCTTGTGTTTATCAGTTTGTTATATTTGGTACTCTTGTGTTTATCAGTTTGTTATATCTGGTACTCTTGTGTTTATCAGTTTGTTATAATTGGTACTCTTGTGTTTATCAGTTTGTTATATTTGGTACTCTTGTGTTGATCAGTTTGTTATGGAAGGAACTGTCAGTAATTAAAAAGCATTATAATTTGGTAAACTATTCCTGAACACTGACCCTGAATATTATAAGTTTTGCTATTTATTTTGGAAATAAAATTACGTGGAATTGTTGAGCTTAGAATACTTAGGTGCCTCTTATCCTTAATCCGAGCCTTCTCTGACCTTACCAGCCCTCTTTACGATTTTGATATTTCATCTGGCTGTGGCTAAAAAGCCACAAAAATAACAAAAAAAGCTTTTAGGGTCAGAGAAGGCTCGGATTACGTTATCGTGAACATTTTGGATGTTGACTATGAATGGTGTACATATCACTATCACTGCCTGGTATAGCTGATTTTATATTGCCCAGTGGATAGCACAGTGGACTGGTTACCGGTTTAAGCCCAATCGGCGCCACCGAGTTTCGTCCGTGAATTCTTGGGCAAAAAAAACAACACGTGTTATAATGTGCTGATCACGAGCTGGTCAACACCAATTTACTTCAATACGTAATGTCGGATCCAATGTGTGAATACATTCCTCAGTGTTTTTATAAATGAGTTTTTCTACATAAACAGCATTATTTTTTTTCAGTCATTAATACACTCAAGTGATATAAAAATGCAACACGGGAATTTCCGCTATATATTGTATATACTGCACACTTAATTGCACATAATATTCCAAAGAAATCCCGAGATGTTTTTTAAAAAGAAACTTGCAGTTAACTAGAGAAAGGACACAACTGTGATGTTGTAGACGTTTTAATCACACTACACTTTGTAACAAGAACTTCATAAATGTTGAAGTAGCTCTTTGAAAAATTGAGCTAGTTCAGTACTGTATTTAACGTAAATAGTTTGCAAAATGTTGCATCCTAAGTTTGCTCACATGATTGAGCCAAACGCGTACTCTGTGAATAATGAAACATTGAAGGAATACTATTTGCTGTATTATTTGTTGTTTTAGTATTTTTTCCAAAAGGAAAGGTCTTACGTAGCCATGTACCATTCGATTAAAAGCAGCATATTGTACATACAATATATAGCGGAAATTCCCGTGTTGCGTTTTCATATCACTTGAGTGTATTAATTATAAGAATAGCATAAAGCAAATTGTTTTTGCATATTACTAACTATTGATTATATTGAATCAATAATACCTTCAAACACATGGTAGAATAACGAAGAAAAGTTGAAAACTCAAAATATTATTTTATTATATGCATGCAGATATGCATGCAGGTTTAAAGACAAAATGATACTGGAGTTATAAATTGAGAGGCTAATTCAAATGCTTGATACAAACTTCAAGATTGCCATGTGTCCCTTTAAATCTTTAAATATCATAAAAGCATGATTCATGGGGCACTATTTTGGTTGGAAAAAAAATCCAATATTTATGAAATAAAACTATATAGACTAATTGGCTCGTTACGTTAATGTACACATTACCCTACGAATGAGACGCATGTGCGTGCATAAGCAAATAACCGTTCACTTTCAAGGTCTAGTTATCATAAATGCTTCTTTTTGTAATATAATGTCGTAAAACACGCCTATTAGAAATGCCCTGAAAATTAAAACAATGATCGCACGTATCGAATTTAATAAAAACGGTTTTTTATGGGCGTAAACGTGCACTTGTGTAATTTAAAAGCCATTAAGAGTAACATATATCATAGACTATATATCCGTCGGTAATTAGTGTTAATAATGCAATTAGGCCATCGTGAAATCTGCCACACTTCAACCAGATAAAATAGCAATTACACAAAGAATTGATTGTACTCGTATATTATCCATGGTTCAAGAGATAGAAATGTGTCTTCAATTGACTGGTTCACATGGTTCCAGAATGAATTAAAAATGTGTATTCTACAGACTCACGATTAAGAAATAATTATGTTACAATCTGGTGCCCTTGGCTTAACAGTAAGAATGGTCTTGAACATCGTCGACGCTTGTAAATACAAACGTCTTGGCCAGTTGTGCAGAAACAAATTTGAAATTGACCGTAATTTTTTTATTTTTTATTAAAGTATTTCTGACCATCCGCATTTAGTTCGTCGATATAATGATGAAAGTTCCGTCTTTGTTTATATATATATATATTTTTTGTCTTTTTGCCTTTCTGTATTTCTTGGGTAGCAGGTGTTCCTGTCTTAGCCAATCCGAAATTACCAGTGTATCGGCAAAACCCAAACTTTGTTCAGGAGGAATGTTCTAGACGTTTGTCTTGAAAGCAAGCAAGCGTCGCAGTTTATTATTATTATTTTTTTATAATATTTGCGGCTCAAGTGCCAGTGATCCACACAACTAAGCCACACTAGAGTGAGATTAAAACGCTAAGATGCCCAGATGCAGTGTACAATGTTTCTTTGATGATAACACATCTTTTTAATTAAGAAATAGAACATCATTTACGGTGAATTATCGTGTAATATATCACGTTTGCAGTTCAGTTGTAAACAATAATTTCAATTTCATGAGCCCGAAGAGGGAGTGAAATTATTGTTTACAATTGAACGACAAACCGTGATATATTACACGATAATTCACCGTAATGCAACGTAAAATTAAACTAAGTTCATTGAACTATTGAAAGGATGTCATAGCGCTATGTTTTAACACTATATAATTATATACTGAAAGGAAAAAGAAACGCGACACGAGAATTTCCGCTATATATTGTATATACTGCACACTTAAAATGCCATATATATTCCAAGGAAATCCCAGGATGTTTTGTAAAAAAAAAAGTTGCAGTTAGTTAGAGAAAGAACACAACTGTGATGTTGTAGACGTTTTAATCACAGTACAAATTCATAAATGTTGAAGATCCTCTTTGAAAAATTCAGCCTGTTCAGTATTGTATTTAACGTAAAGATTTTGCAATATTTTGCATCCTAAGTTGAAACTTTGCAGGAATACTATTTGCTGTGTTACGTGTTGTTTTAGTATTTTTTCCGAAAGGAAAGATCTTACGTAGCCATGTACCATTCGATTAACAGCAGCTTATAGTACATACAATATATAGCGGAAATTCCTGTGTCGCGTTTCTTTTTCCTTTCAGTATATATACTGAACAAAACAAGAATAGCACGACATTTAAGTGACATAGATTAAACATTATATGAACATTGATATAATTGGTAGAAGCTTTTAGAAATGCTATGTAAGGATGAGATTTTCACAGAATTGTGTTATTTTATTATTTTCTACGGGAAGTATCAGAATTACCTACCATATAATAAAAACAACTTATTTAGTTATACAAAAGTATTGCTTTGAACATATTTAATGATTGGCAATAACAATAATGGTTTATACGTTCTATTATCTGCATACATTGATGAAATTGTATACAACAACTGTTTATCTACTTCACATACAAACAACCAAACGCTAGTATCTACAACATATCTTTTCTCTAAATAGCATGTTTAACAAATAGTTTTCTTTTCTTAAAAGCGAGTCTTACACTTTATTGAGGATGGGTTACTTCAAAGGAATTATCCGGAATGAATTAATGAACCATGAGTCATAAAACTATGTTCTTTTGATGATTTCACTGGTATTGTTGTAGTGGAAAACCAACCGTTCAATTGTAATTGCCTTGTTTACAGGATGTCAAAATGAGTATTACACTTGTGATCGTCGTTAAAAGAAAATTATCCCATGAGAAACGATATTTGAAAAAAGATAAACAATGTCTCCTCTTTTATTGGTGGTAGTCTGGCATGTATGTTTTTATGTCAATATTTGAGGCCATACTACGTGATCACCACGTGGTAATTATACAAATGTGGGGTACGTTAACAAAGTACAGTCATAATTATAAATGTGATTTAGGTTATACAAGCATACATGAGTATCCAGGCCTCTTCCATAGTAAAGTGAGAATTTTGACAACCTGTTAAAATCTCAAACCTTTTTAGAATTCTGGGAAACTTACTTTATCATGCAGATGTTTGATTTTAAACATTAACAAGGGAATGGGTTGTGGGTTGTTGGTGGGGGTTGGTGGTGTGGTGAATATCTTTTAAGAAACATTTCTGCAGTTGTATACTAACACCGGGTCAAAGGTCAGCGTATTTGTTGCCCCTTGCAATTATATACCCTACATCTCTACTTTCACTTCCGAAATTTTATCAAAAACGGTCAAAATCATGATGAACATGTCCAGAATACAGTTACAGCCAAAACATAGAATGAAACTGCACTTAAAAAATAAACATCGGCACTATTTTATACAGAACTCCTTTCGATGCACCGGGCAAGCACATCCGGCTGATTAAGTGTAATCTAATCTTGTGTTATAATTATCAAGACGTTGTCTACGTGTAGCAGTGAGTGTTGCCACACTGGTCGTGTAGCAGTGAGTGTTGCCACACTGGTTGTAGCAGTGAGTGTTGCCACACTGGTTGAAACCACCCCGTAGACTCATCGCAAAATGGATTGCAGGCGGTTTGGCCGTACAGTTATGACCAAATATGTTTTATTGACCAATCAGTTGCTTTTTTAATGATCGAGAAAGGGCTTAATAAAATGAGAAGTTTTCCATAACTTGACACAAGCAATACCTTCCTTAATCATTTAACATTTTAAAGAAGAAAAAAACACCTTAATAATGTACCAGTTGTCCTGTATGCTTCATACAGCAAAATCTTGATGAGTTTTCGAGTTTTTCCGAGCAAACATTTTCATTAAAGGGACATATGGCAATCTTGATTTGTTTAAAACAGACTAACGGCCTCCCGTTAGTTTTCAACACAACATTTGCAATTATTGATATTAATAATTCAAATAGTTCAAAGCAAATTGTGTTAACATATTACTAACTATCGATAATATTGCACAAATAATATACTTAAACGTGTGGTAGGATATTGAAGAAAATTGAAATCTCAGATTGTTATTTAGCTATATTCAAGCAGTTTTAAAGTCAAAATGAGGCAGGATTAATAAATTGAGGTGCTAATTGTAATGCCGGAATAAAACTTAAGATTGTCTTGTGTCCCTTTAACACTAATTAAACGGGACGGAACATCAGGTGCAGTTTAGTTCTCTTGCACCTTAAACCGGACGGAACATCAGGCGCAGTTTAGTTCTCTTGCACCTTAAACCGACGGAACATCAGGCGCAGTTTAGTTCTCTTGCACATTAAACCGGATGGAGCATCAGGCGCAGTTTAGTTCTAAAGCACCTTTGTTGTGAAATTAAAGCACACTATGATGGCTATATCTATACATTTTTTTTATAGTCATCTACATTTTTCTTGATCACCTTTTGTCCCTTTAAACCTTTAAACTAAAAATATATATTTTGTATATTTATTTTCGACGTAAATATTGCATCATACCGTGAATTGAAGTTCATTCACCAAAACACACACAAACATAAACATTGTATGATGTGGTTCATAGTGTGGGAACTATCAGGTATAGACCTAGATGAACTTTCGTATTTCTTGTGAGGTAAACTTTTTTTTCTGGTTTTACGTATAAATATAATAACAACTTGTGCGAATTAATCATTTCCTCTAACAATATTTACACAAAAGTGCGTTCATCATGGTATTTGTCGATAGGAGTAGCCAGTAAATCAGATACTCTTGAAGATATTACTTCCCAGTTGAATAACATCGCACGTAAAATTTTATTATCTGTAACCGCAGTGGTGGCGTACGTGGTAGAGTGTTGGCCTCGCATGTGGGCGATCGTTGGTTAAATCCTAGACCTTGTCACATTAAATACTTCTTCATGCAAATGATACTTGCAGCTCCCTTGCTTGACGATCAGCATATACCCTAGACCTTGTCACATTAAATACTTCTTCATGCAAATGATACTCACAGCTCCCTTGCTTGACGATCAGCATATACCCTAGACCTTGTCACATTAAATACTTCTTCATGCAAATGATACTCACAGCTCCCTTGCTTGACGATCAGCATATACCCTAGACCTTGTCACATTAAATACTTCTTCATGCAAATGATACCCACAGCTCCCTTGCTTGACGTTCAGCATATACCGGGTAGTGCTAAGGCTGGTCGACCCGGCGTCAGTATCATATTACCCGGGGTCTACGGCGTAGTACGCATTCCAGTGTGACAGAACAACCATACAGTCAAAACCACGTTAATTCCCATACCTTATTGCATGCTTTCTTTTTTATCAAAACAAGTTGTTTTCTTTTATCATATATGCAAGTACGTCGCCTAGAAGAATTTAATTTGGGAAAACATAACAGCACACCTTCATTTGAAAGAATCTTCTAGTGTGTTAACAGTGGCATCTCCTCCACCACCCTCCCCCCACCACCCCCTCACCCCCCTCACCCACCCACCCACCCCTCACCCACCCCCTCACCCCCCCGCCCCCCCCTCCCCCACATCCGTGCAGGTCGTTCTTTGATCACATGATTACCTTACAGTGGCATCACACACCCTTGCCGACCGTACTTGGCATCTCATGGTTGACTTACAGTGGCATCACACACCTCTGTGGATCGTTCTTGGCATCTCATGGCTTGCTTACAGTGGCATCACACATCCTTGCGGATCGTCATTGACAAATCATGGTTGACGTACAGTGGCATCACATACCCTTGCGGATCATTCTTGGCATCGCATTATTGGCGTACAGTGGTATCACACACCTTGTTAATCGCTCTCCGCATCTCATGGTTGGTTACAGTGACATCACAAACCCTTGCGGATCATCCTTGCGATCTCATGGTTGGTTAGAGTGACATAAGACACCCTTGTGGATCGTTCTGGCATCTCATGGTTGGTTCAGTGGCATCCCACACCCTTGTGGATCGTTCTTGGCATCTCATGGTTGGTTACAGTGGCATCCCATACCCTTGTGGTTGGTTACAATGGCATCACACACCCTTGTGGATCGTTCTTGGCATCTCATGGTTGATTATAGTGGCATCACACACCCTTGTAGTTGGTTGCAGTGGCATCCCACACCCTTGTGTATCGTTCTTGGCATCTCATGGTTGGTTACAGTGGCATCCAATACCCTTGTGGTTGGTTACAATGGCACCCCACACCCTTGTGTATCGTCTTGGCATCTCATGGTTGGTTACAGTGGCATCCCACACCCTTGTGGATCGTTCTTGGCATCTCATGGTTGATTACAATGGCATCCCACACCCTTGTGGTTGGTTACAGTGGCATCACACACCCTTGTGGATCGTTCTTGGCATCTCATGGTTGATTACATTGGCATCACACACCCTTGTGAATGGTTACAGTGGCATCCCACACCCTTGTGGATCGTCCTTGGCATCTCATGGTTGGTTACAGTGGCATCTCACACCCTTGTGGTTGGTAACAGTGGCATCACACGCCATTGAGGATCGTTCTTGGCATATCATGGTTGATTACAGTGGCGTCACACACCCTTGTGGTTGGTTATAGTGGCATCACACACCATTGTGTTTGGTTACAGTGGCATCACACACCCTTGTGGTTGGTTACAGTGGCACCACACGCCCTTGTGGATCGTTCTTGGCATCTCATGGTTGATTACATTGGCATCACAAATCTTTGCGGATCGTTCTTGGCATCTCATGGTTGATTACAGTGGCATCACACACCCTCAAGGTTGGTTACAGTGGCATCACACGCTCTTGTGGTTGGTTACAGTGGTATCCCACGCCCCTAGGGATCGTTCTTGGCATCTCATGGTTGATAACAATGGCATCACACACCCTCATGGTTGGTTACAGTGGTTGTGTATCGTTCTTGGCATCTCGTAGTTGGTTACAGTGGCATCACACACCCTTGTGGATCGGTCTTGGCATCTCATGGTTGGTTACAGTGGCATCCCACACCCTTGTGGATCGTCCTTGGCATCTCATGGTTGGTTACAGTGGCATCACACACCCTTGTGGATCGGTCTTGGCATCTCATGGTTGGTTACAGTGGCATCCCACACCCTTGTGGATCGTCCTTGGCATCTCATGGTTGGTTACAGTGGCATCACACACCCTTGTGGTTGGTTACAGTGGCATCACACGCCCTTGTGGTTGGTTACAGTGGCATCACACATCCTTGTGGTTGGTTACATTGGCATCACACGCCCTTGTGGATCGTTCTTGGCATCTAATGGTTGATTACAGTGGATCACAAACCTTTGCGGATCATTCTTGGCATCTCATGGTTGATTACAGTGGCACCACACACCCTCATTGTTGGTTACAGTGGCATCACACGCCCTTATGGTTGGTTACAGTGGCATCCCATGCCCCTATGGATCGTTCTTGGCATCTCATGGTTGATTACATTGGCATCACACACCCTCATGACACTGTAAACAACCCTCATGGTTGGTTACAGTGGCATCACACGCACTTGTGTATCGTTCTTGGCATCTAGTAGTTGGTTACAGTGGCATCACACACCCTTGTGGATCGTTCATGGCATCTCATAGTTGGGTTACAGTGGCATCACACACACTTGCGGATCATTCTTGACATCTCATGGTTGGCGTACGGTGGCATCACACACCTTGTTAATCGCTCTTCGCATCTCATGGTTGGTTACAGTGACATCACAAACCCTTGCGGATCGTCCTTGCGATCTCATGGTTGGTTACAGTGGCATCCCACACCATTGTGGATCGTTCTTGGCATCTCATGGTTGGTTACAGTGGCATCCCACACCCTTGTGGATCGTTCTTGGCATCTCATGGTTGGTTACAGAGGCATCCCACACCCTTGTGGTTGGTTACAGTGGCATCACACGTCATTGTGGATCGTTCTTGGCATCTCATTATTGATTACAGTGGCATTACACACCCTTGTGGTTGGTTACAGTGGCATCACACGCCCTTGTGGTTGGTTACAGTGGCATCACACACCCTTGTGGTAGGTTACAGTGGCATCACACGCCCTTGTGGGTCGTTCTTGGCATCTCATGGTTGATTACAGTGGCATCACAAACCTTGCGGATCGTTTTTGGCATCTCATGGTTGATTACAGTGGCATCACACACCCCATGGTTGGTTACAGCGGCATCACACGCCATTGTGGTTGGTTACAGTGGCATCCCAGGCCCCTCTGGATCGTTCTTGGCATATCATGGTTGATTACAAAGGCATCATACACCCTCATGGCTGGTTACAGTGGCATCACACGCCCTTGTGTATCGTTCTTGGCATCTCGTAGTTGGTTACAGTGGCATCACACACCCTTGTGGATCTATCTTGGCATCTCATGTTTGGTTACAGTGGCATCCCACACCCTTGTGATTGGTTACAGTGGCATAACACGCCCTTGTGTTTCGTTCTTGGCATCTCATGGTTGATTACAGTGGCATTACACACACTTGTGGATGGTTACAGTGGCATCCCACACCCTTGTAGATCGTTCTTGGCATCTCATGGTTGGTTACAGTGGCATCCCACACCCTTGTGGATCGTTCTTGGCATCTCATGGTTGGTTACAGTGGCATCCCACACCCTTGTGGTTGGTTACAGTGGCATCACACACCCTTGTGGATCGTTCTTGGCATCTCATGGTTGATTACAGTGGCATCACACACCCTTGTGATTGGTTACAGTGGCATCACACACCCTTGTGGATCGTTCTTGGCATCTCATGGTTGGTTACAGTGGCATCCTATACCCTTGTGGATCGTTCTTAGCTTCTCATGGTTGGTTACAGTGGCATCCCACAACCTTGTGGTTGGTTACAATGGCATCACACGCCCTTGTCTATCGTTCTTGGCATCTCATGGTTGATTACAGTGGCATCGCACACCCTTGTGGTTGGTTACAGTGGCATCACACGCCCTTGTGGTTGGTTACAGTTGCATCACATACCCTTGTGGTTGGTTACACTGGCATCACACGCCCTTGTGGATCGTTCTTGGCATCTCATGGTTGATGACAGTGGCATCACAAACCCTTGCGGATCGTTCTTGGCATCTCATGGTTGATTACAGTGGCATCACACATCCTCATGGTTGGTTACAGTGGCATCCCACGCCCTTGTGGTTGGTTACAGTGGCATCCCACGCACCTATGGATCGTTCTTGGCATCTCATGGTTGATTACAATGGCATCACACACCCTCATGGTTGGTTACAGTGGCATCACACACCCTTGTGTATAGTTCTTGACATCTCATGGTTGATTACAGTGGCATCCCACGCCCTTGTGGTTCGTTCTTGGCATCTCATGGTTGGTTACAGTGGTAACACACCCCGTTGTGGATCGTTCTTGACATGGCATCTCATGGTTGGTTACAGTGGCATCACACACCCGTGTGGATCGTTCTTGTCATCTCATGGTTGGTTACAGTGGCATCACACACACTTGTGGATCGTTCTTGGCATCTCATGGTTTGTTACAGTGGCATCACACACCCTTCTGAATCGTTCTTGACACCTCATGGTTGGCGTACAGTGGCATCAAACACCCTTGTGGATCGTTCTTGGCATCTCATGGTTAGTTACAGTGGCATCCATCACCCGTGTGGATAGTTCTTGGCATCTCATGGTTGGCGTACAGTGGCATCATACACCCTTGTGGATCGTTATTGGCATCTCATGGTTGGCTGACAGTGGCATCACAAACCCTTGTGGATCGTTCTTGACATGTCATAGTTGGGTTACAGTGGCATCACACACACTTGCGGATCATTCTTGACATCTCATGGTTGGCGTACAGTGGCATCACACACCCTTGCGGGTCGTTCTTGGCATCTCGTGGTTGGTTAAAGTAGCATCACACGCCCTTGCGGTTAGTTCTTGGCATCTCATGGTTGGTTACAGCGGCATTACACAGTCTTACGGATTGTTCTTGACATCTCATGGTTGGCGTACAGTGGCATCAAACACCCTTGTGGAACGTTCTTGGCATCTCATGGTTGGTTACAGTGGCATCACACGTCATTGTGGATCGTTCTTGGCATCTCATTATTGATTACAGTGGCATCCCACACCCTTGTGGTTGGTTACAGTGGCATTACACACCCTTGTGGATCGTTCTTGGCATCTCATGGTTGGTTACAGTGGCATCACACACCCACTACTACAGAAAGGTACCCGGGGTACATTTATGTATACAGAAACATACCCGAAAATCTTTGAATTCCAGAACGGCCCCCAAATATACAGAAACGTACCCGGACAAACAATATCTTATTGGCGGAATTAAAACAATTTAGAACTTGATAAAACAACTACTTAAACAACATTGTTTATCATTAACTATTGCGCTATTGTTCTTAAAAACATATTTAGGCTGCCATAGTTAGTTATAAAATACAGACCGTATTGTCGTAAAACGCGGAAGTTGTAAATCATCAAACCCCGCGCAGAAATGTAAACAAGTATGCAGCTCGTCATTCAAGAAGAGTTGGTCAGATATTTAGACCAACTGCATTCCTTTAAGGCGGAGGCAACTGCGGGCGGCTTTTAAAAAGTGAATCGATTAAACTTTGTAAACAATGAAAGTTTCGTTTCCGTGAAGTATCAGTACGCGTTACGGCCGCGTTTTGCGACATTGTATTTTGTCTCAGGTACGTTTCTGTATACAGGTACGTTTCTGTATACATAAATGTACCCCGGGTGCCTCTCTGTAGTACCCGGTACATCATACAAATTTTGAAGGAAAAGAAGGTCTAGCTATTTTTTTTATGGCAAGATACATACAGGCTTACGATCGGTAGTAGGTGTTTAATGTTAAATTGCTATTGTTAAAAGGAAATAAAGTATGCTTTTGACATTAAAACACAAGAGAGTATTAAATTGTAACTGTCTTTGTTGGCATGCAGAGTTTAATACTAATAATGACTAGATCTGAATCCGACTTGCATATCTTAAACGCAGTTTATTTGCGTATTCTTTCATTAGTTTTTACTGTCGATTGACTTTAATGTTTTGACTTGCTTTGACATTGGGTATCTTGTGCGATAGTTCTGAGATTTGAATAAGTTCATTACGATAAGCGATGATAACCCAAACAGCAATATCAAATCAAAAGCAATTAACTAATCAACAACTAACGCAACTGTTGCAAATTGGCATTGCAAGGAAGTGCACCTGAAAATAATGTATTTGTAATATATTAAAGGGATACAGACACGCTATTATAAACGTTTTTTCTCTCTTAAACTACAAATACAAAATTATAACATTTGGCAGGCTCACAGACATTTCATTTGCATCAATCATCAAATATGCGTTTGCGCAGATGTCAGACTGTATGATTATGCAAACAACAGTAGATGTAAAGGTAGAACAGGAAGTAGAGCAGCCATTAAAAAATACTCATTTAAAACAACAATTACATAGAACTATATCTATTATATTCATACGCAACGTTCGAGACATAACAAACATAAACGGATGTTGACCTTTAACAAGGGTATGAGGCGCCATACGTGACTATAGTGTGCAAGATTATATAGAGAATAATTAACAGCATACATTTGATACTGAATTTATGTCACGAGGGAAAAAAGTGTTAATTTGGTTAAAAAAAGGAGTTCGAAGAGGTTTTTTTTAACAAAATTACCACTTTTTTCCTCGAGTGACATTACTTTAGTATCAAATTTATGCTGTTAATTATACTGTTTATTATATAACTTTACGTAAAAGAAGAAATTAAAAAATATTTTAACTTTAATATTTTTTTAACAAACATGTTAAGAAAATAGTTCCGGCAAAGTTACTAGTGACGATATAACTTTTATTGTGTGATACTAAAATTACGTCATTCATAGTTCAATGTAAATTTATGACAGTTATGTAATAAAAGAATCTTTCACGTACATCCGGTGAAGATCGGGTATTCCAATAGGAGGTATGATTGCTTTTATAAAACAAGTATACCGAGGGCTGGAATTTCCCTGTCTGAACCGGATAACCATGATTGATTCTTTTTCTTGCATATCATTTACATTCTGTGCTGTGTGCGTTGGCGTCGCCAGCGATATAGTGACGCTTCGCATGTTCATTTACACAATGACGTCATGCAAATGTCATTGTTGATATCGGCGCGCGACATGTATAAATCAGGCTTTCCATCACCCATGTAAAAAGCGGATCTGCAAGACAAATATATATGTTGTAACAGAAATATATAATTATGTTGTTACATATATATGTCTGAACGCCTTGAATATATATATTTACATATACATGTATATATGATCAGAAAAATGATGTAGAGCTATAGACACATTTAAATATATACCACACAAAATATGTATGTACAATTTAAATATATACCACACAAAATATGTATGCACGATTTAAATATATACTACACAAAATATGTATGTACGATTTAAATACACATTCACAATTTTATAAATATACACGACACAAGCTATGTATGTACGATTTAAATATATACGACATTTTATAATGAATACCCCTTGTATACGACACGCAACATGTATGACACGGTAATACAAGGGGTGTTACATAAGTTCAAATACAACAAATGAGAATGCGCTTGACATTTATTGATCATTGTTTTAGGAGCTAATACACAATACAGGTACCTCGTATTATTGCGGCGGGCTGCAATGTTAACAAAATGGTATACCAAACCATATTTCTGAGCTAAAAATAGCTTTCTGAGCTAAAAATAGCACAAGTGTCAGCCAAACAGCATCTAAATTATATGCCTCCGCGTAGATCCTCCGGGTTTGCATTAACTGAATGTAATGAGAAGAACTGACTTAAACGAAGACGTGCTATGTATGTAATAGGAAAGCAATAATATTCCAAATGACAATATATCAATTTGTCCACAGAATTTGCCTTGTTTATCCTAATACAATAGTTTATCATATTGGGGAAAAACGTTCTGGTTACTGCATTGTTTTATTTGATTTACTTCAGATAGAACGTGAAAACAACATGATTATTGCTTTATTATGTATAACTGTATATAGCAACAAGTATTTTCGAAAGTTGTTTAGTGATTCACGATGTCAGTGAATTATTATTAATGATAAGACGAAATGAAAAAACATGTTTAGACACCATTGGATTGTTATTGTGTTGGAATATAGCATATATAAAAATCTTGTTATCGTTATATCTCCTGTATTTAAGGTCGGATTCCATCACAACTAGATTGAAGAGTTCAGAGTCTAGTCGTGCAAGAACTGACAGATAGAGAGGCATTCCGGATCTGAACGCTATACCAATTGACAAGATGCAGAAATTGCAAGAACAACTCACGTCGGGCGCTATTTGTTTCCCCACTTCTATTCATCTTTCCTGCACTTTGTTATTCATGGCATGTTCATCTTATTCAGATTTTGTTCGTTACACAAACCCCGCCGCATTCACCACTATATTATGGGCTTGAGCTAGTACGGTGTGGCTCTAGTGGACTGGAGGCTAGTTGGATGACCGGAGGCTAGTTGAATGTGATCCTAGTGGGATTGAGGCTAGTTGGATGTGGCTCTAGTGGACTGGAGGCTAGTTGAATGTGATCCTAGTGGGATTGAGGCTAGTTGGATGTGGCTCTAGTGGACTGGAGGCTAGTTGAATGTGATCCTAGTGGGATTGAGGCTAGTTGGATGTGGCTCTAGTGGACTGGAGGCTAGTTGGATATGGCCCTAGTGGACTGGAGGCTAGTTGGACTGGAGGCTAGTTGGATTTGATCCTAGTTGGATTGAGGCTAGTTGGATGTGGCTCTAGTGGACTTGAGGTTAGTTGCATGTGGCTCTAGTGGACTGGAGGCTAGTTGGATGAGATCCTATTGGGATTGAGGCTAGTTGGATGTGGCTCTAGTGGACTTGAGGTTAGTTGGATGTGGCTCTAGTGGACTTGAGGTTAGTTGGATGTGGCTCTAGTGGACTTGAGGTTAGTTGGATGTGGCTCTAGTGGACTTGAGGTTAGTTGGATGAGATCCTATTGGGATTGAGGCTAGTTGGATGAGATCCTAGTGGGATTGAGGCTAGTTGGATGTGATCCTAGTGGACTTGAGGTTAGTTGGATGAGATCCTAGTGGGATTGAGGCTAGTTGCATGTGACTCTAGTGGACTGGAGGCTAGTTGGATATGATCCTAGTGGGATTGAGGCTAGTTGGATGTGGCTCTAGTGGACTTGAGGTTAGTTGGATGTGGCTCTAGTGGACTTGAGGCTAGTTGGATGTGGTCCTAGTGGATTTGAGGCTAGTTGGATGTGGTCCTAGTGAACTTGAGGCTTGTTGGATGTGACTCTAGTGGACTTGAGGCTAATTGGATGTGGTCCTAGTGGACTTGAGGCTTGTTGGATGTGGCTCTAGTGGACTTGAGGCTAGTTGGTTTTGGCTCTAGTGGACTTGAGGCTAATTGGATGTGGTCCTAGTGGACTTGAGGCTTGTTGGATGTGGCTCTAGTGGACTTGAGGCTAGTTGGTTTTGGCTCTAGTGGACTTGAGGTTAGTTGAATGTGATCCTAGTCGACTTGAGGCTAGTTGGATGTGTTCCTAGTGGGAGTGAGGCTAGTTGGGTCTGGGGAATAGGGGGCATGTGGTACCCGTTCACGATCGAGAAACTCAGTCACAAGTGCGGCCTTCCGCGGTGGTGCATGGTCGTGAAGACGTTTAACATGTTTAATCCCTTTTTATGGATGGTGATTTTGGATTTTTTAAAAAATATGTCACGGTAGAACCTAGCATTGACCCATTTATTCTTTAGTAATGCAGTTTGAATGCGGGTCCACGGACAGTGGAGAAATAAACGACATCAACTTTTGAACATTGTGTGTTCTCTTGGCTATGTGTGGTATGTTTGCTTCTGTTGTTGTCAATATCGTATTGCTTTCTTTAATATATATGATGCGACTCATAATGCTATATCCACATTTTGCCACCAGTAACAGTCATTAAATGTACATTATACAAATACTGGATAACCTTTAACAGTTTTTTGGGGGGCTAAATTTACACGCGTTTCCTTCCGTTCTATTTTCCGCAAATGAGAATGAGCTATCCATCTAGCTGATCTTATTCTAACTTGAAGGAGGATATTCAAAATGAAGTGAACTTTTCCTCGAGATACCTGTTATTTTAGTTAATTCCCTCATTGTATATCTAGCTTCACTTGCTAACAGTTCTTTGATTTGCCCAAGTGCTGACTTATTGTGTTACTAATCGACCAGATTTAGATTACTTTTCAAGTGACTCCATTCCTTGTACACAGTTTCGAACCCACCTACAAACTGTCCTATACGACAGTGTATAGCCCAATAAACTTCCACTAGTTCACTATGAATCATGTTCGTTCTAAATCCAAGTTTTGAGCGACATCTTTTATAAACCCCAAATTTTGCTGATATTGCAATAAATTTTCCAACCATAATTATACTCAGTAATCTATGAATAACCAGTTTCAAATTGAAATATAAATTAAGGTGAATGTTCTCACAGCAAATAGCAAAGTTAAACGTAGGATAAGTAAAAAAACCCACTACATATGTTTACATGAAACTTACAGTATATCACATAATTATCATAAACATCATATAAAAGCTAAAATACTAAACAAAATAATTATGAAGATGTTTATAAAAAGTGCACTATACAGAGAATCTAGCAGGAATTAGAACTCATCAATATCAGACTACTTTTTACATATAACTTGCAATTTAGTACCTTGATATCATTGTCTAGGTTGTGCCAGCCATTGAAAAGTAAAACAAAATATGTATAAAGTTGTTTTATGCAACTTTTTATTAAATCACCTGTCTTGAAATCAAATATTGTGAGTAGCATAATCTATAAATAAAATGTGTACAGGTACCAATCAAATACCATGAACAGATATGTAAATAACATATGTATGCATTCTAGTCCTGCATTGATTATGAACATTAATTTTTGTTTCTTTGAAAACAACTTTGACATGATTATTTGAGATTTTACTTGATAGCACTAGCTAGCTAAGGATATAAAGGTAACATATTGCAAGCTTTATTGAAAACTTAGATTTATATTGTTGAGTTCTAATTCCTGTTGGATTCATTTTAAAGTGTCCTATTAAAACTGCTTTATTTATACAATTTAGTTTTGAAATCATTTATTTTTACTAGGGTAATAAGATGAGGTACTGCAATTTTCATGTAACAACATGCAGATTTGTTTGAGATATCCACCTTCGAATCTTTCTTTTTTTTTTCTAGGGAACATATTCCTTAATAACACGGATGAATTCAGCTGTTAAAATATTAAAGAGACATAGACCTATCGATGCGTACATTGGTTTCAATATATGGGACTGTATGCGATAAACTCGTGCGAATACATTACATAATGCACCTTCCAATGTTTTCCTCCACCGAGGGAGTGGCCGGGTGTGTGTGGGGGTGGGGGGGGGGGGCATACCCCGGGGGTTATAAACACCCCGGGGATTATAAACACCAATGATGACACCAGGGTAGGGAATTAGAAAGAACCCGGTACCAACTGAACATGGTGATATTTGAGTCTATTGGTAGACCGGCCCTTACCGTATAAATCGTGCGTGCTTATGTTGAGTCGTATATTATAAGAATTGTTCATGGGTATCCGGTGAAGATAGCGAATTCCAACCCCATTTATAACTGTTTTTTTCGGAACCGAGGTTCCGATTAAAACAGTAATACCGATGGTTGGACTTTTCCTACCTGAACCGGATACCCATGATTGATTCTTTTCCTTGCATATCATTTACATTCTGCGCATGGGTCACGTCGCCAAATACTGACATTTTTCATGTTTATTTACACAATGACGTCATGCAACTGTCATTGTTGATATTAACCCGCGACTTTTACCTTCCCCCATGTGTAAGATCAGGCTTTCCATCTCATTTGTAAAGCGCGGATAACCGTATCTGGTATGCAAGCAATTTTAAAGTGTTCATACATATTTAAATCTAACATACATATTTTGTGCGGTATATATATAAATCGTACATGGATATTATTTAAACTGTACATACAGTTAAGTCGTACAAAGCTATTTATGTTACAACATACACTGTACAAAATGCCTAATTACTCATTTTTGTATCTTAACTAATTTTCTGATTTTAAATATATTTTAGAATAGTTGTGTGATAAGTATTTTGTTTTGATCAATAGTTAAACATTATTTTTTCATATTTAATTGTTACATCTTTTGAGAGTTACCCTCCATGAAATGTGCTGATAAAATACATAAGTCCGCTTAAAGATATAAACTTCTTAAATTGGTAGGAAATATTTTTTAACATAACAATTTGACCCATTTATTGCAGATGTCCCGTCTATAATAAACTGAAATAAGGATACCTCCCTTTTAATTGAATATCGTTTGAAATTAAAGTAAATGTAATTTAGCGTCACCATTAAATATTTCGAAAAAAAAAAAATCTTTTGCAAACGAATTTGAAGTGGTAAGCTAATAAATTGTGATGTCAAAGTAATTTTTGTTGGCGAGAATTAATGCAGCTTTCGGTGTTCGAAAGCTGCACTTATTTAAAGTACTTATACTAAGTAAAGTCCTGACAAGTTTGAATACCAGATAACTCGTTATTTTGCTGTTCAACCATATCTCTAATCAAGCGTGAAATATGCATAACAACGAGAATATTATTGACATATTCTTAGGATATATAAGTAAGTGAGTGAGCGAGCGAGTGAGTGAGTGAGCCGCTGCGGGTTCGAATCCCACTGGGAGCGCGACTTGTAATTGAGGAAGTGTCCATTATTAAGGATGGCGGGAGGTGTGCAGTACTGGTTTTACCAGGAAAAGTAGGTGGTCTGCCTCCACCAAAAGAAATCGACCGTCATACATAACCCTACATGTGTTAAAAATAACGTGAAACACCATTCAAACACCGCCCTTTTACGTACTCATCCGACGGACGAGGCTAAGAAAAGGTGTCTTGGTTAAGAAAACGTCAAAGACACCTAGTGACACCGGTGAGGCTCAAACCTCGTGACAAGAACGTTCTAGAATTGCAGAACGCTACATGTTACGTTGTAACCTATTTAACCCTTTACCCGCTACATATATATAATGGACTGTTCTTTAATTGTATTTAGACCACTCCATTTATGTAACAAAGGGATGTGTTGGGGAAAATGACTGATCAGCAGCCAGACATTGTAAACCCTGGTTACTCGCAGGCTGATCTGGGTTTACAATGGACGCAAAGGCTTTTATAGTCCTGCTTAGTGGGTTAAGGGTTAATACAAATAATGATAATATTAAAGACTTTATTTAACGAGAGAACTCATTTGAAACTAGTCAATCTTCCATGAGGCCCTCAACAATATACATATATTTGTAATATTTACAAATGAAATGTGATATACATTTAAAGTAATGTTTAGTGTATTAACTATTCAGTAATGGATATATATATTTAAATAGAGTTGCAAGACTTACTAATAAGTGGGTTGGTTAATCCACAGTAAATACAATGTTTTGAAATGATTAACAGATTGGGGCATTGTTTACATGGTAAGGAATTGATTGAAAATTAGTGTATACAGTTAAACAGGTGGCGTTGTTTAAATTAAACAAAATAATGTATGCACCAGAACGTTTGATTATTTTTTAATTTATTTATTTGTGCTATAATTAACTCCATCTTAGTAGATACTTGCACTGTTGAGCATTTCCTTCTCTAGCGCCTGCGTGGCTGGGATAGTAAATACGCTGCGTTTAAAACTGTCTCGCCTCTCACCTCTGTGAAAATGTCGATTCTTACGGAAGGCGGGAGGTATATCGTACTGGCTCTACCCAGGAAAAATAGGGTGGTCTGTCTCTACCACAAACAAATCGACAGTCTAGTCTTGGTCACATTCGACGCTTGATTGTAAACACAAGCGTCTGGACCCTTTGTGCAGAAAACAACAACTGAGAAGCTGAAAACACATATCCTAACTGTTTTTTTTTTTATTATAGTATTTCTGACCATCCACATTTAGTTCGTCGATATAATAATGAAGTCTCCCTCTTTGTTTATTTATTAATTTATTGTTTTTCTGCCGTTCTGTATATCTTGGATAGAAGATCGGTAACAGCCAATAAGAAACGATACCAGAATCTCGGGAAAATGGCTGCCGCGTCAAACATTTTTTAGAAGAAAGGTTTTAGACGTTTGTCTTAAAAACATGGAAGCGTCGTAGATTATCTAGACTAATCGACCTTCGTATATGGCCTAACATGTTCTAAAATGACGTAAAACTCTATTCAAACTAACATCGAGAATAACGATTCTAAGAAAGAGCAAGAAATGTACGTACGCCGCGTTATGAATATCTTTTGTAAATAAATGCACATTTTTCCATGCTTTTTACACTTATGTCGTCATAATATATAGTATAATATCTGTGATAGTGGAAATAAAATGACTAATTAAAATGTGTAAATCTTGAACATAAGTGCAACAGGTGTCCTATTTTGTTTTGGTATTTATGAAGTATCTGACCGAGAATAGATTTGAACTTAACGGAAATATGCACGATCTCCATGGCTGATTAACGAACACGCTATGAACAATTCCCATGAATGATTAATGATCACTCTCATCCCGAATAAAAAAACGTTTAAGGTGTTTCTTTATTACGTTTTTACAACCATTTGTAAATTTATTAAATGAAGCATAAATTACGTCTGGTATTTCGTCTCTAGTTTAAAACTAGTTCAAGCACTAAGTAGGCAAGTTCGCAAAATGTAAACAGGAAGTATTATGCGCATTTACAAATGTTGTGGTACTATGGATTTATTCGGCAAAAAACCCCCACAAAAACAAACAAAAAACTGAAAACAAAAACAATCTGTGATTTAAACAAGGTACACATAGAAATATTCCGTGCGTTTCATAACAACTACTTTGACATCCGATATACACTCAGAACACACTTGTGATGTTTTGAATTCTAGAGATGTCAAAGACCCTCTTGAAAAATATGTTTTATCTGAAAGAAGTATAGAAAATCTTATGCAACTGTTATCGCCATATGTTAAAGGAATGTAGCGACACAGCCAAACCATCTTTATTATTGAGAGTTCTGAAAATCTTGAATAAGGGTGAAATAATTATCAAAATCGAATGATAAACAATGAAGATATGATCATTTGAAGTTTCTGTTGAAACGGATATGGAAGCCATTTTGAGAGCTATGACATCACGGTTCTAAATTACCATATATGGAATATTTATAAATATGACAATTTACTGATATGAATGCAGCTGTATGCAATAATGGTTTACATGACCACTGGCCAGTGAAAAATGCATTCATTTGCAGTGATTTTCTTCGTATTAAATGATATTTATCATTATTCCATATAGGGTAATATGGAACTATGATGTCATAGTTCTTAAAATGGCGGCTCCCATATTCGTTTTAGAACAACCTTTAAATGGTCATATCTTTTTTGTTTATCATCCGATTTTGGTAATTCTTTCACATTTTCCCAAGTTTTTAGAACTCTCAATAATATAGCTTGTTTGGCTGTGTCGCTACATTCCCTTTAAACTTTGAGACAAAGAGACTTGTGTTTAAACATAAAACACAATCTTGATTTGAACAAAAAAAAACAGCAGGCTAAAAATAATAGAAAATCAAAAATGTTGCGTTTTTAAATGTACTGCGTATATGTTTTATGGTTGGTTCTCACTTAACTTAGAAAAAACAGTCGCTTGTCACAGACCACTTTGCAAGTCAGGTTTATCATTAAAGGACATCAGGAGCGTCTCATTGTCCCATTGCATCAGTTACCATCTTCTCCTCTCCCCAAAGGTGGTGTTTGGGGTGATAAGAATCAACCGACTGCTCGTTACTTAGCACAGGAGTAGGACCCCACACACACACCCCACGTCCGCCCCGCCACGAAAAGTAACGCACCTGTTGACCGCGTGTGGCGATCCGTGTCGTTGGAGGAAGGAATCCTGGCGTTGAGTGATGTGGAGATTTGGTAGTTATCTCCACGTTACAACACACCACTTTGGTCCGGACTACATCCTAGACGGGCGGTCAGATTGGCCGGATCTGATCAATCGGTTTGTCACGCAAGCTGCAAGGGATCATCGGTTATTTACATGTTTTTATTCTACTTTTATTCTTTAAATAACATATATTGTGATGCATTTACCATCATGTAGTAAAGATCCTTTAAGGCGGTGGTGCAAGGGCTAGTCATGTATGGATAAGCGCTATATGGTTATACTCATGCCACATTTTAGGCAGAAAATAAGTGCGGCTCTTTGACTTTTCAGTTGTGGGGTTATGTCCGGTGGTTGGTATGTGGGGTCTGATGCGTTTCCTTTATATGAGTATACTTTTCACGTATTCTTGGAATTTTGTCTGTCGGATATCCATATCAATTGTCCCCTTGTTGGACTCCGAGGTGGGTGAGAAGCGTGAAGAATGGATAGCAATTCCCTATTATTGGACGAAAAAACGCACAAACTACATCTACTCCTCTTTCGGTTGTAAACCTTCTAGAAATGACTCTGAGTCTGACTCGAACACTGACATATCACATCTGAATTGGTCTCGATTTCTTAATATTATCTCTTTAGATGAATCTCGACCTATTACAAATCTCTCTCCTTTCGCCATCTCCAAAGCTTTGCCGGTGAGCCGACGAGTGTAAAGAAGCTAAAAAATCAAAAACCTTTTTGTCGGATTTGAACGAAAATCACTCTCTGACAATCTTCTAAAAATCAGATATTTTGTCAATATTCCTGTTGAGGTAATACCTCATCTCTCTCAACACCTCAAAAGGTGTGGTACGCTCTATGGAACTGGAGCACTGCACCGTTGAGGAAATGACTCTTAACCTCAAATCACAAGGTGTGACTGAAGTAGTTAGTCTGAATACAAGGCGTGGTGGAATTTCCACTCCTACTAATATATTCGTGCTTATTTTCAGCACACCAGCTCTTCCTAAAACTATTAAATCTGGATATATTATTCTATCTGTAGCAACTTTTATCCCGGATCATCTCAGATGTTTCAATTGCAACAATTTGGGCATCATCGAGAAAGGTGCAAGAGAACTGCCGTACTTCCATCGTAGTTATATCAAAATAAAATAAGATCATTCAATGGAACTGCCGAGATTTAAAGCCTAATTATGATGAAATCAGCTTACTTTTTAATCCGGCTGCATTATAATTATATGTGTGATACAAATGATAAAGCTGCTGAAGTAGTTTCGATACTTGTGAATCGAAACATTCCTCCCAGAACTGTTGCGTTGAAAACAGATTTGCAAGCTGTTTCCGTCAGTGTTAAAATGCACAATATGTTCCTTATATTTACCACCTAGTTCTTCACCGGACCTTAAAGTTCTCAATCACGTACTTATTTGTCTTTTCAAATTAATAGTACTAGTCTTTATGCAAGCCCTGCCTTCTGAAATCCCTTTACGATCAGTTCTCGTCGGTCCTCGATCTGAGCATGATCCACTTGGTGTGTATAAGCTTCAGTGTTGATGTTTATAGGTCTGATGGGTTTCGTCATTATCCCTGGCGTGCAACATGTTGATGACCTCCTGGGTGTACCAGCTGTGGAACTGGCCCTTAAGAACCTCTTTGTAGTCGTAGTTGAAAGAGAGATCCAGATGCTGGAGTCTATCAGTGCAGCTGGCGGGAACAAACAGAGGCGTGATACCATTGTCCTTCATCTTCTAAAGCAGCGTTGGACTCTGGGGTGCCTTGAAAACGAAGAAAAGAGCTATCGTCTGATGAACGCATTGGGACAGGGGCAAAGATTCCCGCACATTGTTAACATACAGCACGATCACACGATCAACGTAGCGAAGCATTATTTCCTCGGTACTCCAGTGTGACTCAGAGTAGGCAACATATCATGAGTCGGGGAAAGTTAACACCCTTTGGAAGGTATCTGTCGGTTTTTCCAGCGTAGATCAGCTGAGGCGGGAGAAAAGACCCACTCTTGATTATGGCGAGGAGAATGGTGATCTGTCGTCTAACCCAGTTATAGAGACTTGCTGAGATCCCCCTTCTTCCATTGTCCAATCGCCTCCTAGAACCATACGGCACCCGATCACTAGGCTGTCAGGAACTTGATGCGTCTGTACAACGTTGTTCATTTTGGTGAAAAAACTCAGTCTTGATGCTCTCGAAGTCGGTCGGAAGCTGCTTGACACTCTTTGTTCCTTTCCGCTTCACAAAACCCATACGACGCAGTATGGATCTGGCAACGTGTTTGGTGATAGTGATGTGTCCTCCGTAGCGCTCCAACCTTTGTTTTGTATGCTTCGTCACAACGCTTCAACCCTGCCGTTGATCACCCCACCATTAACTCAAATCTGGCACACCCAGCTCTGTAACTCGTCATCTAGATCCCAAGCAGCATTGGGGCACCCCGTGGGGGGTGTGGTTAACTCGTAATATCACTTCCCCTGTCTTTCTCCAACTTGACGTACTGGTCTCTGATGCTGCGCACAGTAGCTTATTTCACTTCTCGACCCAAGTCCGTTGTGAATCTGCGACTAGTAACAATTAAAAAACAAACGACGGGAGATCACACCAAATGACCCGCCGAGTAAGTGCTTTCATTGTTAGGAGACCTGGGTTAATTATTTATTAGGACAGGTCTGACGTAATCGCCAGACTGCTCTGCCAATATGTAGCCTGTGGACGTTTTTGCACTTACAAATATCGATAATGCGTTTCAACATACAGTCCTTTTTTTACAGATTTTATTTTTCTCCAATATCAGAAATGCACGAAATAAAGTCCCATCCAAACTGTCTTTTTGGAAAGAATCGCGAAATTTAATCCCGACGAAATAAAATGATTTCCCAGTAGTTGCACGTATACTCAGTGTGATTTTAATGCACACTGGGGTTGTAAATATATAAACGATAAAGTCAAGAAACTTGAGTATTTCTTAGCCAAAAACAATTTGTGATTTTTTAATGATAACAAAACACATACTTATTTACATCCAGCTTCAGACTCTCATTCTTTCATTGATTTAACAATATGCGACCCAACTCTCTTGATGGATATTTCGTGGAGTGTTGGTGACGGCCTATGTTTAATTGACCACTTTCCCATATTTCTTGAAAATATCGGTCTAAACACTTTGGCAGAAACATTTTCTAAAAACTCTTCTTCTGAAAATGTCAACCACATTTTCTAAAAGATAAAAAACTAAAAGAACAGAAGAAGCTGAACTTCAAGTCGAACAATTTGGAGAAATATAATAAAGTGTTTGCTCTCAAAGAACTTTGAGAATTCCTTAAAAAGGCCAATGATACATCAGCTGGTCAAGATGATATCCATTATTAATTACTCAAACATTTACCTAAAACCTATCTCTCTACCCTTCTTGATATATTCAATAAGGTGTGTGTGACAATAGTCATTCAAACTTGTAAAGGATCATGCAGACCTAATACATTATCGCTCTATTGCTTTAACGAGTTTTATATATGTAAAACCATGGAACGAATGATTAATGAGGAACGCGTTTTAATATCTAGAATCCAACAAACTGATAACAAAGTATCAAAATCGATTCCGGCAACAACGAGGCACATCAGACAATCTCATTCGATTTGAATCACTTTGAAGCTTTTGTAAAGAAGGAACATCTAGTCGCTGTATTTTTGACTTGGAGAAAGCTTATGATACTGCATGTAAGTACGGTATTATGAATGATCTTTATGACCTTGATCTTAGAGGCCGATTACCAATTTGTATAGAGAATTTCTTAGATGATAAACAGTTTCGTGTCCGAATGGGTTCAACCCTCTCTGACATTCATGAGCAGGAGATGGGTGTGCCAGAGGGCAGCATACTCTCTGACACCACTTTTAATATAAAAAGTAATAGTATAGTTAAATGCATCGATCCTGGTGTGGATTATGTTGACTACTTTGGTATATGCTATCGTGCAAAAAACATGAACACTATTGAGAGACAACTCCAGCAATGTCTCAATTAAATTCAGACCTGATGAAAATGGTTTTACATTTTCTAAATCTAAACTAATTGTACGCACTTTTGTCAACTTTCTAAACATCATGAAGACCCTCATCTTACACTGGATGGTTTTATACCAGTAGTGGATAAGACAAAATTTCTTGGTCTTATTTTTGACCGTAAATTAACGTTTATACCACACTTTAAATGCTTGAAGGCCAAGTGCATCAAAGCTCGTAACTTACTTAAAATTGTTGCAAACACTAATTGGGGAGCAATATCGAAAAGTACTTTTACAACTTTATAGATTTCTTATGAGATTCAAGTTGGGCTACGGCTCAATAGTATATAGATCGGCAGATGCTCGATAATATACATATTCACGGATTATGACTCGCCTTGGGTGCCTTTTGTACATCACCAGCCGAAATTCTACATGTTGAAGCTAATGAACCATCAATGTCTCGTAGACGGGAAAAAATAGCCCTTCAGTATACCATTAAATTACAATCTTACCCCTCAATCCTAGCTTTCGATATTGTTGTTAATCATAGTTACGAATCTGTTTTTGATCGAAAACCAAAGGTCATTCGACCATTTGTCTTCGTATTAAACCAAAATTAAGAGACATTGAAATCGACCTAAATTTGATTGCCAGTACAAATTCGACCGTGGACTTTGGAAACACCAACAATTATTTTTTTCTATTTGTAATAGTAAAAAATCCAGTACATATCCTACTATCTTCAAAGCAAATTGAATGAAATTAAATCGAAATACAGTACTTTTCAACATATATACACTGATGGTTCTAAAGATGAGATAAGGTAGCTGCAGCAGCTGTTGTTCACAAACAAGCTTAAAGAGCCGCCTTCCCAACAGGGCCTCTATCTTTTCAGATGAACTTAAGGCAAATGAACTTGCCTTAACTATATTCAAGAATCTGACGATGGCCATTTTGTAATATTTTCTGATACCCTTTCATCTCTTCAAGACCTGTGTAATATGAAACATGATAACCCAGTTGTGCTTCAACTTCTAGAAAAGTACAATTCGCTTATAGTTGATAATAATATTATTTTCTGCAGGCTTCCAAGCCATGTAGGAATACGTGGTAATGCTAGAGCTGATAGTGCTGCTAAAGCAGGATTGGGGTTATATATATATCTAATGCCAAATTGACTTATGCTGATTTTAAAAGTTGTAATATGACATATCCGTAACTCTTGGCAAGCCGCTTGGGATTTGTCAGTGAACAATAAACTCCATTCAATTAAACCGTTACTCGGAGAATGGCGTCCTTTCAATAGACCCATTCGTTCAGAAGAAGTTGTTCTAGCCCATTGCAGGATAGGGCATACACGTCATACTCATTCATATTTATTACAAGGTGAGAAATTACCAGAATATATACCCTGTTTTGCACCGTTAACGGTCAAACACATCTTGTTACAATGTGTAGACTTTGATCCTATGCGGCAAAGGTACTACAATGTTAATACTATGAAACATTGTTTTGATACTACAGATTTTAGTCCTGTTTTAGGTTTCCTGAAAGAAATCAAACTTTATAAATCATCATAATATTTTCTTATATATATTAACTTGTTTATACACCCGTTGACGAGCACTTGTGCATTTACATATAAACATAGTTTATATTACTACTAAATTATTCCTAATTTGTAAATAGTTTTATCTTTATGTACATTAATTTTTAATCACTACTTCATTTCTTCATCTTTCATTAGTTTTTGCGCACACTTTAACCTATTTAAGTGTCGCCGTGCCATAAAACACCATACATTCGTCCGTTGGTTCGTTCGTTCGTTCTTTCGTTCATTCATTCATATGTATTGCAAGGTGAGCAATTACCAGAATGTATACCCTGCTTTGCACCGATAACGGTCAAACACATTTTGTTGAAATGTGTAGTCTTTGATCCTATGCGTCAAAGGTACTACGATGTTAATACTATGACCGAGTTATTTAATACTATAGATTTTAGTCTTGTTTTAGATTTCCTGAAGGAAGTCAGGCTATATAAATCATTATAATATGTTCTTGTATATATTTACTTCTTTATATACCCGTTTTCGGGCTTTTGTTGATTTACATATATAGTTTATATTACTACCATATCATCCCTTATTTGTAAATAGTTTTATCTTTATATGTTTACATTATTTTTTAATTACTCCTTCATTTCTTCATCTTTCATCAGTTTTTGCGCACAATATGACCTATTTATGTGTCGACGTGCCGTAAAACACCATTCATTCATTCATTCTTTCGATATTCATTCATTCATTCATTCATTCATTCATTCATTCATTCATTCATTCATTCATCACCGCGTGCCTATGTCTCCATCTGAGAACATGGACCACGTGCCACGACTGTAAAGAAATAATATAATAAACGATTTTCCAATTTTATAAAACAATAAATAGATATAACGGTATTTGAGATTATATGTGTTTTAAATTATGTTGGTGAATTACTACAATAAAGATGACGCTGAGGTCAAAAAAGACCCACCCATCGACTGTGTGATCAAGTTATGCTACGGAATTATACGCTTGTTTTCCTCACCACAAAGGTCAGGGGAGTGATTTAGGGCCGGCTGGCCTCTTGTTATTGTAGATGTTGGTGAATATTGACCATCTGTCATTAATAAATAGTTTTAAAGGGACACATGGCAATCTTGATTTTTTAAAAAAACTAGCGGCGTCCCGTTAGTTTTTCTACATAAACTGCATTTGTTCAATCATTAATGTTAATTATAAGAATTGTATTAAGCCATTTGTTTTTGCGTATTATAAATGTTTGATATTATTGCACCAATAATATATTAAAACTTATAATAAGACGAAATAGTGAATACTTAAAATTTGATTTATTTAAATGTCACCATTGTAAAAGTAAAAATAATACTGGATATATAAATCGAGGCACCCATTTCAAATACTTCAAGATTGCCGTGTGTCCCTTTAAGATTGAATATGGCAAACCTGCAACAGACTATACAGCTTTATCAATGTTGTATCATAGTAATCACGTGATCATACGTCACATCTTAATATTAGCTCTGATGTCACAGCATCCATTAACTCTATTTTTTTCGTTCTCTACAAGAGCCCCTCCTTGACCGGGATAGTAAAGACGTTTTCGTCTCTCACCGCTGCGGGTTCGAATCCCACTGGGAGCTCTACTTATCAAGTGAGAAAGTGTAGATTTTTACGGATGACGGAAGATGTATAGTACTGGTTCTACCCAGGAAAAATTGGGTGATCTGCCTTTACCACAAAAGTATCGACCGTCGTATATTGATTAACGTGAAAATATGACGTAAAATACCATTCAAACAAACACACGTAAAACACAATTCAAACACACGTAAAATTCAAACAAACACACGTAAAAACCATTCAAACAAACAAATCGTTCTCAACAATACCATATATTTCGTGTAAAACACATCTCGGTTAATCTGACAGATAAACTTGTGTTTAAGTGTGTCAACACGTTTCTTAGATTTCATTTGTTGTATTCCTAAAACAAGCCCAATTCTATGAAACTAGAACACATTTCTTGAACGACCTTCGCCTTATCGGAGATGGCAAATTAAGAGAGCGGAGTGGGTATAAGACTGCGATGACTTATTCAGATTAATAAAATGTACTTTATGTATTTCGGTTGATTTAACAGAGGCATGCTACGCCTGTTGTCTGTAAAATGGAACAGAGATTAAATATAATCTTCATGCTTTCTGAAAATGCTATTACATGTGAACCTATTTATTAATGAATTTATTAAATTTGTTGATGCTCAACAAGTCAGATCTAGGGGTTAGGATGGGGGCAGGGAGTCGTGACCTCATTGAGAATATAAAGTAGAAGAAAATATAGTATTGTGATATTGCACTATACAAGGCCAAGTCATGTCATAAAATGATAACATTCTAAAGACAATCGTTAATTGATATCGAACAATTAATATAAGTTAACGCTTATTGAAAAGTAATAGATAGAGTCTGGTCTCAGCGAGTTGATTTTATTTAAAAACCGAGATAGGCGTAGTCCATTGAGGTTTTTAAATAACCAACGAGCTTACAATTTCATCGACCATATTACAAACAAGGTAGTATAGGCTCATTGCATATCAACAAACTAGTTTACGTCAACGTTTACTGAAAATCAACAAACAAACAGACAGTAAATAAAAATTCCATGATTCTCAAAATCGGATAAAAAAAAAAAAGATCACGTGCGAAAAATGTTTTGGATAGGGTGTTTTCAATGCAAAAATCTGCTGCATCAACAGTTTGAAAAATATATTTCCAGATTTTTTTTATCCAAAAATGTGTTTAATGTGTTGGATAAATGTAAATTAAGACACTATGAACGTTTAACAGCAAAACATTAAGGCTAACTGAAGTTATTTGAGATTTCTAAATTTTCCAGTGTACCGGCTAGAAGGGATTTACCTGGAAAAAGCCCAACCGAAAAAGCATTTCGGAAGTAATATATTTATTTCTCAACCAATTTTCAAAATTAAGTTATGTTTATTTACCACTAAAATTGCCAGTTCTAATGATATATAATTTATGAACTTATTATTTAAATTGCTCATGCTGAAAACACTTTGGCTGAAACAAGCGCGCGAACAATAATTTAGGATAACGTTCAAAATTGTAGTACGGTCGGTAAAATTGTCTTTGATAAATACATAGCATTAAATCGTTTAATTCAGGATAAACAAAGGGGCGGCGCTTCACCATCCTCGAACGACAGATAAATGGCAGCTACCAGAGAACTCAAATGCCAAATTGTCAGAACTAATCCGAATTATTCCGTAGGCGCAGTTGGTTTGTTGCGGTATTAAATTGTATAACAAATGCCACGATCTGCAATCTGATTGCAATCTGATTGGTTCGGATAATTTGGCACGTTGTATAACAAATGCCACGATCTGCAATCTGATTGGTTCAGATAATTTGGCACGTGAGCGATCTCCTAGAGTATGGACATGGCCACTAAGTACACCATATTACAAAAAATATAGATTCTGTCCCCGATTATGTCGTCATAAAATTCCTATCGTTAAGATATTGCAAAACAACAAAACAAAAAAAACACAAAAAAACACAGCACAAACTTAAACCCTTGACCCATGCTAAGAATTTAAACAAGTTGCCTATGTTCTAATTTGGTATGGTTATTTAGGCAGCCTGTAGAGCGGCCCCTTTATGTAGGCGGTCAAAACCCATTTATATATAATTGTTGTGCCTCGAGTCCCTAAATAACCATACTAAATTAGAACTGGGGTTGTTTTTAGTAAAAACAGATGTCTCCCCTACAGGAGAAAGTGCCACACATTTGCTAAAAATCATTCAACTGGAACACGACGAAGATATGTGCAACTAGACATGGTCATCCCTACCAAGTTTCATTGAAATCCAGGCAGAGGATCAGAAGCAGTCGGGGCAAAGCTTATGTATTAAAACCATTACAGCGCCATAACTCCACCAACAATCATTCAACTGGAACAAGACAATGATTTACGCAGCCAAGTTTGGTTGAAAGCCGAATGGTGGTTCAGGAGAACTGGTACGGACAAAAATTGTGTATTAAAACGTTTTAAAGAGCCATAACTCCACCAAATATCATTCAACCGGAACACGACAACGATATGTGCAACTAGGCTTGGTACTGATCATTCCTGCCAAGTTCATTGAAATCCAGTCAGCGTTTCGGGAAAACTAGTCCGGATAAAGTTTGTGTATAAAGGGCCATAACTTCCCCAAAAATCATTAAACCGGAACAAGGCAATGACATGCGGAACAAGGCTTAGTACTGATCATTATTACCAAGTTTCGTTGAAATCCAGCTATGGGTTCAGGAGAACTAGTCTGTACAATGTTAGTGTATAAAAACCTTTAAAGGGCCATAACTCCACCAAAAAATCATTCAACCGGAACACGGCGACACTATGCACAACTAGGCTTGATACTGATCATCCTTGCAGCATTTCGCTGAAATCCGTGCAGAAGTTCAAAAAAAGACTATGTTTGGACTGTACTGGACCGGACAATGTTTGTGTATTAAAACATTTAAAGGGCCATATCTCAGCCAAAAATCATTCAACAGGAATATGGCGATGATATGCAGAACTAGGCTTGATATTGATCATCCTTGCCAAGTTTCGTTGAAATCCGGCCAGGGGATCAGAAAAACTAGTCCGGACAAAGTTTGTGTAGTAAAACCTTTAAAGGGCCATAACTCCGCCAAATATCTTTCAGCAGGAACGCGGTGGTGATATGCACAACTAGGCTTGATACTGATCATCCCTGCAAGGTTCCGCTGAAATCCGCTTTGGGGATCAGGAGAACTAGTGCGGAAAAAGTTTGTGTAGTAAAACCTTTAAAGGGCATAACTCCACCAAAAATCATTCAACCGGAACATGGTGACGATATGCACAACTAGGCGTGATACTGATCAACCTTGCCAAGTTTCGCTGAAATAGGCCAGAGGTTCAGCTGAACTAGTCCATACAAATTATGTGTATTAAAACCTTTAAAGGGCCATAACTCTGCCAAAAATCATTCAACTGGAACAAGGTGAAGACATGCACAACTAGGCTTGGTACTGATCATCCCTGCAAAGTTTTGCTGAAATACGGAAAAATGAAGGCCCTATCATAACAATCTGGAAATGTTTGGTAAAGATCAGATGAAAAACGTAGGTGGAGTGTTGGCATCAAAACGTTAACACATTTTTCAATAATTTAGGGGCCATAACTTCGGTGTTACTGGTCCGATCTGGCTGGTTTTCGAACCTGACCGAGCTTTCGTCAATATCGACAATCTGGCAATATTTGTTAGGATGCGCTAGAGTGTTTACAAGACAAAACATGGCAATTTTCGTTAATTCATGGGAAATAACTCCGGTATTACTGGTTGGATCTGGCTGGTTTTTGAACTCATTTAAGCTTTTGTTGATATTAATAATCTGGTAAGGTTTGGTAAAGATCGGATGTAAAATGGAGCCTCTAGAGTGTTGACAAGACAAAATATAGCAATTTTCCTTAATTCAAGGGCAATAACTCCGATGTTACTGGTCCATATGGCTGGTTTTCGAATTCGTCCGAGCTTTCATTTATAATAATAATCTATGAAAGGTTGGTAAAGATCGGATGAAAAATGGAGGTGCTAGAACGTTGATATCAAAAAGTTAACGGACGACGGACGGACGGACGGACGGACGGCAAAAGACCATTGCATAAGCCCTACTGGCCAGTAGAGCTAAAACCCAACATATTATTAAAGGTGATCGTTTATTTAACATCAACTAATTAGCATAGATTAACTTTTATTTAAAATCGACACATAAACGAATAAGGATTGGTTACATTTGAACTGACATCCTAACTAATTGCATTGTATCCCACCAGACGGCGCTTCCGCACTCATCTGTGTACTTTCGCTCAAAGAACTATTAGCGGACTATTTCGACTGATCATTGAGTACGAATAGGTGCCTTCATTTTTTCTTGTTTACACAAAAATATATTTGTCATTAGTTATCTACTATAAATGGCTTCATTATTTAAAACAGTAAAAATTACATATATTCACGATTTAGAGTCTTAAACATGTATATAGTAAATTAAAATAGTCCCCATCTCTTTACCGCCTACACTAACGAATTTGCCAAAGGATACAGATCAGTGGATAGTCACGTGACCGGAAATACAATAAATTAATGTCATTAATTGTTCCAGATCGCCTCAAATCGCCTTGAGTACCTTTAATGGAAGTCATTATATTTGATTCAGTTTAAACGTACCCATTTTACATCTTTCTTTAATTTTTTTATTTTATCTTAGTGTGTTGTTCGCAAGTCATGTTTGAAGATAAAACCGTAAATCGTGATCCTGCTTTGAGATAAATGGCTCGGCTATCGTTGAGTTAATTTGAAAAGATAAATTCAAGCACGCCGCACAGATGTCACGAGGTGTGATTACTAACTAATCAAATATTTCAGAATATTCTTGGTTAATTTTGTAAATATTAATTTAAAAAGAAAAAGAGAAAAAACAAACTTGTACCACTGTGCCATGCAAGTAGGGTGTTGATATGAAGACACACGAAGTACTGTTTTTGGAATCGTTCCTGTTATCAGACAAACATATGTTCCATACAAAATTGCCGAATCGTAAAGGATCTCGGACACATGACTATACAAAATCACCGAATCGTAAAGGATCTCGGACTGGCTATATAAAATAACCGAACGGACTGGCGAATTTTCCTGTAGACTGTCCATAAACATAGACACAACCGATATCTGAAGGTTCCATGCTAAACCATCTTCGGTATGATTCAAATTTTCGTACTATTGACATTTTAAAAATTGAGTTCTGCTCAACCAGAACCTTGAGGGCGTGAGAGAATACCGTTCGTGAATAGTCTCCATCAAACGGAGACTGCAATATTGTTTGTATTAATCGATTTCGGCGACTTACAAATTTCTCCGTTCATTCTCTTTTTATAGACATAAAAGGCTAGACACGTTAATTTACTTTGAATTAACGACGGTGCTTACGTAAAAGAAAGATACAACAGTGTTCATCTATGGCATAACATGATGGATTGAACTCGCTGCCACCTTAAGCTGATGCAGGGTTTGCATCGTAACTATGTATTCCTCTGGACAAGTCTAATTTTCTATTTATTTTTTATGTTTTTAAAATGTTCAATCCTCATTTAGTTAAGACTTAATAGTCTTCCTCATTTAGTTAAGACTTAATAGTCTTCCTCATTTAGTTAAGACTTACTAGTCTTCCTCATTTAGTTAAGACTTACTAGTCTTCCTCATTTAGTTAAGACTTAATAGTCTTCCTCATTTAGTTAAGACTTAATAGTCTTCCTCATTTAGTTAAGACTTAATAGTCTTCCTCATTTAGTTAAGACTTAATAGTCTTCCTCATTTAGTTAAGACTTAATAGTCTTCCTCATTTAGTTAAGACTTAATAGTCTTCCTCATTTAGTTAAGACTTAATAGTCTTCCTCATTTAGTTAAGACTTAATAGTCTTCCTCATTTAGTTAAGACTTACTAGTCTTCCTCATTTAGTTAAGACTTAATAGTCTTCCTCATTTAGTTAAGACTTACTAGTCTTCCTCATTTAGTTAAGACTTAATAGTCTTTTATATATATTACTATGATCTTTACAACTTTTATCAAACCGTGGTTTTGAGATTTTCTTCGGATTACCAGATTTCCAATTATTTCTTGCATACCGTATAAGGTTATCTGCGTGGGTGATAGAAAGTCTGATCTTACACTCGGGGGATAAAAGTCGCGCGCTGATATCAACAATGACAGTTGCATGATGTCATTGTGTAAAAAAACACATGCAAAACGTTAGTAATTAACATGTCGCCAGTTGTCAATCATTTATCCATTTTAACCAATCAAACAGATACTATACCTCCTACAAACAATAGCACGTGCAACAGTATAATAAAGCACGTGCAACAGTATTATAATATATAGAGGATCTGACATGAGTTGTCATTTCATACAAAATTTTATTAAACGAGTTCAGGAATTTGTTATTAAGCGAGCCGCCGGCGAGCTTAATAACAAATTCCTGGACGAGTTTAATACAATTTTGTATGAAATGACAACGAGTGTCAGATCCTTTTTATCACATGGCTCAAAAACGACAAGAAACTACACATTATTGCTTGTGGTGAATCTACATACGGCGGACTGTTAACCTCACAACATCGCCGATTCAGTGCAATTTTGTATGAAATGACAACGAGTGTCAGATCCTTTTTATCACATGGCTCAAAAACGACAAGAAACTACACATTATTGCTTGTGCTGAATCTACATACGGCGGACAATTACCCTCACAACATCGCCGATTCAGTGCTATATCCACAGACTCCACGGACTAAACGGGTGTTTCGGGACATTGACTAGACGAACGTACTGACACTGCACTGATTCGGTCGCCTTGTATTACACATGGTTAATATAAGGAAATACGTAATGGGTATATTATACGGAATACAAGCAGTTCCATGTGATAAAACCTATTGTCAATATACTCGGACATCAACAATAGGGCGGAGAGCGTCATGTTAATTGCGTCGTCAATACGCATACAATATCAATGAGTATCGATCACGGGTATCACGGGTATCACGGGTATCCGGTTCAGATAGGGAATTTCAACCCTCTGTTTAATTGTTGTAATCGGAAGAGCCTTTGTAGTAAAATGATACTATTACTGACAGTATTGTTAATGTTGCTAATAAATGAGATTTAGTTAAACAAAGAATATAAAAACCTTTCATGGGTATCCGATAAAGATCGGCAATTTATCGGATACCCATGAAAGGTTTTTATATTCTTTGTTTAACTAAATCTCATTTATTAGCAACATTAACAATACTGTCAGTAATAGTATCATTTTACTGTGTTCGCACTTGTATCTCTATAGAGTTTACTATGAAATATATCTTATGTTTCAATTTCAATTTTCATTCAATTTCAAAAGTCAGTTACGAAAATAAAAGAAATCTTAGATCCGTACCAAATGAAACTCTTTATGTTCCAAAATGCAAAACATCTTTTAATAACAAATCTTTCTCAGTTACGGGTCTCAAACAATGGAATAAACTCCCTCTTGAGATCAGAAAAGGTAATTCCCATACAAATTCAAAAAGTCGCTGAAGAGGTATCTTTTTGACACAGTCGACTGATATGCGTATTACCCGTTTTGTTATTTAGACAAAAGTTAGTAGTCTATTAGCCAAATATGACATCCTCTGAAAATAAAGATATTATTATTATTATCAAATTGTCCAATAGTATCTCGGTTAAAGAACGTCATAACTATCCAGAAATGTCATAATGTCAGGATTTCTTAATTTGGTAATCCACAAACACTAATAAAACATATAAATTAAGTATTAACTACATGTATACACTCAATCGTGAACAGGTTAATACTTCAAATGCTCAGACGAAACATGATCGGAATGGCAAAAAAAAGAGAAAAATGGTTCTATAGAAACCACAGCACCCAGTAACACCGCAGGTTCGCACTGTACCACAAACGTTTTATCAGTCTCGCCCCCATTGTCTTTCCATATCAGATATGTCTGCCCCAGTCGCTCTAGTTCGACTTATGTCAATTTTAAAGAGATCATCTGGAAAAGTAATGACATGGTAATTGGTCTTAAAGCATCCGTGAATGTTGCTATCCTTCGCGGGAAAAAAACGGCGGCGTAACTCATTCATTATATGTATTATCAGTTATCTTCGGTGTCATGACGTAAATAGTGGATCTTACATGAGTACTCATTCATTATTGAATTTATTAAACGGGTTGGCAAAATGATATAATGCGAGGTTCTTGCCGAGCATTATATCCTTTTTGCTAACTTGTTTAATAAATCAATAATCAATGAGAACGAATGTTAAGATTCCTATAACTGACATATCGACTTTTATTGCATTTTGCCTGTCGCTTTAACACGCGAAACCGACATAAACCGTGGGAATTGGATCATAGTCATTATCGATTTTTTTTGACAGGCGCATACTAGGCTTATTTGCATACTTATATAACTAGTGGTATATCGAAAATATAGAATGATGTTACTCCACTCCCACACCGTAAGTTATGTGATAATATCATTTAAACAAACGTATGCAAGTGCATCCACAGTAAGCGACTAAAGAAATAAACATTTATGTATTTACATGTTTAGTAAAAATGAAATCAACAAGGATGCACCACGATCACACACCATGATACATATTATAAAAGTAGATATAACAGTAGATCATTATGTGTCCAAGTATTAGCTTTCATACCCCATCCAACCCCTTCTCCAAGATACGAAAACGGGGTTGGCTGGGGTATGAAATAAAACCTTAATACGGCTAAAATTAAAACATTTAACAGGTAATTTTAAACAGATTATCGCATTTTTTCGGTAAAACGTGTTTTGTTGTCGAAATATTCGTTATAAAATCCTGCTAATATAAGCTATACCATCGCTTAATGGAATTAAGGCGGGACCACGTAATGTAAAAAAGAAAGCAAACAGGAAATGCAGCATTCAAGAACCACAGTCAACTAAGATCCCGCATCAGCCAACACGTATACGGATAGATAAAAGGCAAGGCATGTGACATCATAAACATAAAACTGTTGACAATAGAGCTACCGCCTTAGAACGGTCAATGCCAAAAAGACTGCTGGCGGTTTAAAAAAATATGGTTCTAGGGTGTACCAAACCTCACTCTACTGTCATCCCAATGAAACTGGACAATGTAAATAAAAGAAGCTCCGCCAGGCTATATCCTCTAACAGACTAGGCAGCATTAACAGGCAATATAACACAAAGATGATCATGTATATATGAATATATATAGAAATGACTTAGAAAGTCAGAAAGCCACACAGCAAGTACTCAGTAACTTGGCAGAAGGGAGAGCAACAAGAGAATACATCATTAAGGGCACGACAATACAATATATGGGGTAAAACACCAAACGTTACCGTACTTTCTGGATTTAAATATACGTCATCGTAGGGTCCACAGAGAGAGAGATGCAAATCGTGAAAAGAAGTCACAGTATCAGATATAGTAACGTTGTTAAGTACGTAAGAGCAGCTATATATATATTATGTACCATAGTTGAAAAGAAAAGGTTGCCAATGTTTAATATATCATCCATATCTAGTGAAAGACTCAACATGAAATCTTTCATAGCAATACAAAAACAAATGTGCGAAAAGACGTGCGCAATTAGTACCAATAGTGATGCCGAAAATTTGTCTGTAAGGTCAGATACCACTATTGATTTGGGGATTCTGATTTGTTGAAAACAGTATAGGGTCTATTAGGGCATACAGTCATATTGTAAGGTAGATTCTGATTAGATTAAATTACCCAAATCATAACAAATCCCCATAAAACATCAACATATTATATTTCCATCATAAAACATGTTGATTTAGAATATTTTGGCTGAAATTTGCATTGTTATGGATGCAATTTTACTCAGAGTATATGTGCAAAAAGTAAATTTTCTTCACTGCCATTCTGGGGGCAGCCCACCTTCAGTGAAACACTAGAGGCTGAAAGCATCAGATTAACCCAAGTTGCTGGTAATTTTTGAGTGTCTCTAGGATAGTTCTTTAAAAAAAAGTTCGGATATAGGAATGGGGATTGTAGGCCAAACGGTTATAATGGAGGCCTATGGGAAATGCAATAGTGGTATATGACCATGAACAGTAGTTTCATACATGACGAAAATATTATCTAATAGGAATAGAAGTGATTTACAAACTTCTTGGCAAGTCCACGTAGTATAATTTTGCCTCAACTGCCGTTAGTTAAACAAGCTTTATTATTGGTACATTTCTCTCCACTATTACAGATCTTTTGAATAAGAGAAATAACCTCGGTCCATATTCATAAAGAATCTAAGCAATATCATAACTTAAGCCAAATTTTATAAAAAAAAATAAAGACATTTTTCTATCGATTTAAGACATTTTCTTAATATTGTTAATAAGGTTATGGATAAATAAAACATACAGCTAAATATTTAGGTGTGTATTGTCTCTGAGAGGTAAATACGGATATTTAAAAATATAGACGGTAAAAAAAGTTTTGGACCAGGGTATATAAAGTCAAATAAAACTAAAACTAGTGGACTGAATTTAAGTATCTTTTGTTAGTAACCAAGGTCTACCCTACCCGGTTCATTTGGTACCAGAAACATTAATTTCCAAACAAGATTTGATTTTAAAAAAATATCGCGAACACACAAAGGGTCTGTAAAAAATGTTGTAAAGTCCATAAAAAGTAACAGTTACGGGCACATTCGAGTAACCAATAAAAAGATTATTCTTTTTTCGCAAACTTTCATTGTAAACGATAATTATTGTTGATTGTTGATATATTGTGGCTTATCAACTGAGATAATAAGGGTTATGGTCGAATGTCATGGTTCAGCGATCATTGTACGGGTTCGAACACTGCCAAGGTCCAAACCTTTTTTTACAGAGTATATGTAAAAATCTTCGTCTTTAATAGGCTTGTGCAGTAAAGTTTTATATATTGTAGACAAATTACTAGTACTTATAGATGAAACGACGTTTATTGCAAATGTTATACGAGTTATAATCTTTAGCTCAATAAACGAACTGGAGTCGGGCGCATCGTGCACGCTGCACACGTTGATTTATTAGATTTGTGTGCCTGCCTCGGGGTATAACACACATTTCATACGTTCATAAAACTTAAGCAGACGAAAATAGCATGCATCTTGAGGTTTAAAGTCGCTTTTAACAATCACGACAGTATCTAGTGAATACTACGCCGCCGGCAGACGAAGCTAGACATTCCAGTCGACGCATAGACATATTAATTAGTCGGTTATTGATCTAGCAAATTGCGACGTATACAGTGCTTAAAGGTGATCAGAGCAAAACCCAAAGTGCAGCAGTTTGTTTAACTATTTATAGTCCTATTCGACTTACATTATTAAAAACACACACCAAGCACTGCTAATTATCAGACGATTCTGAGGTTAGCCTTGAACCAGTCCACATAATTAAAAAAAACACCAAGCATTGCTAATTATCAGACGATTCTGAGGTTAGCCTTGAACCAGATGAAATAGATGATAGATACCATTTGAACGGAATAGTTGTTTGACGTCTGCCTATCAAATGCATCTCACTATTTGCCACCGTTTGGCGCCTTAAAGACTATATCTTTAAAAAAGATACAAAATGAATGGGAAATGATCAAGTGAAATGTTCAAATGCATATTATAGGCATGAGCAATATCGAACATATAGTACATGGCAGTAATTCAACACTACTTATGTGAACATAATATCAGAAAGAATACTTATATCCTTTATATCCGAAAAGTTTGGTATAATTCACTCATTTTTGTTTTTATTTGAAATAAATTAGTCCGTAGAATACTCCATTGATCGAGCGAGGGCAGATGAGACATCATTTCTAAATACAATCTTAAAGACATTTTATGAAATCGTTCAAATTTCAAAGTACACCATTGTAAAATCTTTCAATGACTTGTGGTTTGAAAATAATCCCATTCCTATATATGGTGACATTGACGGACTTTCTCTGTCAAAATAGTATAACCGAGAATTATATAAAAACACACTTAAACAATAAACACAATTGAGTGACTTTTTTCTTTTTTTACATAGAAACATTGCAAACCCAAACCATTTGATAAGCAGACGTGTCAAGTTCTGCCCAATAAGTATTCATTATAAGCTAATATCAACAGTGTTGACATATTATGTGGTACTGACTATATGACTGACATTGTTCATGCCTTAAGAATACATTTGGTTGAAAATTTCACTTGAACATAACCATCCATTTTGGATACTTTTTTTAAGGATGGCGGACTAATAGTCTTTAAAGGAACTACTGCTATACATGTTTAAACACAGCTGTAGGTTAACGACTTATCGAAGAGAAAAATAACTTATTAAATACCACCGGCGAGGGCGAGTCGCCATACAATCTTTATAAGAAGAATACTATTTTATTCATAAATCAATAGGCCATAGAACATATGACATAGCAATAAACGTATTTACAGCTCTAAGCATTTAAATGAACACTATTCTGTTATAGACGTAATATTATATTATTTGTTTTCCTATTTAGTAGAAATAACGGAGAAGGTGATACTATTGTGATGTTACAAAGTATTGCAAAACATTTCGAACATAATTAATAAAACAATCCCAAAGTGGTAGTGCCCCACAAATGCAGCTGGTCTGTCCATACCTAACGCGCTCACTGCATCCGTAGGGCACCGCCACCTGGGTAATTAACGGCTGTAAATAGCATTTATGTTAGCTATATTTGCAAACTAATGACACCATTCAAAATAAGTTTAATGTAAAAACAACTGTAGTTATAACACTTTAAAGTTGGAAATGTAATTATCTTCATATTTACAATTATATACGACTTAAATAACATGCATATCTGATAACCAAATATAAAACAAAGTTACATTAACTGGATGTGAAATATGGACTAAGAAGATACACGATCACATACGAGCTAAGCATACACCTTGTCAATAAGTCAAAGGTCATGGCACAGAACTTAAACATGTCACTGGCTATATTGACGTTTAGGGTTTTGTCTATGTTCTACTGAATCAACCTTCTTGAAACTTAGTATAAATGTTTGAATTGTTTGGGTCGTACAGCATATGAGGTTGGAGTCAATAGGTCAAGGTCACTGTGTGAACTTTAACTTTACATTAAACTGTTAGAAATTAAGGTCTAGATATGATATAAAGTTTTACTCTGCCAATGTTCGTGACAATGTGTATACATGTTGGTATTGGGGATGGAGTTCGAAGTCTCCAGGTCGAAAGTCAATACTATCAGAGTGAACTTTAACTTTCAACAAAACTTAAAGGGGTTGATGCACTATTTTCTAACACGAATTATTTAAAAGGGCTCTGAAAAACTTGAAAAATGCTGAAAGAATTATTAAAATGACATGATAAAAAAGGAGAAAATGTGTAAAGAATATAAATGTAGGTGGCCGTTTGGAATGATGACGTCATCGCGTCTTTTTACCATATGATATTGCATACTGACAACATATATTTTAAAGCAAAGAAAATCACTGCAAATTGCTTAAAAATAAATATATAAATTGTATGCTTATTTTTCATTTGCAGTGATTTTCTTTGCTTTAAAAGACATTTTCTCAATATGATGCCATATATGGCAAAAAGGCGCGATGATGTCATCGTTCCAATATTGCCGCCTCCATTTACGTTTCTTTCCACATTTTCAATAGGTCATATCTCCTTTATTTTTCATGGCATTTTGATAGTTCTTTCAGTTTTGTTCAAGTTTTTCAGAGCCCTTTAAAGTAAGCTTGTTTGAAAAAGCGCATCAACCCATTTAAGCTACAAATAAGATATAAAGTGGAAAGTGTGTGATCGCTGCTTAACTATATATTGATACAGATTATTCACCTGTGATTCGCATGACACATTTTTGGATCTAAATGGCATTTGTTTAAAGCCGATTACTTCGATAATGCGCATAGTTGTATGTATAGAGGAGCTTACATGAGTATTCATTCATTATTGAATTTATTAAACGATTTGGCAAAATTATATAATGCGAGGCTCTTGCCGAGCATTATATCATCTTTGCTAACGAGTGTAATAAATTCAATAATGAATGAGAACGAATGTTAGTTTCTATATCGACTTTTATTTCATTTTGCCCGTCGCTTTAACACGCGAAATCGACATAAACCTTGGGAATTGGATCATAGTCATTATCGATTTTTTTTGACAGTGCATACTAAGCTTATTTGCATAATTATATAACTAGTGGTATATCGAAAACATAGAATGGTGTTATTCCACTCCCACACCGTAAGTTATGTGATAAATATAGGTTAACGTCTGATAATTTCTTCTCCTTATATAGAGGGCTGGCGTGGCGTGGCGCAGTCGGTAGCACAGCGGATTTGTAACCGGAGGCCCCCCGGGTTCAATCCTCCGTGGTGCCACTGAGTCCCGTCATTGTGTTCTGTTCTTGGGCAAGACACTTTCCCTTAGCCTCGTCCGTCGGATGGGGACGTAAACCGGGCGGTCCCGTGTATCGGTCTATTCTCCGAGCACGTTAAAGAACCATAGGAATCTATTCGATAATAAGAGTATGGCAGATTCCCAGATTCTTATGTATCCTTCCCCTCTCTCTGGGGCGGCTCTAAATAACCATTTTATGAGCCGAGCTGTGTTGATGAGCCGTTAAACAACATTCAGTTCAATTCACCTTATATACACTTTTCCTGATCAGCCTCTTTACGAATATTACATTGTTGTAATCAATGTATTCAAATATCCTAACTTTATATTTGAGAAGAAGTTAAAAGTGTGGCAACTGTGGCATACGTGAGAATTTCCAGAAAACGAGAAATTACCAAGATGACTGTTTCCCCATTCAGCAGCATGCAACATATTCAACTTCACGCATTTTGCAATTTTTGTTTTTGCTCATTTTTGACTTTGAGAAACTCAAAATCTGTTAGTGAAGAAATGTTCATACAAAGGTATCTGCATAGATTTTGTTTATTTTAAAACTTGTTTTGCTAAATTAGTCATCACATCTTTTAGAATATATCCAAAAATAGATGTGTACACTCCAACAATAGATGTGTACACTCCAAAATTAGATGTGTACACTTCCATTTTTGAATCCTTATATTCAAAATTAATTTAATCATCTGAAATTAGATGCAGGCAATATCTAGTTTACGATGCTGATGGACTCACAACACTGTTATCTCTCTTGAATACTCGTGTCCTACAGATGAAGGAGGTAGATAAAAAAGTTCATATTTTCTACATTTTACAGGACTTTCCACTGCATACATTGATGTATCCTTACCATGTTCTAAAGCTACATCACTTTAGGAAGAGATCACTGAACAATTCATGTTGCTGAAAGATTTCTAGTTAATTCTGCCTCATTTTACACATCATGGGTCTAATCACCACGGGTTCTATTTTTTTGTCATGTTAGTACGCTAAATTCTGATGTCACGCAATCATAAAATTTAAAAATGTTCAACTTGGTAATTATTTGTTAATTATGTTTTAAATTGCAGATATTGGATCAATGAAGATTTTAATCATACAGACAATTTGTAAATGTTGCTTATCTCTATGCCACGTACGCAAACATTACGATGGGACCCTATGGGAAATTAATTGTGATGTCACGAACGCTAGTTGTGTTACATTGCAGGTTTGCTTCCTCTCCGTTACTTTTATAGATGAAGACGATTGCTGAGTTTTGAAACGTGATTAGCATGGCATATAATTGTGCCAAACCCTTCTTTATTGGTTGTCCAAAGTGCGTTTTCAAAAGTATTTCCTCATTGAAACACAGTTACACAACCTTCAGTTTTTAGGTCATGGTACCATGCAGTAGCCTTGTATCCATTAACCTCCGTTATAAGTACAAAACACTGTGTTTGGTAATAGAAAAAGTGTAGTTTGAGTATTTTAATCAGTGCAAAAAGTTCTTTCACTCGTAATAACGTCTGTTTGAGCATCAGTAAGTATTATAGCAATTGCTATTGAAGGAGATACAAGTATGTTTACTTTTAACTTGTATGCCTAGCTGATTGTTATTGAAGTGTATTTTCTGTTAGTCTTTGTTGTTGTATTTAATGTTATGTTCGTTCATACATCAATGGAAATCAAAGTATTACCAACTTCAACAGTAGCGTTATTACAAATCAGTAGCGTTATTACTTACTGGTCCTTTGGGATCATCAAGCCCAATCGTTGTGGCTTTAAAGTAGAATATCGCCTAAGCCGGTGCTATGCGGCTTGATCGGTTCGTTGCACTTAACATTACCTCTCATGAACAGACTCAACAAAACCGAGTCTGCTACTTATATCTCTTGTTTTTGTATGTTGCTTCCAAGGGATCCTCTTTTCAGTATTTATTGATACGTTTCGTGAAGGCAACGTAAAGCATTCAATGTCGTACATGTTTAATTATGATTTAAATTGTATTAAACATACGAACCATGTGTGCATAGTTTATTCTGTGTGTACGAACTGACTTTAACGTAGATATAAAAGTAGAACAGAAAATGCATCATGCAAGGACCACTTTGGAACGGTCAGTGGTAAAAAGAGCCGCTGTGGGTTTAAACCAGGTTCTAGCGTGCACCAAACCTCACTCTTACCCTACTGTCATCCCAATAAAACGGGCAAGTGTCAATAAAGATATCCACGTCGGGTTATAAACTCTAACAAACAATGCAGCATTAATAGGCAATATAGGTATAACACAAAATGATCATGTAAATATGAATAGAAAAACAAAAGCATAGAAAGCCACAAAGCAAGTACTCAATGACTTGGCAGAAGCTAGAGAAACAAGAGAAAAGGCTATTAAGGGTACGACAAGATAAGATTTAAGACAAGGATCAGACGCTAGCGTCCTTTGAGGATTTAGGTAGACGTCATCATAGGGTCCACAATATGTCCGGTCATCGCACAATCAAAGAGGAAAGAACTGTGGCCAACTGTAAATGGGTCAACCACTAAACATTCTGTAGTGAGTGTCTGTAAATGTCTGAACATTTCCTTAAATGCCTTGAAATTTGTTATCAAAAATATATATATTTTTTTATTTATTATAACTGTATATATTTTATTTCCAACAAGTGCAGGAATTCTGTCTGCAAGGAATGTTTAAAGGGACACACGGCAATCTTGATTTTTTTTAAAAACTAGCGGCGTCCCGTTAGTTTTTCTACATAAATTGCATTTATTCAATCATTAATGTTAATTATCAGAATTGTATTAAGCCATTTGTTTTTGCATATTATTAGTTTTTGATATTATTGCACCAATTATATATTAAAACTTATAGTATAATAAGACGAAATAGTGAATACTTAAATTTGATTTATTTAAATGTAGCCAGGGTAAAAGTAAAACTGATATTGGATATATAAATCGAGACACCCATTTCAAATACTTTAAAGGGTTAAACGTGTTGAAATTTTGAATTTTGCGACGGTATATCAGTCGTTTAATAGTGATGCGTTAGCAAGTATTTTATTTCAATGCTGGTTAGCCCGTTTCTAACACATTTAGGTGTTTTTGACAGTTTTTCTGATAAACTTGACTAGATTTGCGACGGGTTATGCACTATTTAAAAGTCGCAAAGCTTTTAATGTCAACCAATCTGATTGCAGGATTTTTGTCAAGTGCGTTAGAATTGTAAATATGGGCAAGAGTTGTCATTCTTTAAAATGATAATTTGAAAATTCAGTTACTAATTTATCAGGCTTCACTGTTCCCAAATATTAGTTTTTTCTTATTGTACGATGTTACTTACTATAACAAAAAAAAAAGAAAAAAAAGTCTGAGGTGGATAATAGTGCGGTTTTGTTTTCATTTCTAGTTGTTGACACCATTTTAAGATGGCTTAAGTGTTGACTAGTAAGTGCAATAATAGGATTATTACAAGAGTAACATGATCTGGTTTGTATCACCTTGACTGGACATGCCATATCTCCAGGATCTCACAAGTTGCTTTAGCCTCGAGTGTGATCCTGGAGACATGGCATAACCGCAAGAGTGGATGCAACTTCCGGATCACTTACACTAGTAATGATCTTTTCATTATATACCTTCATTAGAAAGCTTGTAAAATAGCATAGCACCGAGGAATAGTTCGTTAGTCTCACGTCGTCGACGTCATATGATGTATGTAAGTAGTAATACAGAAATCTATTTTTAGTAGTATAGTGACACGGATTCAGAAAACATCAAGACGTGATACAGCGTTTTGTATTCCATTGTAGGAAAATAAAGGTACTATGTATATATTATTGATAGGTATATAATAAAGAATTGAACTGAATTGAACTGGCACCAACAGCTTAGGTCATATGGCGTTTTTTACCTAGAACGTAAGGTGCAATTGCTGTTTTATATCATCTTCATCAAAGGCTTGTTATAACTGGGTCTGCACAGTGGGGGTTCTATTCATATCAAATCACGTTGCATTTCACTAATGATAACAGACAGTTACTGCAGTTATTCATACTGGAATAAATGCAAGAAAGGGACAAACGTTTTAAATGTATCGAAACTGGATTGTTCCAGCTGATAACTCATTATAAGTTAATTAAAAGATTTCATATTGAAAAATGCTGTTTCTGTTACTCCGTTACAATTTATTAGTTCATTATTATTAGATTAGTATGCAATACAATACTACACTACACTGCACTGCACAGCACTGTACTGCATTTCAGTACACTGTACTGCACTACACTCTACTCTACACTGCACTATATTTCAGTACACGGTACTGCACTACATTTCAGTACACTGTATTGCATTGCACTCTACTCTACCCTGCACTGCACTGCACTACACTGCACTACATTTCAGTACACTGTATTGCATTGCACTCTACTCTACACTGCACTGCACTGCACTGCACTACATTTCAGTACACGGTACTGCACTACACTCTACTCTACAATACACTACACTACACTACACTACACTACACTACACTGCACTGCACTGCACTGCACGACATTTCAGTACACTGTATTGCACTACACTCTATTCTACACTGCACTACATTTCAGTACACTGTATTGCATTGCACTCAATGTTTAAAGAAGCTATCTCGCCAACAACAACAGTCAGATGTTACAGCATGTGTATACCGTTTCTATACCTATTGGCGATGAGGTATATATATATATATATAACATACATTTTGAGAATCCAAACTCTACAGACACAATATAAACGGTCTTAATCAGCCTGGCCGAATCCCAAAACTGGAACGTCGAATTAAGAGTTACCAACTTATAATATTCAATTACGGGTATTTTAAGAACCCATATAAATCATATACTTTTAATCGGCAAATATACATTATTATATAACCTGAAAACCTGGATAGAGTTTTGATAAATAGTTTTGTAATGTAATTTTGGCGTTACTTGGCGGGTTAGTTTCTTTAACAAAACAATATAAATTACCATTTTTAGAGACCAATACTTATAAATTGTACAAACTATTCCTAAATACCCTTTATATTGTTTTATGTACTATTGTTTTTATGTTTTATGTTTTTAGGGAGTGGTCCACTGTCCCACCTAGAGCACCACCGATTCTCATATGATACCTGCATATGATACTTATTGTATATGATACTTATACAAAAGAGCAAGTATATGATTCTTATATAAAACCTTTCATTTTCAATAAGAATCATAAGTGTCATATGAGAATCATTTAAGGGTTTTATGTACTTTTATCTGCGTTCATTGAAAAAGAACTGCAATTGCCTCACAACATAGCAAATAAAGGCCCGAAGCCTTATGCTAAACTGTGTGGTGAGACAATTGCAGTTATTTTCCGATGAACGCAGATAAAAATACATTAAACCCTAATAATTGCAATTACTACCCTAAAAGTACTTATTTTCGTAATTTATTAAAACAAATTATTAGAATAAATACGAGTTGCTGTAGTTTTTACGCTCCCTCTATGAATGGCCCTATGAATGGCGGATGAAAGAAGTCTTCGTACAGTTCATTGAAAAATGAACGTAGCTTAACTTGATCATGTGATCGTCCTTTAACCAATCACATTGTTTGTATTATCTAAATGTTCGAATGACTGGAATTATATAAAGTTGAATGGTGTGAGAATGATATAAAAATGTGTGTGTTTTAAAAAGGAAGCTTTTATGAATTTATTTTCGTATAAAAATTATACGAAACACCTATTATATTAATATCATAATTATGGTAGTTTTTATATAAGTATCATAATTATGAGAATCAGATGATTCTGATATGAGAATGCAATCATATATTTATTATATACATGCACAATTGCCTATGTATCACAGGAGGAATAAATGGGATACTGAATGATGTTTGAATCTTTGAAAAACACACAAAACAACAACAACAATAACAATATCAACAACAACAACAACAACAACAACAACAACAACAACAACAGCAACAGCAACAACAACAACAACAAAACAATTTAAATTATGTTTTAGCAAAGACAGCACATCATGTGAACGTAAACAAACATCACGTTTACAAAAATTGTAAGGTGGAATTGCTTTAAGAGGTAAACATTGTTCGCATAAGCTGATCTTTGAATATGTTTAATGAGCCAGAATGTCTAATATCATTCCAGAGAGATTTAAGAAGTTAGAAAACAGACTTCATCTATTTTAGCAAATAATTATTACATAGAAGTATTATTGCAACGAATTAGCCTGGAAGTGTTTCTGTTTTTAGTGTTTTTGTCCCATATGATCCAAATCCACACACACTATAACAATATAAAATATACGGCTCATAGGCCCATGCGTACACATCTATAATTGTCTACATTTACAGTACCGTCTAAGTGCTCACGCTGTCAGTAGATATTACCGACTTTTGCGATTATTTTATTATATTGTCGATTATTTCAAAAAATTGCCGATAAAAAATAGCGATTATTTTATTTTCAAAATAAAATAAAAGATTGGTTTTGCGTTTTTAACTATTGTAAAATTTTATAATAAAACCCTATTATTATTATTAATATTATTATTTATTTTTAGAAGATTACCATACGATTGTAACGACTAACACTGATTATCAATACGGTATTGATAATGCATTTTTAATCTTCACAATTGCATTCTCATTTTCTAAAAACAATTGAAATAAATAATTACTTATAAATCAATAACATAAGTCTATGATCTTACCGAATTATGAAGTGTGTAAGGAGTAATTGCAGCTTACATAAAAGGGCCTTAACGGCAATGTAATTCCTACACAGACACATAAAAAAAAAGAAAAAAGGCAGAACACGCACGCACACACGCACGCACGCACAAACAAAAAACAATACAACCCCCACACACAAAAAACAACCAACAAACAAACAAACAAAAATACAAGCAAAAAAATAAACTTACAAAAACACAAACAACAAAAGAACAACAACCGTAAGACGAGACAAACACTTGGTTTGCAAAATAGATTCTTGAGTCTAATAACTGTTCAGCGCCTCCGTGTTCGAGGGGTTAACGACGTTGCGTTGTAATCCACCTTCTCGCCTTTCACCGCAGCGGGTTCGAATCCCTCTGGGAACTCAACTTGTAAGTGAGGTAGTGTCGATTCTTACGGATGGTGGGAGGTATAAGTGGGTGGTCTACCTCCACCATAAAAAATTGACCGTCATACATAGCCTAAAGTGTGCTGACAAAAATGACGTTACACCAAACAACCAAACAAACAAACTGGTAACTGTTCACCTAAAATATTGTTTTGCTTCCTGGTGTCGAAGCCATCGAAAACAGTGTTAAAACATCCTTACATAAAGTTTCAATTTATGCTCGGTAACATTGATCACCTGGGGGAAATGTATCCTTGCGGAGGATGTTATGCAGATCAAAACATAAACATGTGCTTTTCTGACAGGTATAATATATGAGAGAATAACTGAGAACGTAATCGCCAAATCTTTTTTGAATTCCGAGCATATTATGGTCTAGGCGTTTTTATTAACATTTACAGTCAAATCCCAAGATGGTTGACACGAATGACATTTAAAAGCTGAGTAAGGCAATTTAGTATCAGCTATATCTAACCTCAAAGCTGCCTTAGGATCCTTATCAGTTCGCTCATTTCCGCTTATACATTTATGACTTGGAGCCCAACCGGAAACTATACCATTATCAATAGCCAGACACTCATATTTGTATAAAACCTGAAGCACGCCTGGTTGATCATGTTCCTACGGTGTCCTGTTATGGCCATCTTACCATCACATCTTACGATGGTAAGATGCGATGGTCGATAGTAAGATGCGATGGTCGATGGTAAGATGCGATGGACCATCGACCATCGCATCTTACCATCGAATCTTACCATCGCATCTTACCATCGACCATCGCATGGTCGATGGAAAGATGCGATGGTAAGATGGCCCTAACAGGACACCGTATGTTCCATACAATCCAGTGCTTGAAGAGATGAAACGGAATCAAAAAGGATTGCACAATGATCTGCGTCAGATGCCTCTTTATGAATAAAGACGAGTTCAATCAATTGAAATGATGGGTATCTTGTCAGGCAGGCGGCTCTTTAAAACCTGCTGGTTTAACAGCAGCTGCAGCTACCTTAATAATCTATATCATCTTCGACGCTTGCTTGTTTTCAAGACAAACGTCTAGAACAGTTCTTCGAAAAAATGTTTGAATTTACCTAGATTCTGGTATCGTTTCTAATTGGCTGATGCACCTGCTAGAAGATATACAGAACGGCAGAAAGACAATGAATTATTAAATAAACAAAGAGGGAAACTTCATCATTATATCGACGAACTAAATATGGATGGTCATAAATACTATAATAAATAAATAATAATTACGGACATATGTTTCCGGTTTCAAATAGGTCAAGACGTTTGTGTTTACAATCAAGCGTCGAAGATGATCAAGACTACTACATTAATTCTTTTTTTAGTAACATCAGTATATACTAATATACTAGTCAAAATTTCTAAGTACCTACCTAAGAATTTCCATTGTTTTGTGAATTTCACGCTTGATTGGAGATTGATTGATTGAACTGCGAAATAGCGAAACTCATCTGCTCTGAATGCACGAGAACATTTTTTTTAAAGCTTTCAAGCCGATGTGTTTTCTTAGAAATAAATTATAACACTATAAAAGGAGGTGTTACAATTTAAACAAAAAATAAATATTTTACAAACTATTGACCAAACCAAAATACTTACCACACAACTATTCTAAAACGTTAAACTAAGAAAATTAGTTAAAATACAAAAGAAATAAGGAAATTTGTTCAGTGTATATATGGCGAAACCGTCTGTACATATGTGCGTGCACGACAGTTTAATTTATACTTGACTTGATAATACATTACGTGGTCCGAGTATTAACTTTCATACTCCATCCAACACCTTCTCCAAGAAGCCATAACGGGATTGGTGGGGGTAAGAAATAAAACCTTGATTTCGGCTTAAACATTTTGCATATTGTAAAATTAAAACATTTAATAGGTAATTTAAAGCAAGTTATCGCATTTTTCAGTTTTAAACGTGTTTTATTGTCGAAATATCCATTATAAAATCCTGTTAATATAAGCTTTCCCGTCGCTTAATGGAATTAAGGCAGGACCGCGTAATGTTAATACAACGATAAAAGAAACTAACCCGCAAAATAACAACACAATTTCGCTATAAAACCGTTTATCAAAACTCTGTCCAGGTGTTCAGGCCATATAATAATGTATATGTGCCAATTAAAAATATAGGTATATTCATAGGTTCCTCATATAACCGTGATTGAATAAGCGTAAACTATAACTGTTTATTTATTTCCATCGGATTAGGAGATTAACATTTAACAATACACACAAATGAAAGATAATAGCATAACATAATACAGATATAAACATGCATCCTGCTATTAATTATTACTGTACACATACATATATACACACACATACAAACATGTATATAAACATATATATACATGCACATATATATACACACATACACATACATAAACTTTTATACATATACATGAAAGAAATGTAAAACTAAAATTCAAGATATAATCCAAATAATACGACAATAAAATAATGATTTATTATATTAACTCCAATTAATTAGGTAACTGTGGCACGTGATTTCATGTCACACACTCGTATGCGGAATGTGAAAGATCATGGGCAACAAAGTGTGTCAATCTCAAGACCACATCACACACACAGAACGCATGCAATAGTGGAATGAAGTTCTACTAATGCTGTGGAAATCACACTCTATAGCATGCATCATATCTCACACCACACACTCTTGAGGAACGCGTGGAATAGTGGAGTACTTCTACTAATGCTGTGGAAATCACACTCTATAGCATGCAGCATATCTCACACCACACTCTTGCAGATTGTGAAGGATAGTGCAATACTACTGCTAACTTTTTGACAATCACACTATATAGCATGCAGCATATCTCACACGACACACTCTTGCAGATTGTGAAGGATAGTGGAACACTACTACTAATGTAGTGATAATCACACTCTATAACATGCAACATGTCTCACACCACACACTCTTGCAGATTGTGAAGGATAGTGGAACACTACTACTAATGTAGTGATAATCACACTCTATAACATGCAACATGTCTCACACCACACACTCTTGCAGATTGTGAAATATAGTGGAACACTACTACTAATGTTGTGATAATCACACTCAACACTACCGCTAATGTTGTGACCATCACACCCCATAGTATTGAGTATGTATCACACCACACACTCACGCAGAATGTGAAAAGCAGTAGAACGCTACTGCATATATTGTGACAATCAAACGCTATAGCACTGAGCATATCACATGTCACACACTCATGTAGATTGTGAAAGACAGTGGAACACTCTTGCTAATGGTCATATACCACTATTGCATTTCCCATAGGCCTCCATTATAGCCTTTTGGCCTACAACCCCTATTCCTATATCAGAACGGATGATAAAACCTAACTTTTTTTTAAAGAACTATCTTAGAGATACTCAAAAATTACCAGAAAATTGGGAGTATTGTAATGCTTTCAGCCTCTAATATTGCACTGAAGGTGAGCACCCCCAGAATGGCAGTAAAGAAATTTTACTTTTTGCAAATATACTCTCAATACAATTGTACCCATAAAAATGCAAATTTCAGTCAAAATATCCTAAATGAACATGTTTTATGTTGGAAATATATTTTTTGGATGTTTTATGGGGATTTGTTATGATTTGGATAAATTAATCCAATCAGAATCTACCTTACAATCTGACTATATGCCCTAACAGACCTATACTTTTTTCAACCATTCAAAAGCCCCAAATCAATAGTGGTATGTGACCTAATGTTGTGATTAACACACTCTATAGTACTGAGCATAACACACACCACATACTGTTATCACAGAAAAGGATAACAATTATTTATGCCATTTAATAAGTTATAATCACTCTCCAGATTGTGATAATCACACTATCTATAAATATCATTGTAATATAAACATATCACATTACGTTTCTTTTTTACGATATACTAAACTACCGCAAAGAGCACAAAACACACCACGAAGACGAGCTCGAGTGACAGAGAATGTCCCTAACACAAGATCCTACCTCAGCATTCATTACATAGTGTCAAACAATGACCATATCTTACTTATATACACTGGACCATATCTTACTTATATACACTGAAAGGAAAAAGAAACGCGACACGGGAATTTCCGCTATATATTGTATGCTGAACTGGCTCAATTTTTCAAAACGGAACTTCAACATTTATGAATTTCTTGTTACAACGTGTACTGTGATTAAAACGTCTACAACATCAAAGTTGTGTCCTTTCTCTAGCTAAATGCAACTCTTGTTTTACAAAACATCTTGGGATTTCCTTGGAATATAAATGGAAGTAAGTGTGCAGTATATACAATATATAGCGGAAATTCCCGTGTCGCGTTTCTTTTTCCTTTCAGTATAGATTATATTAAATTCTAGAAATGTACCGTAATTTCTATCAAGTAATGTCATCAAATCATCACAAGGCGCTCCCAATATGAGACCTAATTGTTCTGCTCTTTGGCAATTATTAAAGTAAATTTAAGACCGCTCTTCCAAACTTTTCGTCAATATCAGTCGAAAATTTACGTCTGGACTCATCAAAATAACTACATTCAAACAAAGCGTGATTAACATAATCTAGATATCATTTGAACATCGCATCTGCACTTGGATTGTTTCTACACACTTTCCAGATCGGATTAACACCATACCAAGGATGAATCAAAGAAAACGCATTGAGTTCAACTTGATTTGAATACCACAGACTTTCTTCTCTGTTTTTAATACGTTGTTTAATCATCTTTTTCCATGCACATGTCGTCGTCGGGAACATGTCGTCGGGAACTCGCCAGTGTCTACATAACGTAGCAGGTATCCCTCAAGATCATATAATCGTAAGAGGGAAACAATATGAATGGCCACCCTTTTTGTAGGACTATCAATTAAAAAATGTAACTCTTAAACATCATATGAACATTTCTTGATAGTCTCGGAGAGAAACATTTATTGAAAACCGCTACTAAGTTGTATGTAAAAATAAGTATTATTTACATGACGTAGATACTACTTTTACCACCGCATGACTGCATGGGAAAATGAGGTAAATCTGAATTGTATAGCTGCACAACTATTGCCAGATAATTGATATATAGATTTACCTGTGAATTAATTTACCTGTGCAAAGTTTTCTACGACATCAAATAAAACCTTATTCTCGCTTTTCACAGCTATTGCAATGTGTGAATTGTAAATATCTATTGTTGTGTATTGATTTCGATTTAAATAAACATAAACATGTTCATTGATTTCGATTTAAATAAACATAAACATGTTCATGAAACAAAACATGGCCGGAGAACTTTAAAGTAACCAGACTTTTTTTTGTTAAACTTATAGTACGCATACAGGCGCACCAGAAATACGTCTTTAACACGGGATTGTTTCTCTAGCATGCATAACTGTCCCAACAACACTAGTTTATTTTTGTCAATCTCAGATTTTATTGAATAACTTCCCAAAAGACCCAATGCAATATGTGTTTTTGTTCTGCTTCTTAAACCCTGTATGTACTCCACACAGAATCTGTGAGATCGTTCCAAAAATAAAATATCTGTATCAGTACCATATATCATACCACATTTAGGCGCCATATAAGCCCTAGGCAGTACAACAGATGTGTAGAGTTTCATTGAAGTGAGTGGGTGTAAACCACCATCGTTATGTATTCCACAACATTCTAAACCAAGCAACGTTCCTCGTAATTTGGAATTTGCTTCTTTTATGTTCTCTGCATAACCCATATTTCTATGAAACGCGACACCAAGATGTGTATAAGATTCTACCGCATTAACGATAGAATCAGACCCGCAAGGTTTTGACTTTTTAAGACGTTTCAATTCTTCCGCGAATTGTGATGTTGAGAACTCTATAAATGTTTCATATATATTTATATACACCTTGCCGTCAGTAGGTTTAGAAACGGTATACATATGTTGTAAAATTTGGCTGTTATTGGCGGGATAGATACTCTAATAACAAATAAAAATCAAAATCCAATGTGGTATATTTTATATTTTATGTTACTTTGTCATTAATTTCAATTTTAGACGAAGTCCAACTCGTGCGAATAGCGTTTTGTGTTAACTCAACCTTGGTTTCAGTTTAAAGAGATGTTCATAGCTACGATTAAAAGAATAAAAACAACTAATTTATGTTCCCATTTAATGTTGCATGGAAGAGCTAATTTTACCCGATCTACGATACAAAGAAAAGGCACAATATATACAGCTATACTCAACACAAAACAGATACAGCTGTACTGAACAAACAATAGATACAACTGTACTCAACAAACAATAGATACAGCTGTACTGAACAAACAATAGATACAGTTGTACACAGCAAACAATAGATACAGCTGTACTGAACAAACAATAGATACAGTTGTACACAGCAAACAATAGATACAGCTGTACTCAACAAACAACAGATACAGCTGTACTCAACATACATTATATACAGCTGTATTCACAAACAATAGATACAGTTATACTCACAATAGATACAGCTGTACTCACAATGGATACAGCTGTACTAGCAATATATACAGCTATACTCACAATAGATACAGCTGTACTCACAATAGATTCAGCTATACTCACAATAGATACAGCTATACTCACAATAGATACAGCTGTATTCACAATAGATACAGCTATACTCACAATATATACAAACATACTCACAACAGATACATCTCTACTCACAATAGATACAGCTATACTCAACAATAAATGCAGCTATAATCAACAATAGATACAGCTATACTCAGCAATAGATACAGCCATACTCAATAATAGATACAGATGTACTCACAATAGATACAGCTGTACTCACAATAGATACAGCTTTATTCAACAATAGATACAGCTATACTCAACAATAGATACAGCCATACTCAACAATATATACAGCTATACTCACAATAGATAGAGCTATACTGAACAATAGATACAGCTGTACTCACAATAGATACAGCTATACTCACAATAGATATAGCTGTACACTCACAATAGATACAGCTGTACTCACAATAGATACAGCTATACTCACAATAGATACAGCTGTACTCACAATAGATACAGTTATGCTCAACAATAGAAACAGCCATACTCACAATAGATACAGCTATACTCACAATAGATACAGCTATACTCAACAATAGATACAGCTATACTCAACAAAACTTATAATCGAACACGCCCGAGTGTCCTTCTATTTTCAATGTAAACATAGGGTATTATTGGCTGGTAAAAAAAGGAACATTAAATGGATTTCATTTTGATTATTTTTGCTGATTTGAAGAAAAACAATTAATCATCAATGTGAATCAATGTTAGCATGTCCTAATCTGCAGAACTGATGGCTTTATTTTTAACGAACATTCAACAGAGTGAATCAGTGTAAGTCCTTTGGAATTCATTTATTGTTTGGGGCGCTTGTTTCAGCCAAAAGCACCTTACTTTTCAAAATCGGTTGAGATTGAAACATTCATGTGCAAAGCCGTTTTTGACGGGGCATTTTCTATGCAAAACTTCCGCTGCATGAAAAATTCGAAAAATAAAAAAATGTATCCAAAAATGATTTTATTTTTTTTGGATATTTTGAAATCTTTATGGCGTTAACTGAAGTTTTGTGAAATTTCTTAATTTTCTGCGGCCCACCAACCAGGAATTTACATGAGAAAAGCACCATCAAAAATAAATTTGGCTGTAAAATATTTATTTCTCAACCGTTTTTCAAAATTCAGGTATTTTGCCTACCCTTAGCGGAATTGTTACCTTCAGCGTTGTTACAGACTTTAGCATTCGTAACCTTTATATAACTAAAATGCTTCTCCACCAGGGCTACCATTACCATCTACTGCGAATAGCCATTGCAAGAATGTACCGGATCTAGTTTTAAAATATAAAAGTTGTTTAAGAACTCTTCTGCGACAAGGACTATCACAACTTGACTTTTATGGTGATGCGATTTACAAACTTCTTAAGATCCTTGGTCATAATCACTTTCATACAATATTTATTAAACTTGTTAAACAGTTTATCAGAAAAGGTTATGACCCTATCATTTTGATTTTAAAACTTAAAAACGTAAAATCCTTGTCGTGCCCTTAATGGTTTATCCTATCATTTTGTAACATACTGTATGTTTAGTAGTTGATTCATTTGCAGTTCGCCATTATGCTTTCCTCTTTGATAGTGCGATGACCGGGCAGATAGGGGACCTTATGACGACGTCTACCTAAATTCTGAGAGGACGATAATGTTTGATGTTCGTCTCCAATCTTGTCTTGTCGTGCCCTTAATGGTTTATTCACTTGTTGCTCTGGCTTCTGCTAAGTCATTGCGTATTTCATTTATATTCATATATACATGATCATCTTTGCGTTATACCTATATTGCCTATTAATTCTGCATAGTTTGTTAGAGGATATACCCTGATGGGGATTTCTTTATTTACACTGTCCCGTTTTATTGGAATGACAATATTGGTGCACCCTAGAGCTGGTTTAAACCCCTAGGGACCTTTTTGCCATTGGCCGTTCCATTACGGTAGCCGAATTTGCAAGTTTTATATGCTTGTGATGTCACATGCCTTGCAATTTTGGTTGACTGGTACTGGAATGCTACATTTTCTGTTTCGACTTTTATATCTACATGTACTTTTATTATTTTGTTGCTCTGGCTTCTGTCAACTTATTGAGTACTTATTTTGTGGCTTTCTAGGCCTTCGTTTTTTTTATATTTATATATATATATATATATATATATAGGGAGACATATTTTTGAACTACCAAGGACAGACAACCTTCGGACGAACTACGGCAGGGCGCCTGGCTATGACGAGATACACAGAAATGATGCGTATGAATTCACTCCTTAAAAAAGGTAGCTGCAACACACGTTGATGAACTGTATCTCTACAACATAACACACTCGTCTGGAGGCACAATTAACATATAGACGCATACATACATACAATTATAGCTCATATGAGTGGGCCACATTTAAGCGTTCAACCACACACGGCTATATTGAGACAGTAACAATGAAAGATGCCGGATCTTGGGGATACTGTGAATTCAGTACATATAATAAAGGGAGAGAATTTGCGGACTAGATGAATGCACACAATAGTCAACATATATACGTATACCTGGTAAAAAGCATGAACATTATGACATTTGTAACACAGATGACAAACATGCATGCCAAGTTTCAAAGCTTTTTGTCAATAGGTTTTTGGAACATGAATGTACATTCAAAATGTTAACAAAACATATAAGTGGAAAGGGGATAATTCCGTAAATTGCACGACAGGGTTATCTTGCGTTTCACATATGGTTGTGTATCGATGATGAACACGTGTACCAAATATGACTGTACCTTCACAATATTAACCAAAAATCTAAGTGGAAAAGGGGAATAATTCTGGTAAATGCATGCCATAGTTAAGGTGATTGCCACATATGGCTATGTAATGACGATGACAATTTAAGTGGAAAACATGATGACAGAGTTATGGTGCTTGTCACATATGGTTGTGTAATGATGATGAATAGGTATGCCAATTTTAACAGCTTTTGATAAAATGTTATTTGGAATATGAAAGTACATTCGACATTTTAACTGCTAAGTCTAAGTAAAACGGGTGATAATTCAGATAAAATACATGACAAAGTTATGGTTCTTGTCATACAACATTGTGTTATGATATTGAACCTGTGTGCCATGTTTCAAAACTTTTTTGACAATTCGTTTTTGAGAAATGAGGAAGAACAAAATTTTTACCCAAAAACTGTAACCAAAATGTCAAAGCGCGTAGACGGATGGACGGACGGACGGACGGGACGGACGGACGGACAGACAGATGGAATCGACAAACTATAAGCCTGGATTTGCTACTAATCCGGCTTCAATCTGCTTGCATTCTACTTGAATGTAGCTTGACAAATTAATTAAGTTGTATCTATTATTCGAGTGTCTTATTACGTAAAAAGATGTCTGTTCAGCTTTGAAATCATTTTATGAGATTATTAAAAGGTATTATGGAAGATCCGCCGCTCCATTATCAGTTCAGTTTTACCCTCAAGACTTACCTTCAACGCTTATTTCAGGACCATGTTCGTGTCTTCTTAAGATACTTACAAGAGACCTGCCTAGGATCTCCAGGATGTTTCATACTATGCTTAGTTGTAAAATGGAATTTCGGACGAAACCTCTCTAAATGTATCTTTATTATCTTAAGTTCGTCATACCTTGACGCCTTTTAATGCAGATTTGACGGTTTTGGAATGCATCCACTTAGCGGTGTTCATGTGTGAATTTGTGATTTGCTGAGGAGTTTGGTCAGCTATGCTATATAGTTTATCAGATACCTCATGCAGTATAGCAGCTATAACATGTAGTATATCAGATATATCAGATATTACATTAGTTATAGCATGTAATATAGCTGCCATAACATGTAATATATCAACTATATCATGTAGTGCATCGGATATGTCATGTAGAACATCAAATACACCATGTAGTATATCAGCTATATCATGAAATATTTAAGATATAACGAGTAGTTTATCAGCTATATCGTGTATTATATTTGCTATATCGTGTTGTATATCAGCTATATCATGTAGTATATAAGTTATATCGTGTTGTATATCAGCTATATCATGTAGTATTTCAGCTGTAGTATGTAGTAGATCAGCTATATCATGTAATATATCAGTTATATCGTCATGATGTATATCAGCTATATCCTGTAATATATCAGTTATATCGTGTAGTATATCAGCCATATCATGTAGTATATCAGCTATATCGTGTAGTATATCAGCTATATCATGTAGTATATCAGCTATATCGAGTTTTATATCAGCTATATCATGTAGTATATCAGCTATACCATGTAGTATATCATCTATACCATGTAGTATATCAGCTATATCATGTAGTATGTCAGCTATATCGTGTTGTATATCAGCTATATCATGTAGTATATCAGTTATATCGTGTAGTATATCAGCTACATCGTCATGTAGTATATCAGATATATCCTGTAGTATATCAGCTATATCCTGTAGTATATCAGCTATATCCTGTAGTATATCTGCTATATCATGTAGTATATCAGTTATATCTTGTAGTACATCAGCTATATCATGTAGTATATCAGCTACATCGTCATATAGTATATCAGCTATATCCTGGTGTATATCAGCTATATCGTGCAGTATATAAGCTATAGCATGTAGTATATCAGTTATCTCATGTAGTATATCAGCTATATCCTGTAATATATCAGTTACATCATGCATTAGATCAGCTATATTATGTAGTTTATCAGTTATATCATGTAGTATATCAGCTATGTCATGTAGTATATCAGCTATTTCGTGCATTATATCAGATATAGCATGTAGTATATCAGCTATATCCTGTAGTATATCAGTTATATCGTGTTGTATATCAGCTATATCATGTAGTATTTCAGCTATAGTATGTAGTAGATCAGCTGTATCATGTAATATATCAGCTACATCGTCATGATGTGTATCAGTTATATCCTGTAATATATCCTGTGTAGTATATTAGCAATATCATGCAGTATATCAGCTATATCATGTAGTATATCAGCTATATCGAGTTGTATATCAGCTATATCATGTGTTATATCAGCTATATCGTGTTGTATATCAGCTATATCATGCAGTATATAAGCTACATCGTCATATAGTATATCAGCTATATCCTGGTGTATATCAGCTATATCGTGCAGTATATAAGCTATAGCATGTAGTATATCAGTTATCTCATGTAGTATATCAGCTATATCCTGTAATATATCAGTTACATCATGCATAAGATTAGCAATATTATGTAGTTTATCAGTTATATCATCTAGTATATCAGCTATATCGAGTTGTATATCAGCTATATCATGTGTTATATCAGCTATATCGTGTTGTATATCGGCTAAATCATGTAGTATATCAGCTATATCGTGTTGTATATCAGCTATATCATGCAGTATATCAGTTATATCGTGTAGTATATCAGCTACATCGTCATGTAGTATATCAGCTCCATCGTGTTGTATATCAGCTCTATCCTGTAGTATATCAGCTATATCCTGTATTATATCTGATATATCATGTAGTATATCAGTTATATCATGTAGTATATCAGCTATATCCTGTAGTATATCAGCTACATCGTCATGTAGTATATCAGCTATATCATCTAGTATATCAGCTCTATCCTGTAGTATATCAGCTATATCCTGTAGTATATCTGCTATATCATGTAGTATATCAGCTCTATCCTGTAGTATATCTGCTATATCCTGTAGTATATCAGTTATATCGTGTAGTACATAAGCTATATCATGCAGTATCTCAGCTATATCGTGTTTTATATCAGCTATATCGTGTTGTACATCAGCTATATCGTGTAGTACATCACCTATATCGTGTAGTATATCAGCTATATCGTGTTGTATATCAGCTATATCGTGTAGTATATCAGCTATATCGTGTTGTATATCAGTTCTATCCTGTAGTATATCAGCTATATCGTGTTATATATCAGCTATATCGTGTAGTATATCAGCTATATCGTGTTGTATATCAGCTCTATCCTGTAGTATATCTGCTATATCATGTAGTACATCAGTTATATCGTGTAGTACATAAGCTATATCCTGTAGTATATCAGCTATATCATGTAGTATATCAGCTATATCGTGTTGTATATCAGCTATATCGTGTAGTATATCAGCTCTATCCTGTAGAATATCTGCTATATCATGTAGTATATCAGTTATATCGTTTAGTAAATAAGCTATATCGTGTAGTCTATCAGCTATATCGTGTAGTATTTCAGCTATATCTTGTTGTATATCAACTATATCATGTAGTATATCAGCTATATCGTGTTGTATATCAGCTATGTCGTGCAGTACATCAGCTATATCGTGCAGTACATCAGCTATATCGTGTAGTATATCAGCTATATCGTGTTGTATACCAGCTATATCGTGTAGTATATCAGCTATATCGTGTAGTATATCAGCTCTATCCCTGTAGTATATCTGCTATATCATGTAGTATATCAGCGCTATCCTGTAGTATATCTGCTATATCATGTATTATATCAGTTATATCGTGTAGTACATAAGCTATATCGTGTAGTATATCAGCCTTATCCCTGTAGTATATCTGCTATATAGCTGATGTACTGCACGATATAGCTGATGTACTGCACGATATAGCTGATATACAACACGATATAGCTGATATACTACACGATATAGCTGACTTACAACACGACATAGCTGACATACTACACGACATAGCTGACATACACGATATAGCTGATATACTAAACGATATAGCTTATGTACTACACGATATAACTGATATACTACATGATATAGCAGATATGCTACAGGATAGAGCTGATATTCTACATGATATAGCAGATATACTACAGGATAGCGCTGATATACTACAGAGATAAGGCTGATATACTACACGATATAGCTTATTTACTACACAATATAACTGATATAATAGATGATATAGCAGATATACTACAGGAGAGAGCTGATATACTACATGATATAGCAGATATACTACATGATATAGCAGATATACTACAGGATAGCGCTGATATACTACATGATATAGCAGATATACTACAGGAATAGAGCTGATATACTACACGATATAGCTGATATACTACACGATATAGCTGGTATACAACACGATATAGCTGATATACTACATGATATAGCAGATATGCTACAGGATAGAGCTCTAGTACATCTAGTATATCAGCTATATCATGTAGTATATCAGCTATATCGTGTTGTATATCAGCTATATCGTGTGGTATATCAGCTATATCATGTAGTATATCAGCTATATCATGCAGTATATCAGCTATATCGTGCAGTACATCAGCTATATCATGTAGTATATCAGCTATATCGTGTTGTATATCAGCTATATCATGTAGTATATCAGCTATATCGTGGTGTATATCAGCTATATCATGTAGTATATCAGTTATATCATGTAGTATATCAGCTATATCGTGTTGTATATCAGCTCTATCCTGTAGTATATCTTCTATATCATGTAGTATATCAGTTATATCGTGTAGTACATAAGCTATATCATGTAATATATCAGCTACATCGTCATGTAGTATATCAGCTATATCCTGGTGTATATCAGCTATATCGTGCAGTATATAAGCTATAGCATGTAGTATATCCGTTATCTGGTGTAGTATATCAGCTATAATTTGTAATATATCAGTTACATCATGCATTAGATCAGTTATATTATATAGTTTATCAGTTATATCATGTAGTATATCAGCCATGTCATGTAGTATATCAGCTATTTCGTGCAGTATATCAGGTATAGCATGTAGTATATTCGTTATCTCATGTAGTATATCAGCTATATCCTGTAGTATATCCGTTATCTCATTTAGTATATCAGTTATATCATGTAGTATATCAGCTGTATAAAAAATGTCAGTTCAGAGGTACGAACGAGTACGTAAACAATAAGACTTGCGGAAAGGTGCATACTGATAAACCTTTAATATATAAATATTATTTTGCATGGGTGTGTCGTGAACAGATAGTAAATGATTGAAATTAGCAATTTAGTTCAATCAATTTTTAATTGTCGACACCCATCTAGGATTTCACGACAGTAGCTTTAAATAATTGTTATCTACATATAATCTGATACTATACGCGTTATCTTTAACAAAACAATTCAGTTGGTTAAAGGATTTCTGTTATAATATTATTAGACAAGGGCGTAGCTGTTTTTGCAGAAGCATTAGCGATCAATATTAGAACTAAACAGTCGCTAAAGGGACACACAGCAATTTTCTTTTCTCAACTCGCGGCATATTTGCAAATCATTTGAATAGTTCAGAGCAAATTGTTATGGCATATTAATTAATTTTTATTATAATTATGAATATGTGATATATGTACATTTAAAATCGATTTAAGCTAACCAGTAGGCCGTGTTGCCTATTGACCGTTCCAAGTCGGTAACCCTGTCTTCACCACTCGTTGTGTTGTGCATTGTCCTTTTCATTGTATATTTAATTTGCTCCTTGTTGTGGTGCGGTGCGGACCTACGGTGTCTTTGCGTGTGGGTGCTGTGATTAATATAGGACCATTTTTTTAGCCTCGTCCGTCAGATGGGGACGTAAACCGGGCGATCCCGTGTATCGGTCTATCCTCCGAGCACGTTAAAGAACCATAGGATTCTATTCAATAATAAGAATAGGGCACGGTTCCCGGATTCCTATGTATCCTTCCACTCTCTCTCTCTGGGGAGGTTCTAAATAACATATACTGTGTTGATGAGCCGTTAAACAACATTCAATTCATTCTAATTTTTATAACGAAGACATTACGAAGGAAAAATAAAATCTCTAAAATGTATGGCCTGTTATTTGTTTATATGTAAGCATGTTTAACATCCAAATGATGGATTAAAGAATCGAGGTGTGTATTTCAACGCTTTTTATTGCACCTCGCACAAAATCCTAAGAATTTCATTGGATTAGAGCGGTCACATGGTGACCCTCTATTATTCTGTAGAGGGTCAGTAGATTTCATAGAGGGTCACTAAAACAATATGGACTACAATTCCGATTCAAAGTTTAGATCATTTGCAAATAGTTCTTAAAGACGTTAGTAACACACATGATAAGTAAATTAATAATGTTTTTAAACTGTATCGGTCGTGACGTCAGCGTCATGACGTCAAATTGCGCGAACATCTTAATGACGTTGACGCTCCATTAAAATGGTTAAATATCAGTGTTTGCCTTAAAAAAGTTGCTCGATGCAATAAATCAATTATTGGGTTTGTTACTGACCCCCTACAGAAATATGTGGGGTCAGTCAGATATATAGGGGGACTCGGCTATTGCCTCGCCCCCTGTACATCTTACTGACTCCACATATTTCTGTAGGGGGTCAGTAACAAACCCAATAACTAATAATAAATACTTAAAGAGTATGATAGTGGAGCTTTGGAAACGACCGAACACGATAAATACGAAAGGTTGTCGTGTGCCCCTTTTATATTAAACAGATGTGCATTGCTTTGAATAAACTTGTTTAACAAAACAAATCTGGCGTAATTATGTGCGATACGTGACAATTAATAGCCTGTATAGTGATATAATCAATCATGCATATTGATGATATGGATATTATTGTTGTATATCGAGCACGTATTCCATATTGCCCCGAATGAAATATGTCAACTTTCTTCTGAAATTACACCCACAATGTTTGTGTAACTTGCTAAAATTAATGATGTCTCTAAAAAATGTTATCCAATCCCATTTCTCGTTAAGGGAACTCGACGTACATTATAACTATGAAATATGTATCATATAACACGGTTTCTATGCGCGTAATAAAGTCATCTTAATTTATAGTAACGTCAAATGCGTTACAGTCACCGAACTTAAAAATGGCCCTTTACGTCATAGTGTTATATGAAAAACAGAACAATATAATTATATTCGTGACATAATGTAGGCAAATATTCAGACAAGTCGATATAAAAGTCGAATAGGAAATGTAGCATTCAAGGACCACAGTCAACCACAAACACACACAGGAACAAACAGCAACTACACATATTAATACAAGGCAAGATATGAAATCTCAAACATAAACGAGTTGACAATATACAGCCTTGGAACGGTCACTGGGTTCAAACCAAGTTCTAGGGTGCACCAAACCTAACTCTTACCCTATTGTCATCCCAATAAAAAAAGGGACAGTGTAAATAAAGGATATCGCCGTTCGGTTATATTATCTAACAAACAAGGCTGTATTAGGCAATGTAAGGAAAACACATAAATGAGTATGTATTTATAATATAAAAAATCATAGAAAGCCACAAAGCAAGTACTCAGTGACTTGGCAGAAGCCAGAGCAACAAGAGAACAAACCAAAGAGAACAAACCGTTAAGGGTACGTCAAGACAAGATTTAGGGCAAACACCAAACGCTACCGTTCTATGAGGATTTAGGTCGACGTCATCATAGACTCCATGATATGTCTGGTCATCGCACAATCAAAGAGGAAAGCATAGTGGTGAAGAACTCTTTCGATAAACTTTTTAACAAGATCAATAAAGATTGTATGAAAGTCAGTATGACCAAGGATCTTACAAAGATGATAAATCACATCACCATAGAAGTCAGAGTGGGATAGTTATTGTCGCAAAATAGTTCGTATATTACTTTTATATTTTAAAAGTAGATCAGGTTTACAATAAAACCAATTTGCAAAGGTTTTTCGAAGTTTATGGTAACAGTAGCCCTGCTTGAGTAGCTCTATAGTTATACAAATATTAAAGTCCTCAACTCAACTCAACTAAAAGCTCTCGAAAAAACAAATAAGAAACTTAGACCCCATAAGAAGTAGCTTGGGGGAACATCCCCCTCTATGCGGGGATAATTAACAATATTAAAATTAAAATCTTACCATAGATTTTACTTATTATTTTAATAGAGAGATGTAAATCAAGAATAGATGCGACATTATCAGAAATGTTAGCTTTGTTAACCATAGCTGAAAAGAAAATGTGTCATTAATGGCTTCAATTAAATCAGCCTGAGAAATGGATGAAACACTCAACATGAAACCTCTTTCATAGCAATACAAGAAAAAATCTGTGACACGAGGTGCAGAGTTTGTACACATAGGGATACCAGCAATGACACGAGGTGCACAGTTCGTACACAAAGGGATACCAGCAATGACACGAGGTGCACAGTTCGTACACACAGGGATACCAGCAATGACACGAGGTGCACAGTTCGTACACATAGGGATACCAGCAATGACACGAGGTGCACAGTTCGTACACATAGGGATACCAGCAATGACACGAGGTGCACAATTCGTACACATAGGGGTACCAGCAATTTGCCTTTAAACGGTGGTTCCACACCGGACGAAAATATATCTAATAGGAAAATGAGTGCTTCACAAACTTCTTGGCAAGTCCACATAGTGTAATTGTCTAAACTGCCGTTAGTTAAATACGCTTTAACAGTGTTACAGGCCAAAAAAGTAGTGTTTCTCTAGCGAACGTTTTTATTTTGCATGAGAGCAATACGCTTGTCTTTGATAAGGTGATGTGGTAAGGTTGAATGTAGTGTTGAGAGGTCATAAGTACTAATATATTTAACTTGTCGCTTAAAATTATTGCAAATTTCATCAAGAACGTTTCTTAAATTTTTAATTGACCAAAAATAAATTAATCCCAGAGTTATCATAAGCTTTAGCACAATATTGTTTAATGTGATCCTTACGGCAGTAAGACAAGAAGTTAACAGTTTGGAGATGTTTGTAGTGGTGCAGGCACAATGATTCAAAATAAAGCGGACTTTATAAGGCTATTAATGTAATTAAGGAATCCAGTCTATTTTGCCTTTCATCTACCCAAGCCTTGAAAGTAGTATACCGAGTGATATGCGTGGAAACGACAACATCCTCAGTAGATTGAACTGGAGTATACGAATTAGTGCTCCCGAGTTCCAGAGCTAAAACATTGACGTAATGTAGGCGTCAAACAATAATTACATTATTAGTTGCTTTATCAGCAGCAACTAAAACAAATGTATTATGACATTTTTGAATTCCCGATTTTAAATTAATTACGAAACGAAAACCTACGTCTCGGAGGAAGTAAAGACGGGTTAGCATTATCAAAGTTAATACGGGTATCTATAATTTTAAGAAATGACTTTTTCAAAGCAGAAAGGGCGGGATAGCTACTTTAATAATTTACTAATTTATACCAAAGAAAGAAAGATACAAATATCGGACAGGGAAAGCAGCATTCAAGGACGACAGTCAACCACAAAACACAAAAACAAACACGCAAACAGACAAACGAGAAGGCAAAAGTAATAAAAAATGCAAACGACGTCACAAACACAAAAGGGATACCGCCTTGGAACGGTCAGTGGCAACAAAGGCCACTGGGGGTTTAAACCGGTTTTAGGGTGCACCAAACCTCACACTTACCCTACCGTCATCCTATTAAAACAGGACGGTGTAAATAAAGAAATCCCCGCCATGATCTAATCTCTAACCAACAAGGCAGCATAAATAGGCAATAAGTAAAACACAAATATGCTCGTATAAATATAATACAAAAAAACAATAGCCTAGAAAATGGCGGTTCCCTATTCGTTTTTGGAACAACCTTTAAATGGCCATACTTTCTTTGTTTATTATCCTTTTTTTATAATTATTTCACCCATTTCCAAGTTTGTCTGAACTCTCAATGATAAGGCGTAATTGAATATAAGTCTTCATTCCAATCGGTGGATAAAAATAGAGTATCTGATATTATTTCATGTAAAACAACAAAATAATATATAACTGAACTAAAGGCTCGTCTGAAGGTCACACTCGATATAGCTAAACAACAAGCAGATAAAGCCAGATTGAAGCAGAAGAAATAATATGACAGGAAGGAAACATCAGCAAAAGTGTCAGTAGGTGACAAAGTTTTAGTGAACATTTTAGCACACGAAGGGAAACATAAGATTGCCGATAAATTTGAAGAAGATACATACGAAGTTATAGACCAACCAAGAGATGAAATACCAGTGTTTAAGGTTAGATCTTCAACGGGAGTGGAACAGATTCTTCACAGGTATTACTTACTACCACTGGTAACAGTTGACAGAGGAAGATGAGAAAGTGATACAGTCGCAGAGACTTGTACCAAAGAAGAGAACCTCGATTAGAAAGGATGCATCCAGTGAAAATGGTATTAACGCATTAGTACCTAAAGAAATAGTAGGAGAAGATACGAAGAAGGAATCGAAAAGTGACGTCACAGAGCAGGAAGAGTCAGATAAGTCAGTGGATGAGTATGCTATACTAGTATACACTGATGGGGACGCCCATGAACCTGAAGTTAGGAATAGAATAGAAAGCAAAGAAGTAGATGTTGGAATACACAGGATCCAGGAGTAGATGGAGAAGAAACAGTGACAGAAGGTAAAAGTGTAAAAAAACTAGGTAGTCAAATAGACAACCGAGGGAATGCAAATAAAGAAACAATTGAAACAGAAGATTTAGAACAAGAACGGTTGGAACCTAATGACTTTGAAATCAATAAAAAAATGAAGCAGAAGATAATAGACGAGCTGAACATGGGGATCAAAAAGATGAAAAAGAAACCATGGTTAAAGAACTTCAAAGGGAATATCTCAATGATGATAATCTCGTATAAGCCATGATAGTACTTTGACATCTCTATCTCCATTTCTTGTCCATCCATCGGCTGGCCATAGGTTCACTGCTGCTGCTTTTCATGCAACGCTTTATTCCCCACAAGTCTTTCATATGGGAAAAAGTTGAACCCATATCGCTATGGAATGGGAGGAAATGTGATGCTTATGTGATATCGCTATGGAATGGGAAAATGGGATGTGTATGTGATATCGCTATGAAATGGGGAAATGTGATGCTTATGTGATATCGCTATGGAATGTTTTCGCCATTCAGCACTTCTGCACTTTGATTGAAAATAGAAACTTGAAACTTGAAACTTGTCATACACATTATCGTTGGGTCTCTTGTTTGGTGAGACGTGGAGTCATATGACCTTGACATTTTAAAGAAACTGACCTGCCAAATAACGGCAAAAGTGCACTACAAAACAGTTGATCAAAACTCTGTCCAGGTGTTCAGGTCATAAAATAATATATATGTGCCGATTAAAAGTATAGGTTTATACAGGGGTTCTTACAATACCCGTGATTGTATATGCATAAAATGAATTATGAGTTGGTAACTCTTAATTCGACGCTTTATTTTTTGTTTTTTTTTCTTCTGGTTAAAGCTGTTTATAGTGTGTCATATAGAGTTTAGATTCTCAAAATATTGAGTTATATATATACCTTGTCATCAGTAGGGTTAGACATGGTGTACATTTGTTATAAAATTTGGCTGTTGTTGGCGTGATAGCTAATTTAATGTTATCAAACTATTTAAACAGCAAGATTAAACTTAAAAAAGATCCGACAGCGAAATTTTTCCCGCAAAAATTGTCAAATACCTCAACAGTAGGAGGTCTACGATTAAAACATATGGTAAACAAGTCACACGTTGCTCACCTTTCTTACTTTCAAGAGTATAAGACTCGTTCATGGGTATCCGGTGAAGATAGGAAATTCCAACACGAGGAATAACTGTTTTAACCGAAACCGATTGATTATTTTTCTTGCATATCATTTACAGTTTGAGTGTTCACGACGCCAACTACTAACGTTGTGCATATTTATTTACACAATGACGTCATGCAATGTCATTGTGGATATCAACGTGCGACCTTTATCTTTCCCCATGTGTAAGATCATGCTTTTCATGTAAAACGTGGATATGAAAGAAAGAACATTTAACATGCATGATCTGGCCTGGAATTCACTAACCATTCTACCGTTTATAGGCAAATTGTTGGTACATGTATCCCTATGGGTACGAACTGTGCACCCCTTGTCGCAAATGTATGTTTATATTGCTATGAACGAGATTCCATATTGGGTCTTTAACCAGACCCAGATACCCAGGCAGATGTTATTGAAGCCTTAATTGACACCTCTCAGTATCTGGATGACATATTAACATTGACAACTCTTTCTTTTCTACTATGGTTAATAATATATACCCTAAAGAACTTCAACTTAACAAAGCTAATATTTCTGATACTAACACTCTTCCTTTCTCGATTTAAATCTCTCCATTGAAAATGGGTAAATAATTAGCAAAATCTATGACACGAGAGGTGATTTTAATTTTGATATTGTTAATTATCCCCATTTATATGGGGATGTTCCCCGAGCAACTTCTTATGGGGTCTATGTGTCTCAACTTATTCGTTCTTCCAGAGCTTGTACCTGAGTTGAGGACTTTAATATTCGTTATCTTTGTATAACTAAAAAGCTACTCCATCGGGGCTACCGTTACCATAAACTTCGTAAAACCTTTGCAAAGTTTTATTGTCGTAACCCTGATCTTCTTTCCAAATATAAAAATAATTTAAGAACTCTTCTGCGACAAGGACCACCACCTGACGTGGTTGACGAATGGTGACGTGACTTATAAACTTCGTAAGCTCCTTGGTCATGATCACTTTCATACTATTTTGATAAACTTGTTAAAAGATTTATTAAAAGAAGTTATGAGTCTATCATTTTGCAATGCATTGCATGCTTGGTGGTGGATCCATTTACAGTTCACCACTATGCTTTCCTCTTTAATTGTGCGATGACCAGACAGGCTTTGTGACCCTGTGATGACATCTACCTAAATCCCAAAAGGACGGTGACGTTGGATGTTTGTCTGCAATCTTGTCTTGTCGTGCGTGCACCAAACCTCACACTTACCCTACTGTCTTCCCAATAAAACGGGACAGTGTAAATAAAGAAATCCCCGCAATGAATTATTCTCTAACCAACAAAGCAGCATTAATAGGCGATATAAGTAAAACACAAAGATGCTCGTTTACATATAAATACAAACAAATAGCCTAGAAAGCCACAAAAAAGGTACTCAATGGCTTGGCAGAAGCCAGAGTAACAAGAGAATAAATCATTGAGGCATAAAACCTGGTTTAAAGCCCCAGCGCCCTTTTTTGCCACTGACCGTTCAAAGGGGGTAGTCCTATTGTCAACCATTTTGTGTTTGTGACATCATATGCCTTTATTCCTTAATAACATTGCCATTCATGTTTGTCATTTTGCGCGTTTTTGGGTTTACTGTGTTCTGTGAAAGCTGCATTTCCTGTTCGACTTATATACTTATTTTTATTTCAAACTATTCTTAGACTTGAGCTCAAGTATTCAAATTTCATTCACAAATATTCCCATGACATTCAAAGATCAACAATCGCATGAAGTTGCTATTTATTAGTATTTATCATATTTATACATAAAAGCTTGTTATGAACGATTCTATTTTAAACTTATAGAAATATTTGTGACTGCAATTTGCATACGCGAGCTTACGTCTAAGCATATTCTCAAGAATTTGCAACTGTTTAAAGGGGGTACATCAGGATTTTTCTAGAAACATCTAAAATTATAAAATTGTTCCAGTTCATGTTAAAACATTTATATCAATCAAAATATGATGTTAGAACCATTTTGTTAATGTTTAAACTTTGAAAACACCATATAGCTAGGACGGAATCGGGCGTAAAATGCTGAATTAACCCTGGTGCGTCACCTAGGATAGCATGTATTACTGTGCAGAATGAATTTCTTTGCAAATAAGGGATCATTTTTAGACTCATTCATTATGTTTAGGCCATGTAAAACAGAAAATATTAATATTTGTCAATTTTAAGTCGGACACCTAGACCCCCATCAAAATCCTGATGTACTCCCTTTAATGTGTGTGTCCAATGTTTAGAAAGTTGTAAGTGACCTATTGGGTATCTACTATTTCGTTTGTAATGATATAAATTAAGATTATGTCCCATTTTGTAATTTCACTGAGATTGCATTTGCAAAAGAAAAAAAGGGAGAAAACTCCATTCATCATCATTATTTTAAATGCAACTTTCAGTAAATTATGTTTACACATTTATCTAGGTAAATATACTGAATAAAAAATACAAATATGATGAAAATATATATTGCTCGATACTCAGTTTATATCATTCTCAAGGTCATGTATATATTGATTTATTCACATATTTATCAAGAATGTATTTACTGCTCAAAAGTAGTAAGCCTAGATAAATGTGTTAACACATTACATTGAAGTTGCATGTGAAACAATGTAACAGATTATTTGAGTTCTAATGTTTTTTTCTTCTTTAAAAAACGTAATCATTGACGTAATCATTGGCGTAATCATTGACTTGTCAATCTTATCAAAAGAACCTGAATATGAGATAACTAGAAAATTTAAAAGTGTTAAAAAGTGTGACAAAAATTCAAACTGAGTTCAGTTTCTTTGACCTTTTTTTTTGGCATTTGTTTAATACCGGTTTATTTGAATGGGTTCGTGAATGATCTCTTTGTGGACAAAGTGTTTATTTTATTCAGTTTGATAATAAAGGAATTGGATTTGAAGGACAAACTAAAAATAGTTAAACTAGATTTTGACCGGTTCATGCAATCTGTTATACTCTTAATGTGTGGTCTGTATGTTTAACCGTGGTCGAAGTGTTTTAATCTTTAAATGCCTTCTTATCTATAATAGATTTATGAGTTTACCTTGTACTGTTATATGCATACAGCGGGGAGAAGAAAATACAGGAAACAGTGATACAAAGTGTCACAGGCCAGTCAGAAAAGTTAAATAAGAAAAAGGTAAGGGAATGAATAAGATAAAAATAAACGAAGAGTGTATAGATGTTAGAATCTTTTTACTTGTAATTGTCAACAATCAAAGCATATTTATCATGAACGATTTGAGCACTAGATAAACTAGTCAGCATGAGACAAAATGACATGTTTTTAATTGTGGCATCTGTGTTGTATAATGTTATAATATGAATATGATAGGCATCTGAAATAGTATGAGTAATGGATCACTAAATCGAATGCTTCATGATTAGAATTTGAGGAATTGGGAAAAGATCACGGTTATTATATGAAGAATTGGTAAATTATCATAGTTATGAACAAAACCACAACTTAATGATAATATAATAGCAACTGGAGCATCTGTGAAGGTAATCTCAGTAATTTACATTAGAAGAAAGGGTTTAATGTTATATGTTTATGAAATCTGATTAGTAATTCATGAGAATAAGAGCAGTGGAACAGACTTATTCAAACTCTTTAGAAATGCTTCAGTTAAAGTTTCATCAACTCTGTTTAATGATTGAAGAGGTGTTGCTTATTTTAAAATCAGACAGCCTTGAGGCTCAGGCAATTATGCATTAACCATCGTATATTTTGCTTTAAAGAGACACACGGCAATATTGAAGTGTTCATCAAGTACTGAAATCAGTAGCTCAATTTATGTATCCTGTGTCATTTTGACTGAAACCTGCTTGCATATAATTAAATAAATTTTTGAGTTTTCATTTTTCATCTTATTCTACCGTATGTTTAAATATACTATTGATGTAATAACAATATAATCAACAATTAATAATATACAAACACAATTTGCTTTATACTATTCTTATAATTAATAATATGAAATAGGCACTACCTATGTAACGGACAAAGCACTTTGATAGAATGTACACTTTTTACAGTTACATGTCTTAAATATTTACCCATCTCTATTTTAAGGTGAGAACTAACTATAAATTTGATCAGATCTTAATCTTAAAGTCTAGAAATAGTTATAGATATGACTTAACGCAAAATATATAAACATATATATTTCTAAGGCCTAATAAAATAATACTCATTTTACTGCTACATTGTTGGATTACAACAGGTAGGAAGGTCAGTTTTTGTTTTATTTTTTGTTATCCGTATGAATAAGACTTTAAACTCGAGAACAATAAGATAGGAATATATTTGAGTGCAGACTTTATTTGATATTTTTCTTTGCACAGAAAAGATGCAGAAGCATTTTTGGCGCATTTTTATTTGTGAGTGTACTTGAATTTTCGGGCGCTAACAAACTGACCAGTTGTCGGAAAAATTAGATTCGTTTTATTCTCATAAAAAAGAGTTGTCGGCAGCGTTTTAAAGGAGTTGGTCCGGTCACGGTAAACACAGTTATTATTTTATATGGCCTAAGTTTTAAATGTCAGTCTCGTGTTAGAAAAGTGTCAGTCGGTACTGTAGATAATGTAAATGAATCTAGCAACATGTTCATTATTTATTCTTTTTTATGGGAAGTGGTGTATGTGGATGGTGTGTGGGGATACATGGGGTCTGTTTTAACTTGAATCCATAATTAAGTCCAATGGCATGTAAGTTGGAATATCAACCTTATATTTGTTGGCACAAATATCCATCAAAATACTTAGAATTTGTCTCTGTTTAATGAATGAGACTCATAGGTAGTGGTAGGTAGGTAGTCGAGGCCTTTTCACTCTTCTTCGCAGTGGTCTGTATAAGGCCCCTTCTCACCCATTATTCGCAGTGGTCTGTATAAGGCCCCTTCTCACCCATTTTTTTTTTAAAATCATGCAGTTTTCCCCATTTTTTAAACTTAATTAACTCTGAAAAATTCATTTCCCAGTCATGGATCCCCAGTAATGGATCTTTTCCACAAATTAGGCCAAAAGGCCCATTTCCAAAACTAGTAAAAAGACCCTGGTAGTGAGGAGGGAAGTGGGTGGGGGTGGGGGGGGGGGGGGGGAGGGGTGCAAGTTGTCTTTTCTTTTAAGCTGTTATTGGTGAAATTTCATTTTTGTTATCTGTTTAGTGTTATTGAGAATATTTATTTAATCTTTGTTACCTGTTATCATCAAATTCTAACCCCACTCCCCATCCATTCCATACACAGTTAATTATTAATTGTATCAATGTACTTTGTCCGTTATCTATGCAGTGCCTGTTTCATATCAAAACAATATTGTTAATTTAACTTGCTTTTAATGTAAACTAACCTTTTCCTTATTTTATGTATGAGCTCTTTACTAGAAACACATATTTTGTTCTATCATATACTAAAACAAACTGTTCCTAATCACCATTGCTGTTATCATGTTTTGATATAAGGGGCCGAAATTTTACCCATTCCGTTTCAAACAAAGTATTTTCCCCATATTATTGCAGTAAAACACACCTACTCGGAACCCATTTAAAATTCGACGGAGAATCCGGAAATCTCGCCGTGTTTTGAACGTGTCCCTTTTAAACAGTCAAAGAGAATAGCCTCCCTTTACAAATACATTTGTTCCCTCTCGGTCAATTGTCCTGGGATCGATCGAGATTTTGCGAATGTGTATTTTAAAAATAACGCTAATTACGTTGTACCAAAATCGACAGAAATCCTGCAAAAACATGTAAGCATTCTTTAAAATTCATAATTTTTGTTCATAATAGAACGCCGGTAAGTTACTTTTTGCTCAACTGTTAATCACGTCTTTGTGACTTCGCCGCGAGACAGGAAGCTGGTCAAAAACGAGACCGGAAGCTTCAAAAAGGGGGAATGGCGGGTGTCCGCCATCTTGGAGACGAAATTGAAGTTGGACGCATTATGAAAATGAAAATTAGTAGCGTTAGTTATCGAGTATTTACCATATTCATTCGCATGCATACGTGTACATACGTGTAACCTATAGTCGGGCTTCGCCCGTATTATGCAGGTTATGTAGAAAAACAAACGGACACCGTGAGTTTTAAAAAAAGCAACATTGCCGTATGTCCCTTTAATAATATTCGGAAATTTCGTTATTTTTTGTTGATGACGTAACTATAGCCTGCAATCTTTAACATTACAACAGAAACATGAAATCCATACAAAATGTACGTATTTATATTGACACTATCTCACAAAGGTTTAAGTATAGAAACAGGGAAATAAAAAATTAAACTGAAATTTCTCTTGCGTTAAAACGATCAAGGTAAAATCAGATGCGGATATAGGCGTTATAGCAATATAAACTCGTTCGTTCGGTTAAATGATTGTATATTTGAATGTCTAACTGATCAATGTTTTTACATAGTAAAGATACAAGTTTACAATTTACCTGCGCTAATTGGGAATTATTTACTGGCCCATCCGTCTAAATCGGTAACTTCACCTAATTGCATAACTGCAACGTCTGCTGCAGGAACATTTGAAATAAACAAGCAGGTGTGCGGTAAACCATTAGCACCTGGGGGTGCGCGATAACAGCATCATTGATACTCATGTCGGTATCTAATAAATGAATAATGCAATATGTTGATATCTTCGACAATTACGTGTGTGTTTCCGGTGGTGCGAAAACGTTCTTTGGCACGGGTTACAGTCAGAGAGGTTAGTTGAAAGTAAAACGGTTAACAAAAAAAAAAAAAGTGAAGAAAATCTCCAGATAGGTTCCTCTCATCAGAGTTGCTTCTCCCATGACCCTGAAGATTGGCAACAAATACTGACTGTAATCTGTGTCAAAAGAACACCTTCGTTGCTTTCTTCATCGGGCATATAGTGTTATCACCGTGTTGTAGCATGGTCACTGAAAATTCTCTTTGTAATAGCACGGGTGTAAATCGTTTAAGTAATATATAGAGTATGGTTTCATCTCGTTGGTTTATTTAAACATTGAGTTAGGCGTAGAGCTGAAATGGACATGCTACAACACAAATAGAGTATGGTTTCATACGTCCATCTCGATGTTTAAATTAACCAACTCAATGAAACCATACCCTATATATTACTTGTACAGGACGTACAGGTCTAACATTTGAATTTACCATATATTTTGAATATAATATGGTGTAAATGACTTAAATTAACCACACATGTTACAACTCATAATGAATTGCCTTGTAAATAAGGGACCATTTTAGACTCAGCCATTATGTTCCATAACCACTTGATGGATTTTCAACAAACTTTGTAAGAGGCATTAGTATGAAGTGGAGATGCGCATATCGTCGTGGGGTTCCGGTTCAATGCTTTTTGATGGAGTTCTGCTGGCCCCTTGAACATTTTCTCAGAAAAATCTTGTCCGCACTATTTCTTCATATCGCCTTGATGGATTTTCACCAAACTTTGTAAAAAGCATCAGTATGAATTATGAAGTGGAGATTCTCATATCATCGTTGAGCACGCGTTCGATCACCTTGAATGATAGTTCTAGTTTGGTTCTAATAACATAATATATGCAAAACAAGACGTCCAAGAGGGCCTGTAGACGCTCTACTTGTATGATGTGATTCAAAAACATAAAATGATAGAGGCCAACCCAAGAAAAATGTTTCCTATATATAACTCTATGTAAACTTTGGGTTATCGTGGCGGCCATTTTTAATAATTTTGATTATTTGACGATAATGAAAAACACAAACTTGATAGAATTGAATTGAATTGGATTTTATAGTCGCACCAACAGCTAAGGTCATATGGCGACTTTCCAGCTTCCATTGGTGGAGGAAGACCCAAGGTGCCCCTCCGGGCAATTTTCGTGCACGGGCGGGCACCTGGGTAGAACCACTGACGTTCCGCAAGCCAGCTGGATAGCTTCCTCACATAAAGATTCCTAGGCCCCTGAGAGATCGAACCTACAGCGATGAGGGGCAAGTGATTTCAAGTCAGAGACGTTAACCACTCGGCCACGGACGCCCCTTACTTGGTTATATGAAGTGTTGTCTTTGGTGAACACCATTTAAGCACAAATTTAAGTTTCATCAAAATCTTTCAGGCTGTTTCAGAAAAGATGTAATTTTTAACCTTTACCTATATAACTCTATGTAAAGTTTGGGTCGCCGTGGCGGCCATTTTGATTATTTGACGATAACGAAAAACACAAACTTGATAGAGGCTAACGCAAGGAACATGTATATGATATTTCACAAGAATGGAATAAGTGGTTTCGGAGATGTCGTTTGAAATTTACTTAAATTGGACCTAGTTTTAGCTATGGCGGCCATCTTGGATGACTGGCGGCCGCACAAAACACAAATCTGAGAGGGACTATCCCAAATATCATTGTGCTTAAGTTTCATCAAAATCTTTCAGGCGGTTTCAGAGAAGATGTAATTTTTAACCTTTTCCTATATAACTCTTATGTAAACTTTGGGTCGCCGTGGCGGCCATTTTGATTATTTGACGATAACGAAAAACACAAACTTGAAAGAGGCTAACCCAAGGAACATGTATATGATATTTCACAAGAATAGAATAAGTGGTTTCGGAGGAGATGTCGTTTGAAATTTCCTTAAATTTGACCCAGTTTTACCCATGGCGGCCATCTTGGATGACTGGCGGCCGCGAAAAACAAAAATCTAAGAGAGACTATCTCAAATATCATTGTGATTAAGTTTCATCAAAATCCTTTAAGCGGTTTCAGAGAAGATGTCATTTTTAACCTTTTCCTATATAACTCTATGTAAACTTTGAGTCGCCGTGGCGGCCATTTTGATTATTCGACGATAACGAAAAACACAAACTTGATAGAGGCCAACCCAAGGAACATGTATATGATATTTCAGTAGAATGGAATAAGTGGTTTCGGAGGAGATGTCGTTTGAAATTTCCTTAAATTTGACCTAGTTTTAGCCATGGCGGCCATTTTGGATGATTGGCGGCCGCGAAAAACACAAATCTCTGAGAGGGGCCCTCCCAAGTAACATTGTGATGAAGTTTCATTAAAATCCTTTTAGCGGTTTCAGAGGAGATGTTGATTTTATAAAATTGCTAACAGACAGACGGACAGACGGACGGACAGACGAACGACGGACGAAAAGTGATCGCATAAGCCCTCCTGGCCTTTGGCCAGTAGAGCTAAAAATCATTTTTCCTTAGCACTGTTAATGTCCTGAGTACCGAAACTGGAATATAATTGATAAACGTTTCTTCCTCCATTGCATCATTCCGTTAAAAAAAAAAGATAAAAAAATCATGCGAATATGATGCACTGAATAAACTTAGTTTTGTAATATATTAATATTCTTAAGCTTACATGCTCATGTGCATATGGAGAAATTGATGAATGGCGTGCTGATGCACTTCTTAAATTGCGTGCGTGAACGATGAAAGTATGGCTTAATAGTATATTTTACCAGACCCATACATTCACAAACAATAAAATAGATTTAGATGGTGATATAATATCCATATGAGTAATTGAGTTAACATTTCTAAAGTGCCAAATTGCATGTCTGCGAAATGTTTAAGCTCTATGAACGCGTGGTGAAAACAAGAGTAAATAAATGCAAAGCACGTACACGTATATTTTGATTTGTAGGTTGGTTTATGTATTATTTCTGATTTGTTTTTATCTTGTAAGTTGTCTCATTTTGAAACGATGAAAGGGGAACGAAATACATAGCTGTATATGATAAACGCGCACTCAAGTGCATAGTTTACGAAATGTTTAAGCTGATAAAACAATATTGTGAAATCAAAGTAATGAAAGTACTGTAAAGCACGGGAAAGTCAGCTGGTAAGAAGTTGTTTAAGAAGGCGTAAAGGTCAATGTTGGAACTGTCACAGTACTTCCACCAACACATACTTACATTATATTAACCCGCAGATAATATAGTATGCAAACAGCAGTGTTCAAACACACATATGCTTTGAAGTGTGTTTTTTTCAACATAAATTCATCGTACAAGACGAGGGCATCAATGGTCGAAGCGTTCTGATTGGGCCTCCTCCATAATAAACGCGCTGATAAGTCACTAAACTAAATCTAAGTACGACAGACAACATATCGTTACTGTCAGAATGAATGTTTTCCTTTTAAAAAGGAACGGTTTGCTTTGGTAGGCACTATATTTTAAACTTGGAATTATATTTCGGCTTAAAATTAAGCATACAAGTAGCCACCGTCGTGATTTGTCTGATTGTGAAAAAAACGCCGTTAAACTCCCTCATAATTTAAATCTGCGATATCAATGTACCATGGGACGATATTGGTCCATTTCCATGTTGATGTAGAGGTTGCTTCTGGAGATAGGTTCTTAAGAGCTCGGCAAGTCGAGCATTTCTGAACTTTCGAACCCAAGCCTGTATCCACTTGCCAATGATTTTATACGACAAATGCCCAAAAGCTGATCGTGTAACTCGTCGTTTATCTGTCCTCTCAGTTTCTCTGGGATTACTGTTACTTTTTTTTTAAAATAAGGTTTAACATTGTCTTCCTCAACTGTATTTTTCCAACTGCCAATGTCTTATTGAGCGGTGAACATTTCTGTATCGCTTCCTTAAATGTTTTGTTGACAACAGGAATTTCATCAACATATGAAACGTGGCAAATCTGCACTCTAATTATTTTTCCAGTTTTATAGGAAGTCGAGACTGCCAATCACAATTTTAAGTATTCAGTTTGAATGCCATAGATACGAGAATGATTGCCCATCGTTGTAAACGTGCTTCTGCCAGAGTTGGAATTCCACGTTTCCTGATCCGTCATAAGCGTGAACTTCTGTTCAATAAATACGTGTGGAATTTATGCATTCCAAATACAATATCTAAGGCTTCCCTTTCAGTCTGCGAGTAGTTCTATTCAGTTGGTGCCAAGGACCTCGTAGGGCCTCGTAGGATAGGCCTCGGTCTCCGTTTCATCTGACATGACATGTGAGATAACCGCGCCTATTTCATATGATTACGCCACACGTCAGTCTCGGTTTCTTTTTGAAGTTAATTCATAATTAAGTAGAATGTTGTTTTTTCTAATTAAAAGGTAAATAATTAAAAAATCAAATACTTAAAGGTAACATGTAATAGTGATAATAACATAAAATACATTGAATAGAGGTCCCTCATCTCTCCTGATCTTAATAATCCATTGTTTCCTTAAACTTTCATCTTTTGGAATATGATGGAAACTTAATGAAAGATCATATCTCCCATTTGAGTTACAAAATGTTACACAGCAATAATAATTTGATGCTTTATTTGTTTTAATACCACTTGCCGATGGACTGACATCACTCCTAGCAGACGACATCACTGCTAGCAGACATGATTGTTTACATCTGACCCATCTCAGCCTCGTTCTGAGAGTGGAATGTACAGCATGCATATCATGTGAGAAGGGGCTATAGTGGCCCAGTACTTAAGTGACTACTTTACTTGCATCAAATGCCTCTGTACATTTTGCTCACTCACATTTAACCTTTTTCCTTTAATAGAAGTTGATGCAGCGGGTGTGGAAGACAAGTTGGGAAGAAATGCACCATAATAACTGATCAATACCAACGTGTGATCTCAGTTCACTAATTGTTGACGGTTCAGATGCATCCATGACAGCCTGTGTTTTTTCTTCGGTAGCAGGTCATACTACACCAATTCATTTTCCATAGGCCTACCTTATAGCTCTAAGCTCTGTACTGATTCCCCTAATATAGGAAGCTATATTTTTTATTACTTATTTTGAAAGACCTATCTTAGTTTTATCAAAAAAACATACAGAAGCCATACATTGAGTATGTTTTGAAAAAGCTGTTTGGGTCGGATGGTGCTGACCCACCTACTTGCATGTAGAAACATGAGGAAAATGTAAAATATACTTCTTTCTTTGATTATGCAACACATTATGAAAACATTGCACAGATGTATGATTTAACCTTTATAAGTACTCTTCAAAAGTTGAATTTTAATTTTTTAGCAAGATTTTTTGGTTTGTTTACCTTGACAACCAATCAAAATTAAGAGATTCTGTGTAATAGCTCCGAATTTACCCTGGAACTTTTCCCCTGCCCGCTGATTGGTTGGTAATTGGTGTAGTCTGATCAGCATGAATGCCATAGGTGTCAATTATATGTCCCACGAATGAGGCAAATGTTCCTATAAACATCACAGCACTCGCAGCAGTGTTATCTGCCATAAATTGACGTTTGACCTGTTCAGCGTAATGTTGTGTTTATCAAGTCAACTTAAAACATAACTTCCACCATCTCGAGATGCTGTTCGTCCTTTTCTGCAGTGAAAAGAATGCCAACAATCCGAAATAAACCATCGCTAGCCCGGACATAACCCTCCCTATCCATCACTGACTGAAATATCACCTTACCTGAACTTTATCTGTAAGCCAACCGCTTATACCGGAACAGTCCCAAATAAGTAATAATAATAATCAAGTCAGGTTTCGAACCCTTTTCCAATTTTAACTGTGCAAATGCCTGGGATAAAAATAGTATGTAAGGAGAAATTGGAAAATCACCGAACACGATAAATATAAAAAAACAAAGCAGTCTCGGTTTGACTGAGACTGTTCATGAACGGTAGTGGAAATGCTAGCTACCGTTCACGCCCTTTAGTCCCGGGTTGAGAAGAACGCAATATTTAAAATGCCAATTGCGCAGAACTAATTTGAGCCATCTCGAAGATGGTATGCATATGACAGTGAACACTGAACCTTCAATGAGGTGTTTCCACACCTTTCTATGGCCAGCGGCGTATCGTCTAAGTTTCTAACAAAACGCTTTGACCTAAACGAGAAAACATTGGGCGGTATAATCAAAATGGAATTTATCTGGGAACAGCGGTTACGAGCTTGTTGAACTTTTGTCCTTCGGCTAGAGTCGCGAACATATCATCTGTATTCGGCAGAAGGTACTGGTCCTCACTAATCTCTCTAATGACGTTGCCTTTGGAATCCCCACACGGCTTAAGGTTTCTTGTCCGGCGTATTGAATTTAAATGGATTTTATAGTCTACAACTAAGTTAATATGACGACCTGGTCCCATGATTATCAGGTGTAGGTACTGTCACTATGGGAGCTTTAATTCCTCAATGAAATGACCTTATCTATTAGAGCATAAGACACTGGACGTGATTTGCAGAATACGGGTGCCTTTTCTTTCATAACAATTTTGGTTTTGAAACCCTGTATAGACTTTTCATCTTTCACAAAGAGTGTCCACACTAGCGATCGTCTGCTTTTCAGATATCTTAAAGATACTCGTCCAGTATAATTCCACCTTTCCCCCATCCAGTCCCTACTTAAAGGGAATGTAGCGACACAGTCAAACCATCTTTATGATTGAGAGTTCTGAAAAACTTGAATAAAGGTGAAGGAATTATCAAAATCGGATGATAAACAAAGAAGATATAATTATTTGAAGTTTCTGTTGAAACGGATATGGAAGCGGCCATTTTGAGAGCTATGACATCACGGTTCTAAATGACCATATATGTAATATTGATGAATATGAAAATTTACTGATTTATAGGGGAAAATGACAGCAACTGTATGAAAAAAATGTAATACTTAATGGCAATAATGCTTTATATGACCAGTAAAAAAAATGCATTCATTTGCAGTGATTTTCTTCGTTTTAAATGATATTTATCAATATTCCATATATCGTAATATGGAACTATGACGTCATAGTTCTAAAAATGGCGGCTCCCATATTCGTTTTAGAACAACATTTAAATAGTCATATCTTTTTTGTTTATCATCCGATTTTGAAAATTCTTTCACCTTTTACCAAGTTTTTCAGCACTCTCAATAATAGAGCTTGTTTGGCTGTGTCGCTACATTCTCTTTAACTCCCATAGCCACAACTAATTTGAGTGTTTTTGTTTATGATCCATACCGAACGGGTACTCACATTCACCAATCTGGCAACTTTTCTATCCCGAATATGACTAATAATTAATGTTGATGGTTTTAACTGATGGTTTTAACTGATGTTTTAACTGATGGTTTAACTGATGGTTTTAACTGATGAACTGATGGTTTTAACTGATGGTTTTAACTGCATTTTTGTCTACTGTTCATTTACAATTGAACATGCACTGCCATTGTCCAGTTCCAATGAAATGGTTTTATTGTTATTTCTTATTGATACTTTATAACTTTGAAATGGTACCCGGGTGTTTGAATACACTGGGTATAGGCTCAGTTTAACTCTACATAATGTGCAGTTTTTGTTTGTCCTATTTCTTAACAAACATTACATTTCGTATTATATTACTACCTGGATGATGATTTTCACCACAGCGAAAACAGAATTTCTTATAACAGGATGTTGACGGTTTGGAGAACCGATTTTCTTTTTGTTGGTTTGTCCATCTTCATGTTTACCGTGCTCGTTGTTTTGCTACTACTAGAAGTTTTTATTTATGCTCGCCCTATGGCACTCATTCTTTTGATATGCTTGTTGGCGTTTAAATATGTTGCGCATTGCTAACGGTGTCGTTAGCACCTACACCAAATAAAACTGTGTCATTTTCAGCCATCTCAATGGCATTTGGGATTTTGATTGCCACCTCAAACGTAATGGTGTCTTCTGCCAGTTACAAAGTACCACGCATTCCACCATGGACTTTGGAAACACTAACAGCTATTTTTGATCTTTGTAATAACAAGTCCTGTACAGATCCTACTATTTTTTAAAGTAAATTTAATGAAATTAAATCGAAAAAACATATATATAGATGGTTCTAAAGATGTAGATAAGGTAACTGCGGGAGATGTTGTTCACACAGTATACAGAGACGCCTTCCTGACAATTCCTCTAGCTTTCAACTGAACTTAAGGTCAACTGAACTAACCTTAAACTGTATTTATGAATCTGATGATGACCATACCGTACCTTTTCTGATCCGCTTTCATCTCTTCAGCCCTGGGTAATATAAAACATGATAAACCAGTTGGGCTTCAACTTTTAGAAACATACAATTCTCTTACAAGTGATAATATTCTTATTTTCTGTTGGCTTCCAAGCCATGTAGGAATACGTGGTAGTGATAGAGCTGATAGTGATGCTAAGGCAGAATCAGGTTTAACAAGCTGCTTGGGATTTGTCCGTGAACAATAAACTGCATTCAATAAAACCTTTACTCAATGAGAAGCGTCCTTCTTGTAGAACCAGTCATCGAGAAGTTGTTTTAGCCAGGTGCAGAATAGGTCTTGCACGCTATAATCATTCGTATGTATTACAAGGTGAGCAATTACCAGAATATATAAGTAAGTAATTTATTTATTATAGTGAAATATGTAAACAAATATATAGTTACATACTATCCATAAACAAATGATTAATACGCCCGGTCCTACAGGCCTATAAGTCACCTTTGAAATCAACAAAACATGATTATATTATCACATGGTCATACGATAATGATGAAAATGCCATACAGTTATACATGTTGAGCCATTATAATTACAGTGCTACTTGTTACTGATTATAAATCACAGTTTCCTTCTTAGATAAGATGTTGCAAGAAACTTAGCAGCTTTTCGTGGAAATAGGTTCAAAAGATGGTTTAGTTTAACAAAATCAGTATCGCTATATTGTTCACGTTAATATACGTTAACGGTCAACACTATTTTGTTAGATTGTGTAGACTTTGATCCTATACGACAAATATACTACCAAGTTAATAGTGTGAAAGAGTTATTTGATATATTTGATTTCAGCTTTGTTTTAAATTTCTTGAAGTAAATCAGATTGTATAATGAATTTTAACATGTTCATATTTACATTTATTTGTTCACACGTCCATTTACGGGCATTTGTTGACCTTCATATTAATAGTTAACATTGTTTTTACCATATAATCCCATAATTGTAAATAGTTTCAATACATTGTTACATTAATTTGTAATAACTTACTATTTCATTTGTTTAATTTGTCATCAGTTTTTGCGCACAATATGACCTATTTATTATTTATGTGTCGATTCATTCATGCATTCATTCATTCATTCAACAGTTTATTTTGAACCATTTCAGAACGCAACCCACAAACGAACCTGTGACGTCAGGCATCAGTACTTTGTAAACTTTTGAGTTCGATCACGTATTCAGACTTGTTGGTTTCGTTTGTTGAAATGATTTAGAGTTGAGGACTGTAGTGTCCTTTCAGATCATCTACTATATCCCCATATGTATTATCTTTTGGCAGATATAGCTGCATAATATTCCGAAAAATACCACACGTCGATGGTCCCGTCACCAATAAAAATAAGGCTTTTTTGTTGTCATTTTCAATCCCGTTGGCCACGAAAAACTGCTCTAGTCTTTCGTCATAATTCTTGAAACGTTCCTTCCCCTCCAAGTACTGTTTTGATATTTCCACTTTTTTATTGTTGCTGTTGTACACACTTTAAATATATTACAATATGCAAGTAAATACAATGTTCATTGAGAGTATTGCCTTCCCCGAACTACACATGTTACATAGAATAATAAATGAGTTGGAACGAAAGAAAGCAAACTGATTATAGAGATCCATTCCATAAGATACTGGCTTCGTGATAAAGTAAACGAAAGTATTGCCAACAGCGAATCAGTCACAACAACAAAGAATAGGCAAACCATTTGGTTAGAGCCACTATAGTACTCCATTATGTCTGTTAATTTAATTTCCGTCTGAGTCCCTTACATGGTGATGAATGTTGTGCCACCGTATTCGGACTTTAATCAGTTTTCTTCATAAGAACATAATCGTGTGTCTAGACGAATATATGTGGTGACGAGATAAGCCGCAGTGAGACTGTATGCTGCACAAAAAATGCCAAATATGCGTATGCTTAATTTTGCGATAATTGCATGCGTACCACTATATCACTATAAGATAAACAGCAAAGACGTTGTCACTATTCTGAAGATCTAGTCATTTATTTACATTCATGATTCAGTAAATACATTTCGTGTAATTGTGAAATGTTGAGATAACAATATGTAACACAAAATAAATATGTATCAAATATGTATAAGTCAAATCGGAAGTACTGCATACACAGAACGTAGTCAAAATGCATTTGAAAGTAAAGCTTGATATACCACAAACATAAAAGGGTACAAACAGGTCGTTCACAGGGTAACAACCTACGTCACGCGCACGCGCTAAATCAGATTCGTTTAGATCAGACTACACCAATTACCAACGAATCAGCGGGCAGGGAAAAAGTCGGAGCTATTACACAGAATCTCTTAATTTTGATTGGTTGACAAGGTGAACCAACCAAAAAATCTTGCTAAAAAATTAAAATTCAACTTTTGTAGAGAACTTATAAAGGTTAAATCATACATTTGTGCAATGTATTCATAATGTGTTGCATAATCAAAGAAAGAAGTACATGCAAGTAGGTGGGTCAGCACCATCCGATCCAAACAGCTTTTTCAAAACATACACAAAGTATGGCTTCTGTATGTTTTTTTGATAAAACTAAAATAGGTCTTTCAAAACAAGTAATAAAAAATAAAGCTTCCTATATTAGGGAACTCAGTACAGAGCTTAGAGCTATATGGAAAATGAATTGGTGTAGTATGACCTTTACATACACTAAAGCTCGAATCGGGAGCTGATAAGTGGATTTTTACCAATATTTACGAAACATTTGGTTAATTGACATGCGAAACATTTGGTTAATTGACAATGCCTACCGTACCGCATGGATGAGAAGGTTTTTTTTTAACATTATATTATCTGTAAACTCCCAGCCGTTTGTCAGTTTACTTCGATGCAATCTCATTTCAAAGCCGGGTACCGTTTACATTTTGGCGAAAATGAGATTGTATCGAAGTAAACTAACAAACGATTGAGCGTTTACAGCTTCTGTTTACAGTTTAATAAAAGCCTTCTAATCCATGCGGTACGGTGGGCATTGTCAATTTACCAAATATTTTGTAAATCTTAATAAAAAAATCCACTTACCAGCTCCCGAATCGAGCTTCCGTGTATGTAAACAGATCATAGGTTGCTTTCCTTGTGATACAGACGTTATATTAAGTATTAGTGTATACTATTACTATCAAAATTGCATTAAATACCCGATGCAGCCAGGCGTTAATAAAAACAAATGTATAGAAACATGCGCTTCGTTAAAAAGGTATGCTAACCTTTTAACTCTGGTGTTTACATAAAAAAATACATGTGCTATAAATAAACCATTTAGATCTGCACGCTAACTGATGTATGCTTAGCGTCAGCGCAGCGTATAGGTGATACAGCGTAATTAGTACACTGATATTTATTCGGCATAGCGTGTACATTTTAATATTATTCCATTGTGTTGATAGCGTAATTCTCTAAGTTCTAACGCAACAGAAAACGTTGTCATCTGTTTCATTTTATGTTTTAATAAGCATATTCTGCCCTTAACATTGTAATTGTCGTTTGTGTTAATGCGTGTTTTTGGTTGACTCTGTTCTGTGAAAGCTACATTTCCTGTTTAACTGATATACCTACGTTGACAATATCGGTACCGAAGACACACACGCAATCTTGATTTTTTTTAAAACTCACGGCGTCCCGTTAGTTTTTCTCTTAACTTGCATTTGTTCAATCATTAATATTAATTGTTAGAATAGTTCAAAGGAAAGAATTTTACATATTACTAACTTTTTATAATATTGCATCAATAATATATTTAAAAAATTGGTAAAACAGTGAGAAAAAATTGAAATCTCATTTTATTTTATTTAATTACATGCAGCAGTTTTAAAGTCAAAATGACGCCGGATAACTAAACCGAGGAGCAAATGTAAATGTTTGAACCGAAGCATTGTGGTGTAGTGGTTAGAGCGTTTGCCTTGCATTCGGAAGGTCGTGGGTTCGAGTCCCCTGACCGCGTCATACCAAAGACTTTAAAAATGGAGTAGTCACTTGTAACCCTTGCCTGACGAGCAAATAATGGATAGTGCTACGACTGATTGACCAGTGTCAGAATAATGTGACTGGGGGGTATCATGTCTACTACGGCGTGGTATTCCAGTGTGGCAGCACTTTAAAGAAACCATTGAGTTCGCTGATTCAAGTAGACATATCATCATATCACCCACAAACACACAGATAAAAGTCCAGACTCAATTGTGCCTATAATCTTCAGGTAGGAAGCTTGTCGTAGATCGACGGACTATAATCCTTAGAAATACACACACTCTGTTAATGTTTGAATAAAACATAAAATTGCCCGGTGTCCCTGTATAACCGTATTTTCTGTTCTTTGTTTCCAAGGGATCCAGTTTTCAAGTTTTTGTTGAAAAGGTCAGTAGCAAGTAAACCGTTAGGATTGGGGTTGGGGCGCAGGTAAAGCACCTGTTTTTTTTGTTAAAGAAACTATCCCGCCAAAAAACGGCAAAATTACAATACAAACCCTTTTATCAAAACTCTATCCAGGTGTTCAGGTCATTTAATAATGTATATGTGCCCATTGAAAGTACAGTTTTTTCACGGGTTCTTAAAATACCCTTGATTGACAATGCGTAAAATGAATTATGAGTTGGTAACTCTTAATTCGCCCAGTTTTGGGGTTTGGCCTGGCTGGTTAAAGCTGTTTATATTGTGTCTATAGAGTTTGGATTCTCAGAAAAAATGTAAATTATATATATATATACCGTGTAATCAGTAGGTTGAGAAACGGTCTACATATACTGTAAAATTTGGCTGTTATTGGCGGGCTGGCTACTTTAAAGATCTCCGGCCATGTTTTGTTTCATGAACATGTTTATGTTTATTTAAATCGAAATCAATACACAACAATATATATTTACAATTCACACATTGCAATATCCGTGAAAAGACAGTATTTGATGACGTAGAAAACGTTGAACATGTAAATTAATATGTAGATAAATGTATTTATCAATTATCTGGCAATAGTTGTGCAGCTATACAATTCAGATTTACCTCATTTCTCCGTGCAGTCACGCAGTAGTAAAAGTAGTATCTACGTCATGCATATAATACTTACTTTTACATAGCACTTAGTAGCGGTTGTCAATATATGTATCTCTCCGAGACTATCAGGAAATGTTCATATGATATTTAAGAGTCAAATTTGTTAATTGATAATACTACAAAAAGGGTGGCCATTCATCTTTAAGCGCGGCGTTCATACGATACAACGTAATAGTGCATCAGTTAACACATTATTTATTTGACATAGTTTGCACAGTTTTAATCATTTTCTATTGATTAAATTACGTAATTCCCTAAGAATACTTCAGCTGTTTCATTTCACGTTTTTATTAGCATACTCCGCCTTTAAATCATTTTAAAAGCGTTTTGATGCAGTATACTGCGTTTAAAATCAATTAAACCCACGGTAATAACAGAACAGAACACTTATATTACGACATAATAAGCACTTTAAAGATAAAACGACCTGTATTGATGCTCTAGATATTGACACGCATGTTACTATTGCGGGACGTCTTCGTGCTTTATCATTTATTAACAATGTCCAGGTCATAAACAATATGCATACTAAATTAATGACAAACTATTAGCGTTCGTTTAGTGGAGTGTGGCGGTCACAAACAAGTACAACCCCACCCACACACCCACCCCGAACCCATCCCCGCGCTATGAATCATAAGTTATTATCACTCTGATTTTTAAGCAAAATATTGATAGGGATGCATCTCATATGTATTGTGAATGAATGAATGGATGGATGGATGGATGGATTGATGGATGGATGAATGAATGAATGAATGAATGAATGAATGAATGAATGAAAATGAATGAATGAATGAATGAATGAATGAATGAATGAATGAATGAATGAATGAATGAATGAATGAATGAATGAATGAATGGAAGTCTTTATTTGTCATGACTCAATACATACCGCGTGTGCTTCGTTGGTTCGTTGGCGTCTTGTATGTGATCCTTGCTTTTGAAAGATCTTCTATACTGTATATATATATATGTATGTATATACTGTATATATATGTACTGTATATATTCGAGAAAAATGGAGATTGAAGTTATTACATGATAGATAGATAATTTTATTGATTTAAACTTTTACAGTTTCTCATCATTACACACATAATTTGCAATACATAATTATCATCATATGACAGGTTACACCTATTTCTACACACTCACTTATAGTTCAATTTTCAATAATATGTATTGAAAATTGAACTATAAGTGAGTGTGTAGAAATAGGTGTAACCTGTCATATGATGATAATTATGTATTACAAATTATGTATGTAATGATGAGAAACTGTAAATTATCAGTAAATCAGTAAATTATTCATAGATCATATCAATCATGATTTTTAATCAATAATCCAAGGATATAAAAAACCCAAAAGGAATTATATATAAATTAACAATTTATGTGAGGATGTACTTGAATGTTTTAAGGAATAATATTTGGAATAGAACATCCGACAGTAAACGCCTCTGACAAATATTTACTTGAAAGTTCTTTCTGCTTTGAAGATTGTAACAGTGTTACACATTTAAACATATTTGGCCTTTGTATGTAATATTTTTTGATATATTTCTTAACACGCTTACATCCACATCTCTCCTAAAAATTAAATGGAAGAGTAAGTGCGCGCCTTAGCAATGTAACATAAACGGTTTACAATGGGCTGTATTGCTTACCATTTCTCCCCAAAAGCTGAACTCCACCCTGCCCGCATCCCGAATCCAGGACCCGCCCCTGTAATAATGCGCCACAAACGCGACCGACGGTGTTTATTTTCAAGTTTAATGTTTTGTGCAATGCGATCTGTATTGAGAGATCAATATAGATCCAATTGTACAACTCGCATGTAGTTAACTGACACGAAGATCAACTATATTATATACTAGACATTCTTGTGGTTTACGATATCTGGCCTACGTCCAAATCGTCTGCCGTACGTCTGAAAAGAAAACCACAATCAGTTAGTAAATTGTCTCGAGAAAGAAGTGTGAGAAAGGTTTAGGTCTGAAGGTGTGCTTAATACGTGATAAGATTACAGCAAAACCTCTTTGATTGATAAAAGGCCTTTCTGGCTGTGTAACTAGCCTTTTCAGTAGTACTTATATCGGGTCTAAGGCTGGGATGAGAACAAAGGTACCTGTTCGGACTTTGTGGTCACGCACCATTCCGGCACCTTAATAATCATCCTCATGATGATTGTTTTCAAGTAGCCTTTACAGGTTAGGATCAATGGTATTTAAAATGACATAGGATGTGATATCATTTATATATATAGATGAGGCCAAAAAGGAAACGCATTGTTTACATGAAAGCAAAACGTTCAACTCTGAACTTATCATGTGACATTCCAGGCAAATCATATGGCTTACCTAAATAGTTTACACTTTTGCTATGTAATTCGATAGTAATTTGCATAGTTATACCACCAGTGCCCAGTGGATTACAGAAAATATAGACTGATGTGATGTTTCACTTCCATGATGTAAGCCATGTGATAAATCATCGTTCAGAACAAATTGAGAAAAAAAATAAAAATATTTAGGGTCGGCGGTCCGGCAAACCAGAAACACATCTATTTATCTTTTTGGCCTGGGGATAGGATAGAACGAATCATGACAATGCATGGCAGGTACATTCATGTAGAAACCAAAAAATGTTTGACATGCGTCAGGGGAAAGTTTATCTTATAATATGTCTCTTCCTCAAATAATAACATTCCATAACGATTATGCTAGCAAGAATAAATAGCATACAATATATTAAATCATAAGCACTCGGTCATGCACGATATATTACCTCTCATGAACAGATACAATAACACAGTCTGCTACTTTACTCTCTTGTTCGTGTGTGATTCCCTTTACAGTATTATGATGTTATTAATTAAGTGTTTTTATATTGACCCAGTTATTGGTCCAAGGACTGTCATATTGGCCCAAGGTCCGAGGACCAATAACTGGGCCAATATGAAAACACTTAATTAATGACATTTTTATTAATTAACTACTTAATATCTCTCTTTATTCCTATGTTTAAATATCATTTACAGGTGTTGGAAAAACAAGATATATAAGTTCAATATAACATTTACTTCCACTGTTACCGCTTGATGGCGCGTGGGAAAATCACACACGAACGTGATAATAGCTATATTTCAGCGAAGTCGATTTTACCGAATTTACAAATAATCAAACCTTAATTATTTTGATTGTCTACATTACATAGGTGAACATAGCTGCGACGTTGTGTTTTTCTTTCTTGTGTGTGTGTGTGTGTAGTTCTAAGGTTTATAGTCCGTCCGCCAACGAACACGTCAAGGTAAACCTGACGCGATGGGCACAATAGAGTCTGGACTTTGTTTTTTTCCCCTTCAAAATGGCGTCCTGCCTTGGTCATATTGGCCGTGTTGGCTTATCCAATCAGATTGCTTGAATTTCATATTGGCCGAGTTTTCTCATATTGGCCGAGTTTCTCTCCATATTGGCCTTGTTTTTACCATATGATGCGTGCAGTTTCCAGCAAACCACGGCAGATATTAAGTAGTTAATTAATAAAAATGTCATTAATTAAGTGTTTTTATTGGTATTTATTAATAACATCATAATACGGTGGCTCCCCCGATTTTTTATTATTGTTTGTCTATTCCAAGATTCTAAATGGACATATGGGCTATTTCACAAGTTGGGCGCCAATGCAGCATGATAGAGCATTTCTTATAATATACACGCGCCCCACGTAGGTAATCGAACCCCGGCACTCACTGCATATACCGTTTAAATGTGTAATACAATTGATTAACTAGTCACACCAACAACAGCCACATTTTCACAACATATGTACATCGTTTCTAAACCTACGGACGACGAGATATATATTTAAGTTATATATTTTGAAAATCCAAACGCCATAGACACACTATAAAGTCTTTAACCATCCGGGCCTAACTCCAAAACTGAGGGTAGAATTAAAAGTTGCTACCAATTCATAATTCATTTTTACGAATATTCAAACGCGTGAGTATTTAAGAACCCGTGAATAAACCTATACTTTTAATAGGCACATACGCATTATTATGTGACCTGAAAACCCCGGCTTAAGTTTTGATAAACGGTTTTGTAGTGTAATTTTGCCTTTAAAGGGACACACGGCAATCTTGAAGTTTTTATCAAGCATCAATATGTGTGTGTATTTCTAAGGATTATAGTCCCTTCACCAACGACAGGCGTCCTACCCGACGATTATAGGCACAATGTCTGGACTTTTATCTGTGTGTTGTTGTGTGATGTGATGATATGTCTACTTGAAGCAGCGAACTCAATGGTTTCTTTATAGTGCTGCCACACTGGAATACCACGCCGTAGTAGACATGATACCCCCACCCACCCATTCACATTATTCTGACACTGGTCAATCAGTCGTAGCACTACCCATTATTTGCTCGTCAGGCAAGGGTTACAAGAGACTACTCCATTTTTAAAGTCTTTGGTATGACGCGGTCAGGGGACCCACGACCTCCCGAATGCAAGGCAGACGCTATAACCACCTCACTACAATGCTTCGGTATTCAAGCATCAATATTAGCGTCTCTACTTATTTATCAAGGAATAACTTTTTGATTTTTCCATTTTCCATGTTATTTTACCAAATGTTGAAATATATTATTGGTGCAGTATTATCAAAAGTCAGTAATATACAAAAACAATTTGGCTTATACTATTCCTTGAATTATTATTAATGATTGAAATAATGCATGTTATTTAGAAAAACTAACGCGGGGACGCCGCGAGTTTTCAAAAAATCAAGATGGCCATGTGTCACTTTAATTGGAGGGTTATTTTCTTTAAATAAAGCATCACGTATTCATATAAATATAACTGCGACTTACGTTTTGAGCTTTTAAAGCAAATTTCCTCATCAAATTAAATACTAGTGTGTGCTGACTAATTATTAATAAATAATACATATTGTTTGAGAACGTTTAAATGGTTTATAGATATATTTTGCTATCTTCAGTTAATTGTGTTTCACAAATCAGAATCAAGCCTTAGTTATATTATTGTTAATTGTTAATCTCTTTGTTTTATATACACATTATGCATGGTATTATATATATATGTGATTATATGTATTATATATATATGTGATTATATGTATTATATATATATGTGATTATATGTATTATATATATATGTGATTATATGTATTATATATATATGTGATTATATGTATTATATATATATATGTGATTATATGTATTATATATATATGTGATTATATGTATTATATATATATGTGAGTATATGTGTTATATATATATGTGATTATATCTATATATATATGTGATTATATCTATATATATATGTGATTATATGTATTATATATATATGTGATTATATGCCTATCTTGGGCCCTTGATTGGAAATAAAAGATATTCTATAAGGATTGCAACGGAACTTAACTTATAAGCTAATAACAGTAAAAGTCATCAATGTAATCCCAGTTTTGTGAAATCACATATTCAAATAGGTAATATCGTATTTATTTTTTTAAAGAATAATCACGTAATTTAAAGCGCAATATGATATCAGGTATTCGAATATTTTATATCACGTGATATCACGTATTTGTATAAGTCAGTTATATCACCCTTTCAAAATGAATGATAATTTGGCGCTCCATAACATTAACCTTAATCGTTGGAATGTATTATCGGTATTTAATTGTTGATTATTAAAAATATTCATTAGAAGTCTTATTGAGGTAAACACAATCGTACGAACTTTTTTTTTTAAACTTCAAGTTTTCTTTTTAATCGAATAGTGCGATTTGATTAACCTGTTTGCGGTTTAATGAATTCAACAGTACATTGTTGTTATTTAAAAACAAAACAAACAATGTTAACGTTTTTATCAAATTATGTAAGTTTGCATGCACTGTTGTTGTTGTTTGATTCTAAGGTTTAACGTCCCTCCACCAGATGACCCGGTAAGAAGTCTTAAAGGGATGGGTATAAAAGAGTCTGGACTGTGTCGTTGGTTGTATAATATAGTATGGACTGTGTCGTTGGTTGTATAATAGAGTATGGACTGTGTCGTTGGTTGTATAATAGAGTATGGACTGTGTCGTTGGTTGAATGATAGAGTCTGGACTGTGTCGTTGGTTGTATAATAGAGTCTGGACTGTGTCGTTGGTTGTATAATAGAGTCTGGACTGTGTCGTTGGTTGGTCTGGTGCTGCTGTGTAGTATATTGTGTTGTCTGTTTGTAGTTGGTTGACGCTGACGCTCTGTGTAGTTTTCGCTGCGGCGGTGAGGTGCTGGGCCTCGTCTACATCCGCTAATGTGATATTTGCTATCCTATCCGCTACATTGGGCGTGAGCTCGAGGTGGTGACGATCCCTTTTAGAGCCACACCCGCCATGGTGGACCACTGTGCCGCATGTACCAGCTGACGTCCGACATCTTCCCTCCTCTACTTCGAATACGCTGTGGTGTTGGGTCATCTCGGTGTTGAAGTTCGGCGTAGCCATCAGTTGATACATGCTCCGGCGGGAACACAGTGGCCGACATCGGATTAGCCACACTGCACCCGACTCTCATCACGCGAATATTGGGTCAGGTGCTATGCGTGTCATATCCGTGACGTGCACGCTCCGAAGCCCTGAAGAAGTGTCCCTATAGCGTAGTGACAAGACAGAAATCCTCCATTAGAAACAGATCAGGAGGATCAACAAATTTGACAGAAGTTCACCAGATATTCAATAGTTGCAGTTTATGAGTCTAAACCACGCCTTCCTCATTACGCCCCGCCCAGTACCCAGTAATACAATTACGTGATTCACGATTTCTTACTTTATTGATATCCTCGCACAAAGGGTTTTAATAATAAACTGTCTCGAAAGCCTGCTGATCGACTGCTGATCGACTGCTGATCGACTTGTTACTTACTTTCCAGCTATATATACTTTGGTTTAACAACTTCTCTCTATCGAGGTATAGATTTTGAATTGGACAGTTCTAATATCCGATTTTACAACTTGACTGGCTGAGCTTACTTCACTGTTTGTATTACCTGGGATGTTGCCGATATTTTTTATCTGCTCTTTAGACGATCTAGTCGCTCTATATTAAAGATATCGAGTTTAAAATTAGATGTAAATACGACAGGATTTTTTCCCGAGTGAATAACTGTGTGACTAGTCAGATTAAAGTGCATATTAAACATTGTCAATATCACAATCGTTAAATAGCAGGTATTGCCTTATCGCGTAAGCAATAACGTGTGTAAAACGGCAATTTTATTCTCTAATTACTATTAACCACGTGACATATCGATTGTATCGGAGCGTTTCAAGTGTTTTTGTCAATAAATTAAAACGTTTTGGTATGATACGACACTTTGTATTATTACGAATTTAGTGCATAGATGCAAGTTTCATATAGTTTAAGACTGTGCTTTTTGCGGGTTTTTAGTTCTGTTAGTTTTTCTGAATAATTAAAAAATACAAAAAAATATAAATAAAACAATAATAAAATAAAAAAATAAAATTACTGATAAACTTAAAAATAGAACAACAAAATCGTGTGCATTCATATTACTTATAAGTTGTGTCTACACATTTAGGACAATGATTAGCTCGACAAGAACGTTATTAAAGATAGCATAGACAGAAAACAAAGAGAGAAGGATCTAAAATGTGAGACACATTGTGACAGGCTAGTAGTACATAGTGACAACTATGAGACGAAACCTGCATCGCATGAACGACTGGAATATTAGCATATGTCAACTTCTCTACCTCATTTTGCAACTGTGTGCACACCGGAGTAGTGGTAAGTTTGATATTTTTTGCATATCAATTCACATTTTTGTGTGATTTTATCCTTAACTATGGTTTTAATGTTGATTTGATCTGATAAACCACTGGGATGTTAGTATAGGTAGATAGATAGATTCTTTATTTTCCTCCAAGATGTAGGAGAGCATATACATATAATTATAACATACAATACAAATTCAAAAGTTAACATAGACGAAAGTCAACATATATGTACATATATAGAACAAAAATATATACATCACGCAATACATGTAGTGTTACTGAATATTTTTCTATCAGGCTCAATTAGTTATGAGTATAGAGTTTTAATAAAACTATTTAAACAAACGATATATATTGATATGTATTACCATATGCATGACTCTTGTCGAAACGAAACACAAGATGCCAAACTGGTACAATATACTCAGTTTAAAGTAGTATAACATATTACATAACTGATTATGCATCAATCCTATAAACAATAATATTGAGATTTAAAACAAGGTGTGAATCACTATTGAAAGTTGTGAACATTACATTTTCTATTGTTTAGTACTTAAAATCTCAATTATTTATATATCTATATATTTCTATAGAAAAAACATAAATAGCATTCCCAACATGCAACACGACATCCTAACAAAGTCAGCTGCCTGTTGGGTTTAACAAAAAGCTTAACCATAATTGCATGACCCTTGACTATGGTTTTAATGTTGATTTGATCTGATAAACCACTAGGATGTTAGTATAGGTAATAGTTACAAATGTGTGCACACCGGAGAATTGGCAACAGTGATATTTTCATATATCAGAACAGTGATATTTTCATATATCAGAACAGTGATATTTTCATATATCAGAACAGTGATATTTTCATATATCAGAACAGTGATATTTTCATATATCAGAACAGTGATATTTTCATATATCAGTATGTAATAAAAGAGGATCTTATATGAGTACGCATTCATTATTGAATTTATAATGAAAAATGCACGGCCTAAATGGGGATTTATTCAGTTTGAGTAATAAACTTAAATTTTCAAACTCTATAATTGAGGATACTGCACTAATCGGATCCTCCTTTTATATGTAAACAAATACTGAGATTCACTAGCCTAATACATTGGCTCCTATGCATTTTTTTTTATTCTATGTTCTATGTAACTGTAACTCGCCAACACGAAAAAAATCAAAAAAATCATTAAACGTGTATTTTAACACACTGCGAGATTCACGTGCATGTTTTCAGTACGGACCATTCGTACAAACTCTGTCAATTTCAGATAAAATCAGAATCAATCGAGATGTTATGAAGGTGCATGGAAGTAGGTGGAATGATCAGGTTCTCAAAGATATCCCAACATACTGTTGTTTTGTTTTATCAAATATACACCTATATCAATGGTGTGCCCCCGCCCCATCCCCATCCCCACCCCATCCACCAACCATCCCCCCACCCCATCATCACCACCACCCGAATATCTTTTTTTTTATTTTTTTTTTTTACATATCTCTGCGTTTTGGATTATTTGGATATTAAAATTGAACGCAATCATTTACATACAAAACAATTTAGATTAAATTCAAATACACAGATGAAATATCGATAAAAAGAAAACTGAAATGAGGTCACAATAAAAAAATTGCTAGATGCTCATCCCCTCCCTCCCCGAGTTGCCTTTCGACCACAATTTTTTTTAAAATGACAGCATCTTTGAATTAAAACTGATAAAAAATAAAATTTCACAGCCTTTTTTCTGATGGTATATACTGGCTATATAATTTATTATTGTTTGAAAAATCGAATAGTGGAGACGCGCTGTTCTCGACAGCTCCTTTTTATTATATACTGCGTATTAAAGTCTTACTTAGTGGTGGGAAAAAAAGGACACAATTTCTAATTACATATACATTACATGTATTGTCAACATTATTCATGGAAATTCTGGAAACTGGAGCCCGATTAAGATTTTTAGTCATTGGTTTATAGTAATCTAAATCAAAGATCCAGAATACTCCTTAAATTAATATTTAATCAGTCTATATTTAATCAAATAGTTTATAATTACTTATTATTGCGTGAAGAGAAAAAAAATGAAGATAAAAAAATAGGGACTTGAACTCGGATTTTCTGCATAAAAGTCGGGAGATGTTACCATTAGGCCACGGCATCAAACGCGTGACATTTTAATTAAATAATATATATTTTAATATTTTAGGCTGATTCTATGACTCGTAATACTCACGCAAGACCTGAATACTGTGAATAATAGCGTCAAGTGTTTATTAAACTGCAGTCAGTTGAAATTGTTCTATTTAGTCGTATTCGAGACAGTCAGTCTGATCCGCATCGATTGCGGAAATTAACGAAAAGTTCCGATGGCATTCATCGTATATAGTCGGCCAATTCCGTCATTCTTCGGTGATAGCGGGATGTTGCGAATGGCAAGGGACATCGCCGATGAGGCCCGAAATGAAATTGCGAATGTACCATGCCTATCAGCGGAAGTAGCTACTGGTTTCCCATTCCGTAAGCTTGACTCCCATATACTTGGCCGAAATCGGAAACCAAAGGGATAATTTTTTTCAAACTCATAGTATGTGGACAAAAGTTGATACCGTTAAGCGGATTTTCATCCCCTATTAAACGAGTTGGCAAAATGATATAATGCTCGGCTTTATACGAAGTTCTTTCCGAGCATTATATCATTTTTGCTAACAAGTTTAATAAATTCAATAATGAATGAGAACGAATGTTAGATTTTATTTATCACATAACTCACCTACTGACTTTTTTTTTATTGAATTTGTCTGTAGCTTTAACACGCGATATCGACATAAACCGTGGGAATTGGATCATAGTCAATATCGATTTGTTTTGACAACGCATAGTAGGCTTATTTTGCATACTTATATAACTAGTGGTATATCGAAAATATAGAATGGTGTTATTCCACTCCCACACCGTTAGTTCTGTGATAAATGTTGATATTGTATTGTACATCAATGTTATATAGTTTTAAGGTTGCTATGATGATCATAAACCACAACGTTTTAAATTTATATTAGCTTGACAATAATAGTTGATATTCCCCGATTATTGACCTTATCCCAATCTTTATGCTTATATTGCATTCAGTCAGCATGTGAATTACATAATAATTATAGTTGATATAGTAAAAAGCTAACACTCAAAAAATATTATGTAAATGAATAAACGCATATTTCAATGGAATGCACTTTTTACCTATGTTATCGTTTTCCTTTCAAATGCATTATTCACTGAAGAGAAAAGCAATACATTGTTTGATAAGATCTTTGGAAATACTTCATTCGGTTTAACTAATTGCCTGTTCCCTCGTTCGTGAAATACCAGCCTGGCGTTTAAACTGTATGTAGTAAAGTATTGCCAAATAATAATGCACAAATAGATCAAAATAAACAATATATGTAAATAGTTATAATACTGATTCAAATGCATGGGCGTATGAGAACATTGGACCGGGAGTCGGGGTGTGGGTGGGGGTGGAAAGTGGGAGGGGGTCGGGAGATCAAGGACCTCTCAATGTTCAGACAGAGGCAACGTGTATAATTGCTTATTACTCTGAAGTTGATCCTTATAACGTGAATACCGTTTTCTTCTCTGTTGTCAGATGATTTTGAGCCACTCCCAACCAGAGTAGATATGTTAGTGAAAACTATTGACAATGCAGTCAGGATTAAGTTTTCTGATTTAAATATATTTCTTTTTACATCGATTGCGAAGCAAGTTCTTGCAACCTATACTAATCACTCTCGATGGCTTCCTGGGTAGAACAAGTACAATGTAGAGTAATTATCTTGCACAAGGACGGCCATGGCGAGGATCTTACCAACGACCTCGCTAACTGAAGTCCAACACTCTACCACTGGACCTGATTAAGTCTTCTAGATATATACACTCTCACCCATAACCGTTGTTGCCAACATCAAGGAAATCATGAAACGTAAACACCAGCAAATTAATTTTGTCAACATTCAGAAAATCTTAATATAATATAAATCTAAATATAAAAAAACACCAAACAACCGAGACTGTACGATTGAACTCATGAAAGGTAAATGCCACTGATATGAGTTGACTGGGGATATTTAAGCATTTAATAATGTTTAATTCGCGCAACCTTGATCTAAACCTTTAGTAAATATCGACATGCACAGATACACGTAAACAGTCCCACAACGCGGAGTATGTAAACATGCTGGGCGTAATTGGGCTCCATTGATTAAACTGTCATCCTGCGTTAATTAGCGGCGCATCCGGCTTACAAAAACGGGTGCAGATATCTTTATTGTACCTATATATATCCCGACAAGCAACAGCATATAGAGGATGTTTATTTTTAGGATAATGTTTAGGGCTGCTTTAGGATGTCCTATTGGTCAAAACGGCGGAGAGACTATAAACCTTAGAACTACACACACACTCACGCACCAGCCGTCTCGGCGAACAAAATACTCTCAAAAAAGATGGCCAGAATTCAACGTTCTGAAAAGGCCGGAATTACACCCTCATTTCTGTTGTTTACTTGACATTGGATAGTTTATTAGTTATCTACTGATCGAGTTCGTTATAGTATGCCATTTCCGCCCCTCCCCACACACTCCCACCCTCTCAATCAATAAATAAATTGTCGCTGTTATTAACCTATTTAACATCTCTAGTCTTTGCAATGGACACCGCAGTTTCATTAAGCCGGTGGGCATGCGCATGAATTTGAACTATATTTTGGACAGGCGTTGTATGTTACAGCTTCGTATGTTTCACGAAGCTGTTATTGCCGGAGCCTCAAGCTCCGGCTATATTTATCCCGGACTCAGAAAGCTGCTATGGGTGTTGGTCTGTGTATCAACATCATTTTACTGTTCATAAAACAACTGTATTCTAGTAAGAATACTGGGACGCAGTCAAATTGGTATATAGGCATTTTATGGGTCTTCTACTACTTGAATCAGGTATCAATTTTAGGGATACAGTCTAGGACTCACACCACTATTATCTCCCTTGAATACTCGTGCCCTACAGATGAAGGAGGTAGATAAAGAAAGCAAGTTCGCTTTTCTACATTTTACAGGATACATTGATTTATCTTTAACAGGTTCTAAATCTACAGCATTTTAGGAAGAGATCACAGAAAAATGCATGTTGATGTAAGATTTCTAGCTAATTCTGCCTCATTTTACACATCATGGGTCTAATCACCACGGGGTTGTATTTTTGTCTAAATTTTGATAGGCAAACATGAAATTAAAAAAAGTTCAATCTGGTAAATATTTGTTAAATGTGTTTTAAATTGCAGATATTGGATCAATGAAGAATTTAAGCATAAATACATGTTGCAAAATCTGTTTTATCTCTATGCCACGAACAAATACATTACAATGGGACCCTATGGAAAATTAATTGTGGTGTGAGACGTCTATAAATCTTTCTCAGCGTACGAATACAGCTGGTTACAAATCGTTATCGTCACTGATTATTGATTGATGTTAAACTTTATTAAAGGAACAAACGGCAATCTTGATTTTTTAAAAGCTCGCGGCGCCCCGGTAGTTTTTCTACATAACTTGCATTTGTTCGATAATTAATATGAATTATAAAAAATAATATAAAGGAAATTGTGTTTGAATATTACTAACTGTTTGTGTGTAAAGCTATACATGTATCTCTTTTTGGTGCTGTCTGATTTTAAAATAAGCAACACCTCTTCAATCACTAAACAGAGTTGATGAAACTTTAACTGAAGCATCTTCTAAATAGTTTGAATAGGTATGTTCCACTGCTACTTATTCTCCTGAACTACTAATCAAATTTCAATAATAAAAAACATCTAAGATTAAACCCTTTCTTCTAATGTTGTTAATTTGCATTGCTAGAAACTGAGATTACCTTCACAGACGCTCCAATTGCTATTATATTACCATTAAGTTGTATTTTTGTTTATAACTATGATAATTTACCAATTCTTCATATTCTAACCATGATGTTTTTCCAATTCCTCACATTCTAATTATGAAACAACATTCTATTTACTGATCCATTACACATAATATTTGAGATGTCTATCATATTCATATTATAACATTATACAACACAGATGCCAAAATTAAAAACATGTTCATTTTGTCTCATGATGACTAGTTTATTTTTCATGATAAATGTGCTTTGATTGTTGACAATTACAATTTATTTTTTCTAACTACACACTGTTCGTTTATATTTTATCATATTTATTCCCCTTGCCGTTTTCTTATTCTTATGTAACTGTTCTGACCGGCTTGTGATACTTTGTATCACTGTTTTCTTGTAATAAATATTCCGGCGCGCTCTCACTCACTGGTCTTAATTCCATGATTGTTGTTTCTTTCTATGCGCTGAATGCAACTAATGTTTGCTTATTACCTAAGTGAATCTCATTCTCATGGCGATTTGTGGATCGGAACTGGGTCTTAAAGCGATAGATACAAGTCTCATTGGAGAAGCATTCATACAAGTCTCATTGGAGAAGCATTCATACAAGTCTCATTGGAGAAGCATTCATACAAGTCTCATTGGAGAAGCATTCATACAAGTCTCATTGGAGAAGCATTCATACAAGTCTCATTGGAGAAGCATTCATACAAGTCTCATTGGAGAAGCATTCATACAAGTCTCATTGGAGAAGCATTCATACAAGTCTCATTGGAGAAGCATTCATACAAGTCTCATTGGAGAAGCATTCATACAAGTCTCATTGGAGAAGCATTCATACAAGTCTCATTGGAGAAGCATTCATACAAGTCTCATTGGAGAAGCATTCCCTTTTAAGACATTAAAGCTGCAATCTTGTCGAGCTCTTTACGAATGTAAGGTAAAAACTGTACTGGTTTCCGGTAATACTCGTTTTCTGAATAATTTGTAATGACGAGGCGATTCTGGGACTTTTATTTATCCCGAAAAGAATACTATATATTTATACTTTGCGTATATCTCTCAAAATTGCACGTTAACATTTTTCATTTTTATTTTTCGTCAACTTTAAAGAGTGTAAATTATATTGTCTTGCATACCGGATAAGGCTATCCACGTTTTTACATGGGGGATGAAAAGTCTTTTCTTGCATACCGGACAAGGATATCCGTCATTTTACCGGGGCTAGATATTTCCATCTCACCCTAGGGTCGAGATAAAATTCACGCGCGCCAACATTCGGTATGCAGGGAAATATGTAAAACGTTAGTAGCTGGCGGCGTCGAGGCACAACATGTCTCTGATATGTATGAAAAAGAATCTATCATGGGTATTCGGTTCAGATAGGGAATTCCAACACTCGGTATAAGTGTTTTAATCGGAACCTCGGCAGAGCCTCGGTTCCGAAAAAAACACTTATACCTCGGGTTGGAATTCGCTATCTTCACCGGATACCCATGAAATATTCTTATAATCTTTATGGGTAAAGATAAAAGGCACGCGCGCACTAACATCCGGTATGCAGGAAAACATGCAAAACGTAAGTAGCTGGCGGCGACAACGCACAACATGTTCTGATATGCAAGAAAAAGAATCTATCATGGGTATTCGGTTCAGATAGGCAATACCAACCCTCGGTATACGTGTTTCAATGGGAACCTCGGGAGAGCCTCGGTTCCGATAAAAACACTTATACCTCGGGTTGGAATTCCCTATCTTCACCGGATATCTATGAAATATTCTTATATTACAATCCTCTGTATACGTGTTTTAATCGTAACCTCGACAGAGCCTCGGTTCCGATAAAAACACTAATACCGAGGGTTGGAATTCCCTCTCTTCACCGGATACCCATGAAAGATTCTTATAATCTCACTGCAAAATATTTTCTGTCCCTATTTGCTCTATATTTTTAAAAAATGTGACTTTTGGCCATGTTTTTATTATGCTTTTATCTTTTTGAATACAATCTGTCGCAACTGTATATAGTCAAACTTGACCAATAAATATCTTAATATTATTGATATCAATAAAAAATATATACAAATTTTGTCAAATAACAAGACAAATAAATCTGTTTACTTAAGTAGTATATGCATATACTAGTTTATGTTCTCGCTCCTCCTTTATCCAACCTTAAGTTCCTATCTTGCGTATTAAAGAAGGGAATTTCCTGAAATAAATATAAACCATGTAAAAGAGTTTTCAACCACCAATTTATTTTGCATTGTTTAAGGTCCGTCTGTATGTCAGACATTATTTCGACCATTTGTCTTTACAAATTGGTTAAAAGCAACAAAGATAATGGATAATATAAAATTTAGCAGCAAGAGCAAAGTAAGAAACTACGCTCTTACGTTTCGAATAAGCTTCCTAATACGCTCGACTGCGCACGCATCCGATGTGTCTCCATAGAAAACGTCTTTCCACTGCATGTTCCAAGGAAGCGCACGGGTAAATACTGTAAAATATACGCCGCTAACGTGCTTCATGAGTTTGTTATTTAATACCAGCGTTTAAAACCGCATAAACGCCAAAAAAAAAGAGGAAAAGCGAATCAATCCTTAATTGGTTATTTCATTACCCGTAGAGCATCCTTGTATTGAATATTTAATGAAATAACGAAGCCGGCCTCAAGTTTAGTTTTATAGTAGGTATAGGGTGTATGAAATTATTTTTAACGTTTAAAACTTGTTTTGAATAAAAAGCAAGATATGACAACACAAACATAAACGGTTTGACAATAGGGATACCGCCTTGGAACAGTCAGTGGCGAAAAAAGCCGCTGAGAATTTAAACCAGGTTCTGTGGCCCGTACTACATTACATACCTTACTCTTACCCTATTGTCATCCCAATAAAACGGGACAGTGTAAATAAAGATAGCCCCGCCCGGTTATTTTCTCTAAAAAGGCAGCATTAATAGGCAATATAAGTATAAATATATAATCATGTATATATGAATATTATACCTCATTTGCATATTCCGCTCTTTGTTTAATGTGACGTCATCCGGTCCATAAAGTTGCTTATTACATGTGTTACTATATATAGTAACAAAAACGGCCTGTTTTTCGTGTAATACAGGCATTGTCTCTGCGGTCATATTAGATAAGCGCGTGTAAATGAAGGGCCAAAAAACCCATATGGCGGGCCGAAAATCCATATTAAATCTAGACTGCGTTACATACATTTAGCATTAAATTGTAGATATATTTTTAATAATCGACCACGAACCAGTCATATCGTGCATCGGCACGTGCATCCAACGACAACTGCGACGGTTGAAAATGGCAGCCAGAATGATCGCTACCCTGAGTACACGCAAGATCGTTAGTAGCCGAACAAACATCAGGACGGACATTAAATAATGAAATTGTGAAAAACAAGAACGACTCGGTCTAAATCACCCTACAATATGATGTGAAAAAAAATGTGTGTGACTGGCTCGGAGATGTTGAAAATATTTTTGCCGATTGTGTGATAGATTTACTGTAACCTATTAAATTATACAGTACAGTACATGTACAGTACCAACTCGTTGTTTTTGATCGAAATGTCTTCATCAACCTATTATAATATATACTGTTCATAGGCGTAGCCAGATTTTCAAACACACTGGGGGAGGGTGTGGGAGGGGGGCACCCACTCCCGGTGGTGGGGGTCCGGGCCTCCCCCGGAAAAAAAAATAAAATAAGGAAGGAAATTGTGCATTCTGGAGCATTCTGAGTTTTTTTTATTATGCTCGGCATTTTTTATATTACGCACGTGCGTATTGTGCGTATAGGGCGCTACGCCCTTGCTGTTTAGGGACCAGTTTCCGTCCAAACCCAGTTTCCATCATTCATTTTCATTTAAAAACTGTTTTTACAAGCAAATTGCTAACGCGATGTTACTTATCGACAGACGTTTAGCATAGACGATTGGAAACAAGAAACAACCAAAAAGTAAAGAAGCGGTACAAAAACGAAAGTGGCCCCCGACCAGTAGGCCTACTGCCGTTCGGGTCTCAATTACATTTTAAATAAAAGGCATGCAGGAAACAATACATAGATACTGTACTGTATGTGAAATAAAAAATAATCTCCTACCTTTTTATCCTTAAATTATATTTGCGAAACCAAATGCCATTTGAAATTTCCTTTCTTCTACAAGCTCAAACGTAAACACACAAACTGACAAAGTCAATGACGTGGAATAAAACGTCACTGGCAAACACAACGTCACCATTATGACGATTTTGTTGTAATTTTAATTAAGGGGGTTTAATTGGTGTTTTGGAAACAAGGTACCGAATTACCGATTTCAAATGGCATATCCTATTAACGTCATACGTTTGTTTCAACGAATAAAAATGGATCTAAATAAAGAGTCATATTTTAAAAAAAAAAATGTACACATGTAGATAAAAGGTATTTAAAATGACTTTGCGCAATTTAGATCTAATAAGCTATCCAAAATAATAGTGTTTTGGTTACACATGTAATAAACAGGTTATTAACTGGGGTAGGTGTGCCTCTTTGTTATTAACTGGGGTAGGTGTGCCTCTTCGCTTCGGTCCATATAACATTCTAGGTCTGACTGCCCAGTCCATAAACTTGCATATAGACCTCAGCACCATACATTATCCGTTAAATATATAAAATAAAACAAAAGCAAAGAAAGCCACAAAGCGCAAGTACTCATTGCATGACTTAGCAGAAACCAAAGCAACAAGAGAATAACCATTAACAGTACGACAATAACAGATATGAAACAAGACTAAAAGATCAATACTTACAAAAGTGGTCTCAGATGGTACAAGGCAATAAAAAACTGTTTTATTATAACCATTTTAAGAAAAAATTTAAATTCGAAAAATATCTAAATGAGAAAAGAAATGTTTTTGATGTCCGTTAACCATGTTAACCAAATGTTATATTGATTATGTATTATATGTTTATATGTGTATGGGCCGGTGGCCATTATCACTAATAAAGAATTGTCAGATTTAAGACAAGCATCCAACCCTACCGTCCTTTGAAGATTTAGGTAGACGTCATCATAATTAAGGTCCAGAATCTGTCCGGTCATAACGTTTCACTTTGTTGAACGTTTTAGAACTTTCGCCGCCAAATTTCAAATGTCTAAAATTTGAATTCAAACCTTCCGATAATATTCCATAAATAAAGTGTTATGGAAACATTCTTACCGAGTGACGAACAATGTAAACCCTGATCAGCCTGCACATAGTGTGAATGTTCATCTGGGCCTAAACTGGTCGTAAAATCAATGTTTCGACTGTGGCAGTAAAAGTGTTAGTATAATTTGGACCCAATGTTTTGAATCCTTGGTTGGACAGTAAACCGAAAGCATGCGATGTGAACGCTTTATCGATAAGACACGGTCAAAAAACCCATTTGGAACATTTATGTGTCTGCCAGTGCGCCTAATGGGCATCGTGTTTGGGATTGTTCATTGATTGTTAAATGATTTAGATTGACGAATATTGACAATTACAATCATTTTCGAAAGTTTTTGCTTTTGTCATTCCGAATAAAAGGCCATTGATTGTCAGATTTAATTGTTTGATAAAACCAGACTTTTCGAATTTGTCTTATTTATCGTTTTGAATGAAGGCATCTGGTTGCTGTATTTGGATTAGTTATATATTAGATAGGAATCTTGCAACTCTATCCAGTTATTGACTTTCTGAAATAGAGTTAAGGTTATGTCTGTTTAAGTACTTTTTTGAAAGCTAGATGACGGAGTGTCATTTCGTCTTTTGTCCATGTGACCGTCCATTGGCAAATTCGAGCGACCTCTCCGAAATTAATAAAGGTCATATTAAATGACATCTCCGAAATGACCACTGTCAAATGTATGTTTTTCGCCATGATACTAGTAGTCAACTTTTCAAAGGTGGCCACGGCGACGTGAAGTGTATATAGATATATAAAAAAAATACTTCTCCTGCTCTAAGGATCTTATTGTTCCTTAGGTAGGTCCTATTTATATGTTGTGTTTTTCGTTGCCGCCAACTATCCAAGATGGCAGCCGTTAATAACAATTGACACAAATAACGGCCATTTAAAGAGCATCTCCAAAACCACTAATACTGATATAATGTTCATTAGGATGACCTGTTTTTCATCAGTGTCAAATATTGTCAAGCAGGCCGCAACGACGATGCGAATTTTATATAGAGCTGTTAATTGAAATATAAAAGACAAAATCTCAGCTGTAACAACCCAACGATTTTTTTGCATGAAATTTGGCCACAATGTGTTTTGTTTTATTTGTGACCTTTTAGATTTGTTTCCGTTGCCGCCCATCATACAAAAACGCCCGATAAAATACGCAAATCCTCCGGGCAATTGTTGTGCACATGCAGGCACTTGGGTAGAACCACCGACAACCCATGATTTGGAATTGAATGTGACCGACTTATAATGTTCATTTTCAGTAATCTCCTATATTATTGTCTTTTTCGCGTATTTCCATTCCCCATTCCAATGTCAATCAATGGATGTATGCGTATTAATATAGTCAAGCAATGGATGTATGCGTATTGATATAGTCAAGCAATGGATGTATGCGTATTGATATAGTCAAGCAATGGATGTATGCGTATTAATAATGTCAAGCTATGGCTGTATGCGTATTAATAATGTCAAGCTATGGTTGTATGCGTATTAATAATGTCAAGCAATGAATGTATGCGTATTAGTAACGTCAAACAATGGCTGTACGCGTATTATTAATGTCAAGCAATGGATGTATGCGTATTAATAATGTCAAGCAATGGTTGTATGCGTATTAATAATGTCAAGCTATGGCTGTATGCGTATTAATAATGTCAAGCTATGGTTGTATGCGTATTAATAATGTCAAGCAATGAATGTATGCGTATTAGTAACGTCAAACAATGGCTGTACGCGTATTATTAATGTCAAGCAATGGATGTATGCGTATTAATAATGTCAAGCAATGGCTGTATGCGTATTAATAATGTCAAGCAATGGTTGCATGCGTATTAACGTCAAGCAATGGATTAATGCTTATTAATAATGTCAAGCAATGGTTGTATGCATATTAATAATGTCAAGAAATGGTTGTATATGTATTAATTATGTCAAGCAATGGCTGTATGCGTATTAATAATGTCAAGCAATGGATGTATGCGTATGAATAATGTCAAGCAATGGTTGCATGCGTATTAACGTCAAGCAATGGATTAATGCTTATTAATAATGTCAAGCAATGGTTGTATGCATATTAATAATGTCAAGCAAAGGTTGTATATGTATTAATTATGTCAAGCAATGGCTGTATGCGTATTAATAATGTCAAGCAATGGATGTATGCGTATTATTAACGTCAAGCAATGGCTGTATGCGTATTAATAATGTCAATCAATGGATGTATGCGTATTATTAACGTCAAGCAATGGATGTATGCGTATTGATAATGTCAATCAATGGATGTATGCGTATTTATAATGTCAAGCAATGGCTGCTTGCGTATTAATAATGTCAAGCAATGGATGTATGCGTATTAATAATGTCAAGCAATGGATGTATGCGTATTATTAATGTCAAGCAATGGCTGTATGCGTATTAATAATGTCAATCAATGGATGTATGCGTATTATTAACGTCAAGCAATGGATGTATGCGTATTGATAATGTCAATCAATGGATGTATGCGTATTTATAATGTCAAGCAATGGCTGCTTGCGTATTAATAATGTCAAGCAATGGATGTATGCGTATTAGTAACGTCAAACAATGGATGTATGCGTATTAGTAACGTCAAACAATGGCTGCATGCGTATTATTAACGTCAAGCAATGGCCGTACGCGTATTATTAATGTCAAGCAATGGTTGTATGCGTAATTATAATGTCAAGCAATGGCTGTATGCGTATTAATAATGTCAATCAATGGATGTATGCGTATTATTAACGTCAAGCAATGGATGTATGCGTATTGATAATGTCAATCAATGGATGTATGCGTATTTATAATGTCAAGCAATGGCTGCTTGCGTATTAATAATGTCAAGCAATGGATGTATGCGTATTAGTAACGTCAAACAATGGATGTATGCGTATTAGTAACGTCAAACAATGGCTGCATGCGTATTATTAACGTCAAGCAATGGCCGTACGCGTATTATTAATGTCAAGCAATGGTTGTATGCGTAATTATAATGTCAAGCAATGGCTGTATGCGTATTAATAATGTCAAGCAATGGATGTTTGCGTATTAGTAACGTCAAACAATGGCTGCATGCGTATTATTAACGTCAAGCAATGGCCGTACGCATATTATTAATGTCAAGCAATGAATGTATGCGTATTAATAATGTCAAGCAATGGCTGTATGCGTATTAATAATGTCAAGCAATGGTTATATGCGTATTAATAACGTCAAGCAATGGCTGCTTGCGTATTATTAACGTCAAGCAGTGGCTGTATGCGCATTAATAACGTCAAGCAATGGTTGTATGCGTATTAATAACGTCAAGCAATGGATGTATGCGTATTAATAATGTCAAGGAATGGTTGTATGCGTATTAATAATGTCAAGCAATGGCTGCATGTGTAAAAATAATGTCATGTCAAGCAATGGATGTATGCATAGTAATAATGTCAATCAATGGATGTATGTGTATTAATAATGTCAAGCAATGGATGTATGCGTATTAATAATGTCAAGCAATGACTGTATGCGTGTTAATAATGTCAAGCAATGGTTGTATGCCTATTAATAACGTCAAGCAATGGCTGCTTGCGTATTATTAACGTCAAGCAGTGGCTGTATGCGTATTAATAATGTCAAGCAATGGTTGTATGCGTATTAATAACGTCAAGCAATGGATGTATGCGTATTAATAATGTCAAGCAATGGTTGTATGCGTATTAATAACGTCAAGCAATGGCTGCATGCGTATTAATAATGTCAATCAATGGTTGTGTGCATATTAATAATGTCAAGCAATGGCTGCATGTGTAAAAATAATGTCATGTCAAGCAATGTCGTATGCGAATAAATAAAGTCAATCAATGGATGTATGCGTAGTAAAAATAACAAGCATTGGCCGTATGAGTATTAACAATGTCAAACAATGCCTATATGCGTATTAACAATGACAAGCAATGGCTGTATGTTTATTAATAATATCAAGCAATGGTTGTATGAATATTGATAATGTCAAGCAATGGTTGTATGTATATTAATAATGTCAAGCAATGGCTGTATACGTAAAAATAATGTCAAGCAATAACTGTATACGTATTAATAATGTCAAGCAATGGTTGTATGCTTATTAATAATGTCAAGCTATGGTTGTATGCGTATTAATAATGTCAAGCTATGGTTGCATGCGTATTAATAATGTCAAGCTATGGTTGTATGCGTATTAATAATGTCAAGCTATTGTTGTATGCGTATTAATAATGTCAAGCTATGGTTGTATGCGTATTAATAATGTCAAGCAGTAGCTGTGTATGCATATTAACAATGTAAAGCAATAACTGTATGCGTATTAACAATGTAAAGCAATGGTTGTATGCGTATTAATAATGTCAAGCTATTGTTGTATGCGTATTAATAATGTCAAGCTATGGTTGTATGCGTATTAATAATGTCAAGCAATGGCTGCATGCTTATTAATAATGTCAAGCTATGGTTGTATGCTTATTAATAATGTCAAGCTATGGTTGAATGCGTATTAATAATGTCAAGCTATGTTTGTATGCGTATTAATAATGACAAGTTATGGTTGTATGCGTATCAATAATGTCAAGCTATGGTTGTATGCGTATTAATAATGTCAAGCAATAACTGTATGCGTATTAACAATGTAAAGCAACGGTTGTATGCGTATTAATAATGTCAAGCTATGGTTGTATGCGTATTAATAATGTCAAGCTATGGTTGTATGCGTATTAATAATGTCAAGCTATGGTTGTATGCGTATCAATAATGACAAGCAATGGTTGTATGAGCATTATCGATGTCATGCAACGATTTTTTGTGAATTAATAATAACAAATGGCTGTATGCGAATAATAATAACAAGCAATGCATGTATGCGTAATAATAATGACAAACAATGGCTGTATGCTTAGTAAAAATGTCAAGCGTTGGCTGTATGGGTATTAACAATGACAAGAAATGGCTGTATCCCTATTATCGATGTCATGAATGATTGTATTCGAATTAATAATAACAAGCAATGGATGTATGGGTATTAATAATGGCAAGCAATGGATGTATGCGTATTGATAAAGGAAATCAATGGCTGTATATGTATTAACAATGACAAGCAAGGGTTGTATCCCTATTATCGATGTCATGACTGCTTGTATGCGAATTAATAATAATAAGCAATGGATGTATGCGTATTAATAATAACAAGCAATGGATGTATGCGTATTAATAATGTCAAGCAATGGATGTATGCGTATTAATAATAACAAGCAATGGATGTATGCGTATTAATAATAACGAGCAATGGATGTATGCGAATTAATAATAATAAGCAATGGCAGTATGCGTATTGATAATAGCAAGCAATGGATGTATGCGTATTAATAATAACAAGCAATGGATGTATGCGTATTAATAATAACAAGCAATGGATGTATGCGTATTAATAATGGCAAGCAATGGATGTATGCGTATTTATAATAACAAGCAATGGATGTATGCGTATTAATAATGGCAAGCAATGGATGTATGCGTATTAATAATGTCAAGCAATGGATGTATGCGTATTAATAATAACAAGCAATGGATGTTTGCGTATTAATAATAGCAAGCAATGGATGTATGCGTATTAATAATGTCAAGCAATGGATGTATGCGTAATAATAATGGCAAGCAATGGATGTATGCGTATTAATAATGGCAAGCAATGAATGTATGCGTATTAATAATGGCAAGCAATGGATGTATGCATATTGATAATGGCAAGCAATGGATGTATGCGTATTAATAATGGCAAGCAATGGATGTATGCGTATTAATAATGTCAATCAATGGATGTATGCGTATCAATAATGGCAAGCAATGGATGTATGCGTATTAATAATGTCAAGCAATGGCTTCATGGGAATTATCAGTGTCAAGCAATGGCTGCATGCGAATTATGAATGTCAAACAATGGCTGCGTGCGTATTATCAATGTCAAGCATTGGTTTCATGCGCATTAATAATGTCAAGCAATGGTTGCATGAGTATTATTGATTTCAAGCCATGTTTGTATTAGTACTGTTAATGTCAAGCAATGGATGTCTGTGTAATGGCTGTGTGCGCATTTTCAATACGATGCAATTGTTGTATTGATATATGTAAGTACGGAAACGAAAGTAAACGTTTTAAGTGAATGAAGCTACATTAGAGGAAGGATGTATGCTTATGATCAATGTTAAACAATAACGGTTGCGTGTTAACAAGTACACTTAGAACCAGCGGTATGTTTTTAGTATAAACACATTCACTTTGAAATATTGTTATTCTCGAGAAGGTCTGAAGAAGTGCATATGGGTACTTACGCTATTTGCCAAATAGTACATGTACTTACACTATTTGCCAACTAGTGTAAGTACCCATATACTATTCTAAATTGCACATCATAAAAAACATAGGCCAATAAATAGCGTTCATTGAACTCTAAACTAAAGTTATGAGCTATATTTAAACGTTAACACATGCTACAGATGTAATTTTCAAATAATGTGAGTTTTCATACAGCTGAAATATGCGATTACATGCGTGCACCAAACACAGATAATAGGAATACTAGTACTTCATTAATTTATCATTATTAACGGATACAATAACACAGCGTGAGAAACACAAATACGTTAATAACACGGTTGGCATTTGTTCTGAATAATGGCAAGATTTGTTAACTGTGTGCTAAATTGTGTGCGGTTCGTAGTAGATTTATGGAATATTTTCCTAGTTTTCTTCACGGTTTTAATACTATGTTTTCCGCTATAATTAGGTAAAGATCTTAAACAATATTTTGCTCTGAAACCATTAAGCACAACGTTCTCATTCAATACATGTAGCATACATTATGTCAAACTAGTGGCATGCCTATACAAGTATTGTTTCCCGATTATGAGGATGAACGGTCAACACCAAGTAATACTATCCCATCTCTCTTTATTAACTGTAATCTTGATCATCTTCGACGCTTGATTGCAAATACAAATGTCTTGAACCTTTGTGGAGTGCGTGGTCCAGTCGTAGATCTTTGGACTCCAGATATCGTGGGTTCGATTCCCGCTTTGGCCATGTTATTTATCCTTGAGCAAGGTAATTAATCCACATTGCTTAGTACTGGTTCTACCCAGGAAGCCATCGAGAGTGATTAATATAAGTTGCAAGAACTTGTTTCACAATCGATGTAAAAGAAATATGTTTAAACTAAACTAAACTTTGTTCAGAAATAAATTTGAAACCGGAAGCACGTGTCCGTAATTATTACAATTTTATCAATTTTTGACCAACCACATTCAGTTCGTCGGTATAATGATGAAGTTTCCCTTTTCGTTTATTGATTAATTTATTGTCTTTCTGCCGTTCTGTATATCTTTAATAGAAGATGCGCCTGTATCAGCCAATCAGAAACGATACCAGAATCTCGGTAAAATGGCTGCCGTGTATTTTTTTTCTCGGAAGAACTGTTCTAGACGTTTGTCTTGAAAACAAGCAGGCGTCGCAGATGATTAACTGTCACTCTCGAGTGACGTCACTGGACATTACAGTAATCGCATCATTGTGGATGAACAGAATTTCTAGCGAAAATACCCGTATTAACGGCATTTTGTTCAGAATGACATTTACCAGACGATAACAAGTTACCGAGTTTGTTCAAGTTGTGGTCACATTTTTGCCCCGATTTAGGGGCCACATTTTTAACATGAAACATAATTCTGTAGTTCTTTGTTTGTGCGGTATTTTTTTATAGAAAAAATGTTCTGCATTAAACCGCAATAGCTATAGGGACCTTATAAGGAGTGTATTGACTGTAACATTAGCGTATAAGCCACTACTAAGCATGTTCCTATATAGACCATTTTACCATGCCCGGGGTTCACAAATTCATATGGTTGTTTAAGGAAATCTTTACCAGAGCTCTTTTATGTCACGCACTTCTGCCAATCAGCAAGATCATCAGCAGACCGATACAAGACCATTTCGATGTTTTTAAATGTTATATTCATATGTGACCATATTTTAAATTAAATATATCCGTATTGCTGTTTTATAATAAGACAGCACCAAAAAAAAAGACACATGGCTGTACAGAAAAAATAAATCATTTCATAAAATTGTCACAATACATTATTGTGTAAAATGCTAAAGTCAGTTGAGCATCAACGATAAAAACACCTAGTGTTATCCTTACCAAAAAGTTGAGGTCTGTCATTTTATTGATCAGTAATTGGTCAAATTATGTTGATGATGTCATATTGAAGTTAAGACGTGTATTCTGTAGTTGTAGTGTGTATTGTCATGGATCAGTATTGCAATAAAAGAACTGAATATGTTTCTGGTATCATTTCTGATTGGTTGAGGCTGATACAGACGCACCTTCTATTCAAGATGTACAGAACGGCAGAAAATAAATTAATAAATAAACAAAGAGGAAAACTTCATAATTTAAATGTGGATCTTCAAAAATACTACAGTAAGAAAATAATAATTACGGACATGCGTTTCCGGTTTCTTTATTTTTCTACACAAAGGGACAAGACGCTTGTATTTACAATCAAGCGTCGAAGATGATCAAGACTATAAAATAAGCGTCGTGTTATAGAAACAAGCAAAGTTTTACGAAAGCGTAAAATATCTGCCGAGAGGAAATAGCATATATCTGGGTAGGGACTGGACACGAAGTTTAACATAATAACATATCAAGTCACGGGTGTTAATATTGAAAAAAAATAATGTTGACGTAAACACGCCACGACCGTTTTTTTTCCTTACCAGACACATTCTTCCCGAGTTTTACCATCAGTTGTTCCTACCAAACATTTTGAATCAAGGTGGGCGACCTCGCTTCTCTCTGTTCAAATACCTTGATTTGCCTTACATACTGATTACAATTCAACTTTGGACCACGACGTGCTAGAAGTACACATCAGCACAGAAATACAGGTGTTCACATGTAAGGGATGCGTGTGCGTTAGCGTTTGCATTACAACAGACGTCTCACTGCTACCATGTGTAATTATAAGATTGCGTAATCAAAGTGAACAACTCGAAGAAATTGTTCATTGCTACCTTACCATTACATGTGCAATTATGAAAACCATATAGGCAGCGAATAAACCCATCGACTAGTATATAACACGACGGTATTGACGAGAATACCGCATTATAAATGGGTATTATTCCATAAAAAGGTATTATTCCATTAAAATACAGATTTGCACTTATTCCATTCCAATACTTGCGTTTCATTCAGTTTCATTATGCTCCGTTAAAACATCTCAGACGTGAAGATCCCGGAAATATTGCCGCATTCTACACTTTTGTAGACTGCTCTACGAAAACGTCATTTGAGGCAATAAAACGGCAAGCTTTGAACATTGAAAAATATGTGTTTATACCATTCAAGTTTTTTTAGACGGGTTCCCTAGGAATTGAAGTTGTAATGCATGCTTATTGTCGGCTACATGATTCACAGTCTGTTAACCATAGACATATTCTAAAGCCATATAAGAGTCAGCTGCCTTCGGCAGCTGAATAAGTTAGGGAGAAATTATTATTTTGATATACTACCTATCACTCTATACTGCTGCACACCCTCACGTGTAAGTTCGAGCAGGTGATATATGTGAATAAAAAGCAATCTCCACGCAGAGTTATCGTTCCTTGCACTCACATATATCTCTGCTAACTACTAAATTACAAGATTTTGGTAAAACCTGTTAACTTGGAATATGTTTGCCTGAAACTTATTTATTTCTTGTGTAAATATAATTTTCAGAATATCTGCAAATTAGATGTCGCAATGTTTGAAATAATGCATGAAAACAATTTAGTTTTAATCGGGACTATTTTACTACAAAAATAATACGTACTTAGGTCTCCTCAATCGAAACGCATATGTAAACATTTCAAACCGAAGCTCGATAGCAGAACATTACAAAAAAAATTAACTCATAGAATACAAATTGAAATTATTTAATATAGGTCTATATTTTATCTTTGCAGATCACGCAAAAGGATTTATTATAAACATCGTCATAATCTTTTTGAATGATCACGTGACCTAACCGTTCGCCCTACTTCCTTTGACGTTGACAGAGTCAAATGAGGAACGAGTGTACTCTGGGTAGAGATTGAATAAAAATGTGTAGCAATACTTATTTCCCTTATAAGTGCACTTGTCCCATTATAACCGTGTCACCGCGATAAAAGACACTTCCATTTGCTATTTTCGCAAAACGGAGACACCAAGGTCATTCACAAATACCTTTTATCTTTGGAGTGTGTTTCTTATAAAGACATTTATTGAACACAGTTGTTTATAAACAATCTGTGATGCAATCTTAAATTTAAACATACCGCAATCTTGACGCTTTTACCAAGCATTAACTTTGGCATCTTGATTTATTGATCCAGTATCATTTTCTAGACGAAAACTGTTGTGTAAGTAAAGCAGGGTCCCAATGAAAAATGCTTATTAATAAATGCAGACAATTATCAAGTTTTTGCGTCTGTGTGATCAAGATCGAGTCAGGAACGTTCGGCACCAAAACATTTCGACACCTAGACGAATCGGCATCTAGAAGTTTCGGCATCTATTTTAATGTTTACCCTAGACGTTTCGGCACCCATTTATATTTGAGTATTATAATGAAGTAAAGAAGTAAAGAAATTAAATATTTTCTAGAAGATCACTTGTAATTCATTTAAAATGCAAAGTTGATTGCCTTAACGGCAACTCCGAAGTGGTTTTGAGCCTGAATACAACTAAAACATGAACATAAATAGGGCCCATATAATAATCACTTGTAAAATTTAAGTAAATATGACTTTTATATTATATTGTAGCACGGTCACTGAAACTCCGTTTGTAATAGCTCTGGTGTAAATCGTTTAATTGAAATGTTCCCTTTAACATGTATAATAATGAATAACTAAGACCAAATAAAAACTTATCTGTATTCATACAGTATCTTTTAATTCTTCACGTTACCTTCCTGTCATCTCCATATCGACGACTACAGGTATGTGACTTGAACCACAGACCTAATAACAAATATATTAGACACTATACGAAAATTATCTAAATTTCACGTGGCACAGTGCACAAATTTCACAATATATTTCCCAAATTTAAACACACATATCATGAAGAGTTTTATAGATACAAGTTTCATTCATGCCAAATCCCATCACAAATTTAATTTTCTTTCCAATGCTAGTATATTATTTTCTCTTACATTTACAGCAAAAAAGGAGTTTGACGGAAACTTTGACCATGTCAAAACCTTGATTTTTAAGAGTAAAGCGAACAATTATGATATTTTTAACTTTAAACATCTTTTTATACAATTTCTTATGTTGAAAATAAACATAAATTATTATAATCCCATTTTGCTATTCACTATGAATCTTTTGAATGTTTTCTCATCAAAATCGGTGAATACTTGAGTGAGAAGATATAAGGAAAAACTTGAGTGAGAAGATATAAGGAAAAGTTAAGGTGCCACGTGATATTTTGGTTACTTTGGTTAAGATATGAAGTTTCCTATCTGTTTATTAATATGTCTGTGCACAAACTAACCCATTATTAAAAATCGTCAACATATAACGCATGCGTTATACTTTTCTTGTTACTTTTACCCTGCTTGCATATAATTAAATAAAACGTTAAGATTCCAGTTTTCCTTCGTTATTCTATCATAAGTTTAACTACATCATCATGATGATCATTGATGCAATATAATCCAGATATGGCATAGTGAAAAATCACTGCAAATTGATTAAAAACAAATATATAGATGTAAAATTTATAAACTGTATGCTTATTTTTCATTTGCAGTGATTTTCTTTGCTTTAAAAGACATTTTGTCATTATGCCAATATGTAAAAAGACGCGATGACGTCATCGTTCCAAGATGGCTGCCTCCATTTATGTTTCTTTCCAATAGATCATATCCACATTATTTGTCATGGCATTTTGATAATTTTTTCAGCTTTTTTTCAAGTTTTTCAGAGCCCTTTAAAGTAAACTTTGTTTGAAAATAGTGCATCAACCCCTTTAAACCTGCTTGCGAGTAAAAGATAACAGGTAAGAATCTACCATAGGTTTAAATATACTTTGATGCAGTAAAACAAACAATTAGTACTATGCTAAAACAATTTCATTTGAACTAAAATAAATGAAATATTTTTTTAAAAAAAAATTAAGTGCCGACATTTTGTTGAACTCTGTATAGGTTACATTGCACCATTGCGTTTGTGCTTCCGTGGTGTAAGTCAAATAGTGCCTAATAAAAAACGTTTCCCTGCCTTACTAGTGATATAAAATGCATACTTTTGATTGATTTTTGTTATTATTACCTATAATTCAGCCAAATGATGTATTGTGAACATTGATTAGTGTTTGTTTGAGATATTTAGTTATAATTGACATAGACAGTAAAGCGAAAGTAGAAATGGGGTAAATTTATCTGTGACGTGTCAAAATAGAACATGACGTCATTCAACAGATTGGCTTGTTCTTACATGATACATGACCCCCTGTTTTTATTGCATTTTTATATTGGCGGACGCTCGATCGTTTGATTGATATGTGTTTTAAAAAATTCTACGGAGAAAAATGCGCATTTTTTATTTCTTGATATACATTCGTCCTATATAAAACAAAGAAGGAAAATCAATGGTGCAATGTAACCAATAACCTCCAAAGGTTAATGTGCTGTTTCAATCTCTACCCAGAGTACACTCGTTCCTCATTTGACTCTGTCAACGTCAAAGGAAGTAGGGCGAACGGTTAGGTCACGCGATTATTCAAAAAGTTATGACAATGTTTATAATAAATCCTTTTGCGTGATCTGTAAAGATAAAATATAGACCTATATTAAATAATTTAAATGTTTATTTCAATGAACTAATTTCTTTTAGTCATTTTCTGCTATCGAGCTTCGGTTTGAAATGTTTACATATATATGCGTATCGATTGAGGAGACCTACGTACGTATTAGTTTTGTAGTAAAATAGTCCCGATTAAAACTAAATTGTTTTCGTGCATTATTTCAAATTTTGCAACATCTAATCTGCAGATATTTTGAAAATTATATTTACACAATAAATAAATAAGTTTCAGGCAAACATACTCCATTTTAACAGTTTTACCAAAATCTTGTAATTTAGTAGTTAGCAGAGATATATGTGAGTGAAAGGAACGATAACTCTGCTTGGAGATTGGTGCCGTTTAACAAAATAGCAGCGATTTGTCTCCCCTGATAACTCTTCCCAAATAGCATAGACTGCTTCACTGCGAATGTCCCGTTTCACTCAAACAAGTTTATATTTAAAGGCCGTGTAGCAGTCTACAAACAACCAGGTCCAACCGTTTGGTTCACCTCTGTTTTTATTGTTGTTTCGCTATAATAGTATATCAGCATGCATGTCAATTCCCAATTATAAACCATTGCAAACTCTTGTTCTGTTAAAATGTGTTTATAAGTTGTAAATATGTATGAAGAAAAATACTCTTTCAAGTCATTGCTTGAAATGACACTTATATATGCAAGAAACACAATTGAAAATGCACATTATGCGACTACTACCCCAGTGATGCAATGGCTGTGCTATACCTTAAAGGGAATGTAGCGACACAGCCAAACAAACTCTGTTATTGAGAGTTCTGAAAAACTTAGAAAAAGGTGAAAGAATTATCAAAATCGGATGACAGACAAAAAAGATATGACCATTTAAAGGTTGTTCTAAAACGAATATGGGAGCCGCCATTTTTAGAACGATGACGTCATAGTTCCATGTTACCATATATGGAATATTGATAAATATCATTAAAACGAAGAAAATCACTTCAAATGAATAAAAAAAATTACTGGTGATATAAATCATTATTGCCATTAAGTATTACATATTTTTCATACAGCTGATGTAATTTTTTCCCTATAAATTAGTAAAATTTTCATATTTATAAATATTCCATATATGGTCATTTAGAACCGTGATATCATAGCTCCCAAAATGGCCGCTTCCATATCCGTTCCAACAGAAACTTCAAATGATCATATCTTCTTTGTTTATCATCCGATTTTGATAATTCTTTCACCCTTATTCAAGTATTTCAAAACTTTCAATAATAAAGATGTTTGGCTGTGTTGCTACATACCCTTTAACAACAGCAGAGAGTGCTGATAATGCTAGAAGGGAGGTAATTTATAGGCCACTGCTATATCTCATTCTGCACTAAGAGTTTATCAAAGATTTTCAGCACTGCTATAAAAGCAAGATAAAACATATAGAAACATGCACAGTAGGATAGCAGTGTCACTGGCGTAGCTGCGCTGTAGGCACGTGCCTACACATTGTCCCCAGAAATCAAAAAAATAAAAATGCCAAAAATGCAATAAAATCTGAGTGGGGTAGTGGGTGGTAGGGTAATGGTCAGTTCAATACCAATTTTTACTCGTGGTCTTTTCAGAAAATAAAAGTAGAACTGTTCTCGCTCACGATCTTTCGGAACCAAACACACCTTGATTGTGAACAATTTCGAAAGGTTTTCAGAAAGCAAGCATGCATATGAATTTATGTTATTTTGTTCTGTTCCGATGTTTTTGTTTCAAAATCGCAGATTAAAAAAGCTTGAAATCGCGGGTTAAAAACACATTGTTTGCTGCTTAAAATACCGTCAGAATGCATGGATTTGGCTTCCTTCTAAGAAAAAAATCGGCGGGGGAGCATGCCCACCGACCCCGCTAGACCTTGTGCCTACTCACTGATTTAGGCACAGCTACGCCCCTGAGTGGATGTTCCAGGTCTAATGATAGGTTTGTTTACGTATTATGGATCCGTCCCCCTTTCATAATGTCGGTTAGTATGCCTTAAATAACAACATACCCAATAGGTGTGTCCAAATCCTGATTACGTTTTAAAGGTTATGTACTATTATTATATCGGTCAGAAACTAGACATCATCACGGTGGCGAAACCACTGACTGTTTGATCGCGTTCACGGCAAAACATTATTTTGTTTGTATGGTGTTTTACGTCTTTTCAGCACATGCAAGGTTATATATATATATTGAAGTTTCGAGTTTTTTGTGTTGGAGGGCAGACCACTCATTTGTTCTTGACTGAACCAGTACTATACACCTCCCGCCATTCGTAAGAATCGACACTTTCTCACTTATAAGTCGAGCTCCCAGTGGGATTCGAATCCGCAGCGGTGAGAGGCGAAAAGGTTTACAACGCAATTTCGTTAACCCCTTGGCCACGGAGACGCTGTAGGTAAAACATTATTAACAACGCGTAAGATTCTGTTGTTTTTGCTTCATAAATGTATTTTTTGTTCAACTATGGCGCACACATCCTTATAAAGTGAGCTCTGTCTATCTTCCGCATAAGGTAATTCGATTCATCCAGTAATTTCTGAAAATTTTCCTCCCAAAACGTAGACGGTCATACGCTTTCTTTTATTTCATAGACTTTGGAAGGGATACTCTCAAAAGGTACTGGATGAATCGAGTTTTCGTTCTTGTCGAAGAGAAGGACTCACTTTATAGGAGTATGTACTCTTTAGTTAAATACAATTCTTTAAATATGTAGAAGTTATGAAGAAAAAACATAAATAAATCGAGCGCTTCGCTGATACTGGTTTGCCATGAGTTCGATCAAAAAAAGGCACTTGATTTCGTGATAACGAATACTTGAAAAAATAGCAACATTACAATACGTGTACCAAACACTTTAACCTAATAAGTATATCGGTCAGAAATCACTACATCATGCATATCATACCAATATTTTGTAATCAATATTGTTAATGGTAAGTTGTAGTTCAATGTCCTCTTAATGTAGAGCAAAATGTCCTCTTTTTGTAGAGAAAAATACATTGTAGTGTTATATTATATACTCGGTAAAAAAAGTTTTGGACCAGGGTATATAAAGTCATATAAAAATAAAACTGGTGAACAAAATTTAAGTATCTTTTTTTAGTAACCAAGGTCTACCCTACCCGGTTAAGTTGGTACCAGAAACATTAAATTCCAAACAATATTTAATTTAAAAAAAATATCGCGAACACACAAAGGGTCTGTAAAAAATGTTGCAAAGTCCATACAAAGTAACAGTTACGGACACATTCGAGTAACCAATAAAAAGATTATTATTTTTTCGCAAACTTTCATCGTAAACGATAATTATTGTTGATTGTTGATCTATTGTGAATTATCAACTGAGATAATAAGGGTTATGGTCGAATGTCATGGTTCAGCGATCATTGTGCTGGTTCGAACACTACCATGGTCCAAAACTTCTTTTACAGAGTATACATATACTCATATTAGATAGCCTAGTGTTATATTATATATATATTTTTTTTAAAATTCAAAATGATTTTGAAATATTTTTGATATTGTATATATACATTGTACACAACATGTTAAAGCTACACACGATAATCAGATAATCTGGACATTTAAACTAGCACGTCGATTTATTATAATTTCAGAATCATTTTGAATTTAAAGGAACATGCTTCAATATTGATTTTATTAAAACTCGAGGCGTACTGTTAGTTTTTTCTCATGACTTGCATATCTGCAATATTTTCTAGCAATTACTTCAACAGTTCAAAACAAATCGAGTTTGCTTATTACTAACTGTTGATTATATTGCACCAATAATATATTTAAACCTATGGTAAATTAACGAAAACAAATTGAAATCTCCCAAGTTGTATTACATTCCGCCAACAACAGTCACATTTTACAACATATGTACACCTTTCTTAACTGACTGATGACAAGGTATGTATGCAACTAACATATTTTAAGAATTCAAACTCTATAGACACAATATAAACAGCTTTAACCAGCCAGGCCAAACCCCGAAACTGGAGAGTCGAATTAACTCTTGCGCATAGTCAGTCACGTGTATTTTAAGAACCCGTGAAAAATCCTATACTTTTAATCGGTATATATACACATTTATATTACCTGAACACCTGGATAGAGTTTTGATAAAAAGTTTTTGTAGTGAAATATTGCCGTTATTGTGCGGGTTTAAGTTCCTTTAAATTATTATATGCAAACATGTTTAAAGGTAAAAAGATACTGAATTAATAAATCGAGGTGTAATTTCAATGCTTGATAGGTACTTCAAGATTTCTGTGTGTCCTTTTAAATCTGCTTGCATATAATTAAATGAAAGTCAAAAACATTTGGATTTTTCATATGATTTTTTTTTTATTTCACCAAGGGTTTAAACATACATATCTTTTGGTACAAAATATCAACAGTTAATTTTATGCTAAGACAACTTGCTATGAAAATTAATATTGAAATTAATTATATTGGTTTGCAAAGATGCATATGTTACTAAAATAACTAACGGGACCTCGCGTGTTCTTACATACAAATCAAGATTGCCGTGTATGCCTTTCTTACTAATGAAGAGGGCTGGCGTGGCGCAGTCGGTAACGCGGCGGATTTGTAACCGGAGGCCCCGGGTTCAATCAATCCTCCGTGGTGCCACTGAGTTCCGTCTGTGTGTCCTTGGGCAAGACACTTTCCCTTAGCCTCGTCCGTCGGATGGGGACGTAAACCGGGCGGTCCCGTGTATCGGTCTATCCTCCGAGCACGTTAAAGAACCATAGGAATCTATTCGATAATAATAATAGGGCAGGTCCCCGGATTCCTATGTTATCTTCCCCTCTCTACGGGGCGGCTCTAAATAACCTATACTGTGTTGATGAGCCGTTAAACAACATTCAATTCAATTCTTACTAATGATATCAAAATTGCTTCTATACGTTTTTTGTTACTATCCAGTCTGGATCGTTGTTTGTTACTATCCAGACTGGATAATAAACTGATTGCAATGCGGCCAATTGTTATAAACCAACATGCTATCTCAAGGTCGAAACCAGGTTGCGACAAATTTCACACGTTCTCATACATAAGGAATTATGAGTCTAGACACTTCAATTGAACGTTAATTTGCCTAACACAACTATAGCTGAAGTTTGATTTACTCAAATTCCCTTTAAATGTGTTTCTTCGCGCGACAGCGGTCTTCTTAAGATAATTATTCCCTGCCTATATTGATTTAAACTTGCACTTTCACAAATGAGTCTGCAGTTAAGTGCATACGGAGGGTTCGGTGCAACACTATTGTATCTCCTTCTTTATTCATTTGTAGTTACAATAGTTTTGCACCGACACCTCGTTAAATATGTGCATATTTACAACGATTTTTTGCCCCTCTGAAATCGGTACTTGATTATTTGACTTAGCTGCACGTTGGTATGTCAATGTTAATACACAGTTGAATTATATAAATTCAAAAGTTTGTTTAGATATATATTTATGAAAGAGTTTACATCTGCTCTAAGTTTTTTCTTTGTATAATACTATAGGAATTATATCTAACCCTCGATGTCGCCGATTCTATCACAGAATTTTCGAAAGCGTACAGTGAAGACCCCACGTACAGGAAAACATAACAGGAACGACAGCTTTCGTTGCTTATTCTTTAACCTACATTTTTTCTGCCGACACTGTCGACATACTTTTTGCATGGTCAGGACACATAGAGTTGCTGTCACAGCATACACTAGGTAATGTTTGGTACAGCAAACTCTTGCCGTAACCAACAAGCAATTGGCAATATCATAACCTTTAGGAAGATGTTGAAAACATTCATCCTGTTTTGGCTTGGGTCATAGATTTAAATACGCATGCTTGGGTGTAATCTCTTTATTCATTTTACTCACAGCTACTGGATTTACAAGTAACCAAGAAACCAGTGTTTTTTGTTTTAATAAATAAATTGTTTTTGTAACCAGATACCGTTTTTCACACTATTTTCCTATTTTACGAACAAAGCAAGTTGAAATATTGACCTAACAATATTTAACCAACAAATTAACCTTAGGTGGATTTCAGCTTGGCAGTGGTTACTGTAAAAGAAAGGGGAAGTAACCACTGCCGGGAGTTTGATACGCATGATATAACAGCTTTCACGAAACATGTTGAGTACATAAACTATAATTTTCCATAAACGCTGAATGTTAAATAAATATCTGACAACTCTTTCATACCAATATTCGTTTATTTCGTTACAATTTATAAAATGTGACATTGACCTGTTAATGTAAACAAACTACGAGAACAACGGAAAATTCAAATTAGATTCAATGCACAGTCGCGTGAGTGTCGCGTGACGAATTTGTAAATATTGTCTTTTTTGTGCAGACCTTCTTCTTGTCTCTATCCCTCTTCTCTCTCTCTCCTGTAGGGGGAGTGGGGTGGTGGGGGGGGGCGGGGGCGGGGAGTGGGGTGGTGGGGGGGGGGGCGGGGGCGGGAAGTGGGTGTGGGATGGGGTGCTGTGGTTGCTTTCCTTCATTCCGTACTTTCCGTTATTCCGTCCGACGAAGTCGTTTTGGCTCAATAACTCTAATTTCTCATGTGGGTTTTTAACGAAACTTTACCGCAAGGAGCGGCTCATAGGGAAAAAGCTTGGGACATTTGGCCGAAGGTCAAATTCATTGTAACTGTAAATAGAAAATCGGTTTCCGCTCAGTAACATTAGTTTCCCTTCAAGGAGTTTAATGAAACTGCTTATAAAACGCGAGCTTGTGATTTTCATCCAGGTCATTTGGTTAAAGGTCAAGGTCAGTGTTAATATAAATAGACTATTTTTTCCCGCGCAATATATTTCGTTTGAGGGATTTTTGTAATGAAATTTGGCAGGTGTATATGAGGTTATATGAGTTAAGCATGTGCACGTTCCTTTAGATACGTGGTTATAACGGTTGGGGTCTAAGATTAGGCTGAAGCAGCGTTTGTGATATTTATCCGCGCAAAATATGGCATTTTTGTTCCATGAAATTCAAAAGAAAGTAGATATCAAAGTCGAAACAAAAACACGCATAGAAACAAAAAAAAATACAAATATGAATAAAAGGCAATATATGACATCACAAAGATAAAATGGTTGACAATAGGACTACCACTTTGGAACGGTAAGTGACGCATGGCAAGAAAGGCCACTGGGTAGGGGTGGGGTGGGAGTGAGTGCGGGGGTGGGGTGGGGTGGGGGGTTAAACCAGGTACAAGGGTGCATCAAACCTCACTCTTACCATATTGTCATAAAAAAACGATGCAGATTGGAGACAAACATCAAACGTCACGTCCTTTCAGGGTTTACGTAAATGTCATCAAAGAGTCCACATTCTGTCCGATCATCGCACAATCAAAGAGGAGAGCATAGTGGCGAACTGTAAATGGGTCAAAACCTAAACATGCAGTGCGTTGCAAAATTATAGGGTCATATACCTTTTAACACGTTTAATAAAGAGTGTATAGATTTAAAATAAATGTATGAAAGTGTCCATGACCAATATCTTACGAAGTTAGTAAATCACGTCACCATACACGTCAAGTTGTGATAGTCCTTGTGGCAGAAGAGTATTATTTAGTTATACAAAGGTTACGAATATTGAAGTCCTCAACTTGACCACAAGATCTAGAAAAACGAATAAGTTGAGAAACATATATCCCATCTGGGAGAAACATATATCCTACGGTGTCCTGTTAGGGCCATCTTACCATCGCATCTTACCATCGACCATCGACCTAGGTCGATGGTCGATGGTAAGATGCGATGGTCGATGGTAAGATGGCCCTAACAGGACATCGTAATATCCCCATATGAACATCCACGTCTAAGCAGGGATAATTAACGATATCGAAATTAAAATCATCTCTCTTGTCATAATTTACTTCTTAGTTTTATTCCTTTTAGGTGCCATATAACCTTTCATGTGTTGGTGTGTCTTAAAACCTAATTCAAATTAAGTCACTCCCCAATGTATTAGTTCGACCTTGAAAGAAAACCACCCAAAGCATGTTGTATTTTCAATGACACGATCACTGACTTGACCTGCGTTCGAAGTTTTATTGTTTTTGACCTGGGAAGTAGCGCATGCGCGTTGCATTGACACAAGGTTAAGAGTAATCCATTTTCGAAGATGTCCACGTCATAGAAGTAAACGCAGTAATTGTATGTCGTATACGTGTCACAACACAGTTAATTTTACATTGCTCTACATATGTACCAGGACCCCTCTGGACCACTGTAGAACTTCCTGAATTTTCTTAAAATATTTTCTATGTGAAACTGGACTTCTGTTGATCGAATTATCCAGCAAAAAACACGGGGTTGACCAAGTTGCTTTTTTAAATATCAATAGTTTGAAGAGACCCTCTTGAATTTGTCCATTTCACTTATATTTTCAAGTGTATCACTACCCGGTATAAGATTCTCAGATCTGGGCTCAGAAACATTCAGGCATATCCAAACCTGCATGAAATCATGGACTTGTCCCATTCTTGTCACCTGCAACAAAAAAAGAGAAACTATTTGCACATTTTAAGAAATAAACAAGAACCGAATAACACAGATCTTTTTTTTAAGCGCCAGAAAGTCCTACCGTGACTGGCAAGGAAATAACTGTTTAGTGAGACCTATAGGTCTCGTGTTAGCCTGTATTACCAACCTAACAACCCCACCCCATGTATACCAACCATCCTAAATAATTTTCTCGAAAAAAGTCATTAGGCCTGGAATCCACAAACCATTCTTGAAAATTTTCTTAGATTTAAGCCCAAGTATGCATATTTTAATCACATATATTTATATAAGTTTGAAATATAAACATTCATAACAAGCTGCTATGTATAAATATGATAAATACTAATAAATAGCACTTTCATGTGATTGTTTATCTTTGAAGGTCATGGCAATATTTTTGAACGGAATTTGAGTACTTGTGCTCAAGTCTAAGAATAGTTTGAAGAATGGTTGGTGAATTCCTGGCCTGATGTCCGTTTTCCTATGAAGCGAAACGAATCTGCAATATTCTGGAAAAGTCATGTTTTTTTTATTAAAGAAACTACTGGTAGAAGATAGTAATGGCACGAACTTCCATAGGTTAAGTGGGCTATCTTAATGCTGTAAACACTCTGCGTTATCTGCTTGCAGATGCTTTCCTACATTTGCAGACTTGCAATTTATTTAACACACACACACACACACATTATATTTAGCTGCTCTGCAATTATAATTCATTTAGTATTATTCGGTTACTCCGCAGTTATTCATATCTGTTTTTAAAGGGACACATAGCAATCTTGAAGTGTTTATCCAATCTCCCCACAGAGTTATCGTTCCTTGCAATCACATATATCTCTGCTAACTACTAAATTACAAGATTTTGGTAAAACCTGTTAAATTGGAATATGTTTGCCTGAAACTTATTTATTTCTTGTGTAAATATAATTTTCAGAATATCTGCAAATTAGATATTGCAAGATTTGAAATAATTCATGAAAGCAATTTAGTTTTAATCGGGACTATTTTACTACAAAAATAATACGTACTTAGGTCTCCTCAATGGAAACGCATATGTAAACATTTCAAACCGAAGCTCGATAGCAGAAAATTACTAAAAAAAATTAACTCATAGAAATAAAAATTGAATTATTTAATATAGGTCTATATTTTATCTTTGTAGATCACGCAAAAGGATTTATTATAAACATCGTCATAACTTTTTTGAATAATCACGTGACCTAACCATTCGCCCTACTTCCTTTGACGTTGACAGAGTCAAATGAGGAACGAGTGTATTCTGGGTAGAGATTGGTGTTTATCAAGCATTACAATTACCCGCTCGTTTTATTAATCCAGTATCATTTTGACTTTAAAAATCTGCTTGCATATATTTAAATACATTTTTGAGTTCTACTTTTCTTCGTTATTCTACCATAGCTTTGAATAAATGTATATTGGTGAACTGTAATCAACAGTTAGCAATATGCGAAAACAGTTTGCTTTATAATATTCTTATAATTAATACTAATGACTGAACAAATGCAATTTGTGTAGAAAAAACTAACGGGACGCAAGTTTTTAAAACATCAAGATTTGCCATGTATCCCTTTAATTTGGATAATGTAATTAATTATATATCATTCTTAAATACGGACACTATACCAACTCTAGTTATTATGTTAAACCTTAATAGGGGGTATTCGAGACACACGCACGCGAAGGCGCTCCCTCACACAATCACTGCCAAACTCACGCGCACAAACTCATAAACGCACATTAGAAAAATGTTTTTCTAATTGACTGCTCTTTGAGCAAATGATAATTACTATTGATACAACTTTAAACAGGTTTTCCCCCCGAACCATGGCTATACATTTACCCACCTTCAGAATAAAATGTTTAAGTAAGTAAGTAAGTAAGTAAGTAAATAGTTTATTAAAGTGACATGTGTATCTACAATTCAAAATCAAACATATATGAAATAACTGAAAATTAAGCACCCGGCCCAACGGACCTATAAGTCACTATCTATAAATAATAATATTAAGTAAATCACATGATATAAATATCAATTGTTAAATATATGGAATAAAGCAATAACAAATAGTTCAGTGGATATTAAATATGATTGCACATTTATAGCAATGACATTATACTTGCTAATACAATAAGTTATGTAACAATATAAGTTGAGTTGCGTCTCTTAAGAAAAGCTTTAAATAAGTATTTTGCAACTTACCTCTGAAGATTAAGCATAATAAATTTAAGTTCCTCGTTCTTATCAAAAGTTAAAAAGTTTCTGTTATGTAGAGTTGTATTAAACATAGTGTTTCTTATATCATTATAAAAAGAACAGTCTAGTAAGAAATGGTGTTCATCTTCAACAGCATTATCATTACAATATCTACAAAGTCTCTTTATATATATGTTTTACAAACTTTTAACATACCTACATTAACAGATGATCACAAATGAGTAAATGAGAAATCGGAGAATGTATTTGAGGTGGTATCGATATTATTTATTTACTGTTGGGCATGTTATTGCATTTAGGTCAGACACCACCATTTTTACGGGGCTGCTGATTGGGTGAATTAGGCATTGTATATATTGCGGGCATATATTTTAATTGAAAGCTGATTTCTGATTGGATGAAAGTGTCACACTAGCAACTGATCTTCAAAAAAAGTAAATTTGGTATGTGTTATGAACAATATATGAGTTCATCTCATATTGACTATTTTATAGAGCAAATTGAAATAATTTGGAGGTCAGCATCGTCGGCCAACCGAAATTAGTAAAACAATATGCTGCAGAATAACATAATGAATGGCTGTGTTTGATTGAGAACTACCCTCGGTCACCTGGCCCGCTTCTGATTTCGTCGTTACGCTCAATCTCCACGCAGAGTTATCGTTCCTTGCACTCACATATATGAGGAACGAGTGTACTCTGGGTAGAGATTGCGTTACGCTATGCTACACGGATCCAGAACCAGGGACTGTGGAAAATAGGACGTTTGAAGCCGCCCCTCACGTTTGGGGCTATTTCGGCGAGATGTTAAGAGATTCTACGGGACTTTAAAAAACACATATTTTCAAGTTAATTTATTATTAATTTCTTATTTTTAACTTATGAGAAGCAGCAAGTGGCGTTAACAAGGTTAACTGGTGTATCAACAATTGACGTTGCACGTTTGTTTACAACATGACGTCACGCAAACGTCGACTTATGAGCGTGAAAAAAACGCGCGAATAAATTGAGCTAATCGCTAAAATCTGCCCAGACCGATATCTGCAAATAAGACATATGCATGATACGGTCTAGCTGGCCGAGACTAATTGAGAACCTATTTGCCTCATATTTGGAACACATTTGCATGATTAAAAACAGAACTACACAATTGGAATTTTAAAGATTTTGGACGCCATTTTGAAAACTACATCATGATAATGTTTGGGTTTCCTTAATTTAATTGCAATTTAAGTTTAATACAAATTTACAATTGCAATAAAATATAATCAGTTTCATTGTGTATAACTCTATGGGTTTACACTATAAACCAATGCAAAGAATATGTTTGCAATCCTAAGTAAAACGTCGGTTATATTACTTTATCATGCAGATATGCTCTTTTCTGCCTAATAACGGCGTGACCTATTACATTTTGCTTTATTAGGCAATGACCAATAGAGCAAATCAATGCGGAATCCCTCGGCGTTTATTGTACGTAACGTTATCTGACGTCATGCACGTAACTTTGCCTGACGTCATAAACAAACAAAAAACAACAACATGGCGACGTCCTCGATAAGCGTACCATTCTGAGAAATAGGTAATAAAAGTAATTCATACAGAAAATATGGATAATCTACATGATAAATAGAATATTATATGTCAGTGCCTTTTACTATCAAGTTTATTAGGCTCGGCACGAAAACCTCGCCTAATAAACTTAATAGTAAAAGGCACTGACATAATATTCTCTATATATTACTTCAAAGAAATGTCGGTTATTTCGCCCATCATGAACTTTTTTTAATAAGTTATACATGTACTACATGAACTATGGGTTTTTAAAATACTTAAATTGAATAAACATTTCAAACAAGAGTTGCATTATGCCCAGAATTCTCGGTGAGGCGTGAAGGGTAACATGGGTCCTTAACACCGGTGGCCTACATTCGTTAGAATAAACTAGTATCTATTTTCTATTCATGTTATATTAATAGGACACAAAACCGATTGTCGGGTCACGCTATTTCAGACAGCATACTATTGTTATGCCACACTACTCTAGTTTTAAGTGACAGCGTCTCCGACTATTTTTATTTCATTCCAACAATCCCTCGTTTCATCACCCTAACTATGACACATATACTGATGACAGTGCATATGTACTCTGAAATATAGTACAGATATACATTGTATGAATGCCGTCGTATAAAATAAATAGCTCACAAAGAACATCTGTCATTGATATTTCATGCCGAGTCTTTCACTAGATGTCAGGCAGATGTCATGGAAGCCTTTCATAAACACCTCTCGGTATATCTGGGTGATATATTGAACATTGACAACCCTTTCGTTTTAATTATGGATAATAATATACTTCCTAAAAAATCCCACTTCAACTCAACAAAGCTAATATATTTGATAGTGTCGCTTTACATCTCATTATTAGAAATTAAGACAGGATGCTCCCCGGGCTGTTTCTTAAGGTATTCGTTTATTTTGAGTTTTAGCAGAGTTAAAGAATTTAATATTCAAAAAAGTTGTATAAGTAAAGAGTTGATCAGGGCTACCGTTCCCATAATAAAGCTACTCCGTCAGGTTTCCAGGGCTACCATTACCACAACAAGAAAAGTATAACGCATGCGTTATATGTAGACGATTTTTAATAATGGCTTAGTTTGTGGAGGCTTTGTTCAAGTCACATACCTGTAGTCGTCGATGACAGGAAGGTAAAGTGATGTATTAAAAGATACTGTATGAATACAGATAAGTTTTTATTTGGTCTTAGCTATACATTATTATACATGTTAAAGGGAACATATTCAAGTATTTTCAATTAAACGATTTACACCTGAGCTATTACAAAGGGAATTTCAGTGACCATGCTACAATATAATATAAAAGTCATATTTACTTAAATTTTACAAATGATTATCATATGGGCCCTACTTATGTTCATGTTTTAGTTATATCCAGTCTCTAAACCGCTTCGGAGTTGCCGTTAAGGCAATCAACTTTTAAATGAATTACAAGTGATCTTATAGAAAATATTTAATTTCTTTACTTCTTTACTTCATTATAATACTCAAATATAAATGGGTGCCGAAACGTCTAGGGTAAAAATTAAAATAGATGCCGAAATGGTATGATGCCGAAACGTCTACAAGTGCCGATTCGTCTAGGTGTCGAAATGGTTTGGTGCCAAAACGTCCTGAATCGATCTTGATCGTCTAGAAAAAGCTATTCCGTCAGGGTTACCGTTAGCATAAAAAGGCTACTCCATCAGGGCTACTGTTAGCATAAAAAGCTACTCCATCAGGGCTATCGTTACCATAAAAAAGCTAATCCATCAGGGCTACCGTTACCATAAAAAAGCTACACCTTCAGGATTACCGTTACCATAAAAAAGCTACACCTTCAGGATTACCGTTACCGTAAAAAAGCTACTCCATCAGGGCTTCCGTTACCATAAAAAAGCTACACCTTCAGGATTACCGTTACCATAAAAAAGCTACACCTTCAGGATTACCGTTACCGTAAAAAAGCTACTCCATCAGGGCTACCGTTACCGTAAAAAATCTACTCCATCAGGGCTACCGTTACCTTTGCAAACATGTATTATTGTAACCCTGATCTACTTTAAAAATAAGATCGTTTCTGCGACAAGATTATCACAATGTGACTTCTATGGTGACGTGATTTACAAATTGTGTAAGATCTTTGGTCGTAATCATTTTCATACAATCTTTATTAAACTTGTTAAAACATGTTTCAAACGAAGGTACGGCCTATCATTTATAACGCACTGCATCTTTAGTGATTGACCCATTGACAGTTCGCCATTATGCTTTTCTATTTGATGACCGGATTGTGGACACCATGATGATGGCCACCTAAATCATAAAATGAATAACGTTTAGAGTTTGTCCTAAATATTGTATTATCTTGTCCCCAATGGTTTATTCTTTCGTTGCTCAGGCTTCTGTCAAGTGAATGAGTACTGCTTTGTGGCTTTATTTTTTATATTTATATAGAAATGACCCTCTTTGGCTATATGTATATTGACTAGTTAATGCTGCCTAATTTGTAAGAGAAAATAGCCCGGCGGGAATTTCTTTTTTTTTTTCACTCCGTTTAATTGAGATGGGGTCTTCCTCCACCAATGGAAGCTGGAAAGTCGCCATATGACCTTAGCTGTTGGTGCGACTATAAAATCCAATTCAATCAATCAATTGGGATGGCAATAGGGTAAACACACGTAAAGCAAACAACAGTTACAAGGACAAATAGAAACAACCTATGAACATAAAAGTATTGGCAATATGAATTTTGAACGATCAGTGACAAAAGAGCCGTTGGGTTTGAACCAGGTTCTAGGGTGCACCGAATGCTACATTTCCTGGTGTATACCTACGTTTACTTGTACATGGCTCGTCTATCAACAGTCTAATAAAACCCTTAATAACTGTTTTAATGTTCCATTATATTTTCATTATACTATTGTAAACATGAAGTTTGCAGTCCTCAAAGGACGGTAGCGTTTAATATTTGTCTTAAATCTTGTACTGTCGTATCTTTAATGGTTTGTTCTCTTGCTGCTCTGGATTTTGGCTTTCTGGGCGTTTTTTATGTTATATATATACATGATCATTTATGTGTTATACTTATATTGCCTGTTAATGCTGCCTTGTTTTTTTTTATATAGAATATAACATGGCAGGTATATCTTTATTTACACTGTCCCGTTTTATTGGGATGACAATCCATTTGTGTTTGTTATGTCATTTCTTGCCTGATTTTCATCTTTGTAGTTGTTGCTTGTTTCCGTTTTTTTGTTTGTATGCAAATAAATCCATTGACATAAGCATCAGTGTTGCTTCTGTCCTCTTACCGAAAGGCTGAACTCACTTCATGATCGACACCAGTAATTTAGTACATCCCGAAGACAGGATGCGCACGAGTAAACAGTTATCATACATTTAAATCTTATTTCTGAACTTTAACAGCTGGTGTGTGTTGGGAGACTATAGACGACGCGACAAATCTGTGCAGAAGAGCTTTCCACGTCAACATGACTCAACAAGAGTGCTGTGACGTCAGAGGTATTGCATCAGCATCATGGACACCACATACCCGCTCCAGTAATATATTCTATTGGAACTACCTGAGGGGTGGCGCCACCAAGTGTCAAAGATGTCATAGTGAGTGAGTTGTCTACAGTTCATTTGTCTGAAATTTAAATAGACCTCACTTGTTTATTATCACATTGTTTAACATGCTTTATCTTAGGATAAATGGTCTGTTTTTTGTACTTTAGTCTTTTGACTGCTGTACTTTTGACATTTTAAATATTATGTTCTACTCAACCCGGGGTTAGAGGGCATGAACGGTAGCAATCATGTTTCACTACCGTTCATGAACAGTCTCAATCAAACCGAGACTCCAATATGTTTTGTATTTATCGTGTTCGGCGATTTCATTTCTCATTTCTTACTCTTTGTAGATAATAATATCTACTACAAACCATATCTACTACACACTATATCTACTACACACTATATCAACTACAAACTAGAAGCATAGTCCAGTTAGCCTGGCCATTCATGATTATCACTCAGACAACACTAAACCACAAACGCTATTATGACTTTGTGATATAGAAATAAATCGCATACAAAAGTAAAAACGCATACGTAAATGTGCGGAGTATAGTGATGACGTCTAACTATCATATGGCTAAGTGGTATTTAAAGAAAACATAAGCAGGTATTAAAGTCGAAAAGGAAATCACAGAACACAGTCGACCACTAAAAACACGCGTTAAAACAATGGTAATTACAATGTTAATAAGAAGCAGGGCACGTGACATCATAAACACAAACGGATTGAACACACAAAGACACACAATTTTCTCCAAGAAGCTCAAAAACCATTCTTGTTGTATATAATTTTGATTTATTATTTGGAACTACTTGTTCATATTTATATAAGTTATTGAGATTTATTTAGTATTAAATGTTGTTTTTCCAATGTGAAGTTAATTTTGGACATCGTTTATTTTATATATATATATATAGTCTCTGACTTGTAATCACTTGCTCCTCACCGCTGTGGATTCGATCCCTCATGCTCCCTCATGGGCCTAGGAATCTTTATGTGAGGAAGCTATCCAACTGGCTTGTGGAACGTCGTTGATTCTGCCCAGGTGCACGTCCGTGCACGAACATTTGCCGGATGGACCTGGGGTCTTCCTCCATCAATGGAAGCTGGAAAAAGTTGACATATGACTTTAGCTGTTGGTGCTATTATACAATCCAATTCAATTCAATTTTCATATATATACAGTCCATATTGGAAAGTACTTCATCGTCATTCCCTTAATACAATTTCACAGTTAAGTACTTTTTGTTTGTCTAAGAGTCATGTTTGACCACTTTTAGACCTAAGGTGCGCAGTTCCTGCAACAGTTAGACTAAAACGTTCCTATATTGTTTCAATTTAGCTGCCATTTTCAGAGTTCGCAGGATCGTTGAAATTCATCATAAACCAAATAGATGTATGAGCCAGAGTGGTCAAAATGATTCTAAGGCAAACCAGCAATACTTTTCTTTTCGTTGTGTATTGATATACCACTGCCACGTCAAAACTGCACTGGCTCAGACAAAATTCGTTGCCATTCTAATATCAGAATTTGTCACTAGAAATCAATAGGTTGTTTTTGACAGATTTGAATTTTGTGAAGTTAGTGTTCAGAATGTTACTGAAAATCACATATTTTACAATAAGTGTTGTAAATGCTTCCGTTCTTTAAGAAAAAGTTTCTTTTCCAAACGCTATCTTACTTAAACCATTAAAAGAAAAATAAGAAAAATGTGATAGTTGATAAATGGAGAAAAAACGATGGTGCGCAAAATTAGCAGATGCACAGCTTTATCCTTCACGTCTGTATACTGTACTTCTCGATGTTTCTGCACAATTCAGAAAACCAAGACTTTCATTCCTTTGATTCTTTAGTATGTTGGCTCTGTCTTTATTAAAAATATTTGTTTTCTTTTTATATTTAATAAATGTCATACCCATCATGCCAGGATTCGCACATAACCTCTGGATATTAGCTTCCCCGTTTATCCACTTAGTATTCAACTATGACATTTTGCCAATTCCTAGAATATATACGCACTGACCAGAGCATACGGGCATCGTAATTCTTTCTTGACTTATATACTCTTACAAAAGAGTATGAGAGTGGACCTTTGGAAACGGCCGAACACGACAAATACGAAATAGTGTAGTCTCGGTTTCATTGAGACTGTTCATGAACGGTAGTGAAATATGCTTGCTACCGTTCACGCCCACTAGCCCCGGGTTGAGCAGATCTCAATATTCACAAAATCAATAGTACATAATGTTAACCATCCCGAAGATGGCATGCATAGGGCGGTGGACATGCTATTTAACGGTCATTATACCATGTCCAGTGGCGTATGGTCCCAGTACAATTTACAAGTTCACGTACATAACACCAACATATTGTCTCTTTGGTCGTGTGCAAATGCTTATTTTGAATGCTACCAACTCATGTTTTGAAAACAGAAGAAAACACCCAACTTACGCAGGCTTCATAACCGCTACTCCCAACTAAATTCCTTTTTGTTTATTTCGCTCTTCGGGGCATACAGTTTTATTAAATCCTGGGACCATACGCCGCTGGATATAGGGGATGAAATATAGATACAAATATTGCTATATCCACCGCCATATGCTTGCCATCTTCCGGATGGTTAAAATTCTGTACTGTTGATTTTTATGAATATTGAGTTCTGCTCAGCTCGGGGCTAGAGGGCGTGAGCGGTAGCTAGTATATTTTCTACCGCTCATGAACAGTCTCAAACAAACCGAGACTGCATTATTTCGTATGTGTCCTGTTCGGCCGTTTCCAAAGGTCCATCATCGTACTCTTTTTTAATGTAATCTAAGATGAGTCATAAAAACTGGTTAACATTTATTGGAGTTCTTAAAATTAAGACACTGTTGATGTCATTTGCCAAATATTGTTACCGTTGTTTGTAAGCATGGTACTGTAATGAACTCGTAACAATTCAACATGTACATCTATTACTATTATTAATAAATTGTAGTATGTTATGCCTCAATCTATAGTTTGGGGTGCATGTTTAGAACAACCAAAGGGTTTTCAGTATTGACATAAACAGTTGTGATAATCTTTCCATAATTTATATACCACTGGACTGGAACTCTTAGTAGTAAAACAAATATCATCACTTTGAAATTGTTTGAAAAAAAATAATTTTGCAGCCCAAATACTTTTTGATAGAGATTTTCCAATGTAAACTGCTTATTTGCAGGGACTGCAGCAAATTAAAAATAAAACTCAAATAAATTCATTAGGCTTAACTATTTTGCCATAACTCTTTCAGTGTGTTTTAATGTGGTTGTATCCAACATATTAGCGCTAGTTTTGGATAGAAAGTCTATTAACAATATTGTTTTTAAAAAATTTCATGAAGCATAATTTTGCATTGAAACTCAAAAAACAAAAAACAAAAACAAACCCCCCAACAACAACACTTTTACCTGTGATTATTTTCCATCTTGTAGTATTACCACAGAATGGAAAGAGAGGAACATTTTAGCATTTTGAAAGAACTGAATTTGTATGTATTTATGAAATGTTAAAATATGAAACATATACGTGAAGAAATGTGAGACATTTTCACCCACAAATTGTACTGCAATGGGTAGTTGTAAATGTTCAACGATGTATTAAACAATATTTTCGGTAGAAATTCTATTAACAATATTGTTTTTAAATTTTTCATGAAGCATAATTTTGCTTTAAAACAAAAAAACAACACAAAAAACAAAACAAACAAACAACAACAACAACAACACATTTGCATGTGATTTTTTTCCATCTTCACCACTGGTCATACATGTACATTGGGATATCAATAGGGTAAGAATGAGGGCTGGTGCACCCTATAACCTGGTTTAAACCCACAGAGGCATTTTTGCCACTGACCGTTGGAAGGCAGTACCCCTATTGTCAACACCTTTATGTTTATGATGGCATATACAATGTTTCAATTTTTCTTTTTATTTATTGCTAGTTTTGTATTCGTGCTTTTAGTTGACTGTGTTCTGTAAATTCTACATTTCCTGTTGCCTGCTTTTAATTTAGTTTGTTTACTGCTTCATAGCCTCTGCTCCAAGCTAAATTCCATTTTTTGTGTTTCGCCCATTTTTTTCTCGTTTAGGGCAACGCGTTTTGTTAGAAACTGGGACCATACGCCGCTGGTGATGGACTAGTGTGAAAATACCGCATTGAAGGTTACAAGTTCACCGTCATGTGCATGCCATCTTCGGGATGGCTCAAATTTATGTACTACTGGCACTTTTTAAATATTGAGTTTTGCACAACCCTAGGCTAGCGGGCGTGAACGGTAGCAAGCATTTTTCATAACCGTTCATCAATCAAACCCAGACTGCAATATTTTTTTTGTATTTATTGTGTTCGACGATATTAAAATTTCTCCTTTCATACTTTTTTTGTACACATACTTTATATTTCTTACTGCGTGTTCCATAGTTTTTTCATTTTCTTCTTATCAAATACACATATCTTCATTTTTTCTGCAACGTGAAACGTAGTGTTACCACAGAATGGAAAGAGAGGGATATTTTTTAGCATTTTGAAAGAACTGAATTTGTATGTATTTATGAAATGCTAAAATATGAAACGTATGCGTGAAGAAATGTATGCGTGAAGAGATGTGAGACATTTTCACCCACTAATGGTAGTTGTAAATGTTCGGCGATGAACATACACATTATTACACGTTTGACTGTGTCACCTATCTTAAGCAGTATTGTTAAACAACTTCTCTTTCCAGAAACCTGTGACAATGTTGAGTGTGAAATAGGCACAGTCTGTCGATTGGTGAATGGATACCCAGAGTGCGTTTGCAAGCCTCGATGTGACCCAGTTCTTAAGTCACGTGGTGTAGTATGTGGCTCAGACGGATTGAAGTATAAAAACGTCTGCAGTTTACAGAGACAAAACTGTATTACACATCAAAATACCAGAGTAGCATATTTCGGAAGATGCCGACGTAATTGATTTATTTATTTATATAGCATTACTTTGTTAATTAAATCATTGCAATGCCGTTTAATCTTAATCATGTATGCACAGAAGCCTTTGCGTCTACAAAATTGTATTTCTTTATCGTTTTTAAAAGAGATAGAATCACATTGGTTTGGCAAATAAATATCCTTCGGTTGTTTTCTCCGTTTTAAACTATAAAAGTAATTTAATAACTCTTCTGTTACAAGGACTATCACAGCCTGGCTTTTATGGTGAGAAACCGCTTAAGATATCCTTGGTCATGACAACTTTCATACAATCTGTATCAAACTTGTTAGAAAATGTATCAAAAGCGTATATGACTCCATCATGTTTAAACATACAACATGCTACGTTATTGACCCAGTTACCTTTCACCACTGATTGACCCAGTTACCTTTCACCACTGATTGACCCAGTTACCTTTCACCACTACGGTTTTCACTTTGATTGTTTGATAACCCAATATAGTGTGGACCCTATTCTGACGTCTACCGAAAACGTAGATCTAAAAGTCCAACAGGACATGTATCCTTAAAGGACCACAGTCAACCAAAAACACGCCGTACAGAAACAAACAACAATTACAAAGATGAATGCATCTATATTGCAACTGACCGTTCCAAGGCAGTACCCCTAACGCATCACAAACATAAAATGATTGACAATAGGGCCTTGGAACGGTCAGTGGGGAAAAGGCCGCTGGGGTTTAAACCAGGTTCTAGGGTGCACCAAACCTCACTCGTACCCTATTGTTATCCCAATAAAACGGGACACTGTCCATAAAGATATCTCCGCCATGTTATCTTCTCTATTAATAGGCAATATAAGTAAAACACATAAATGATCATATATATAATATATAATGCACCCTAGAACAGAGTTTGAACTCCACTGGCCTTTTTGCAACTGACCGTTCCAAGACGGTAACATTGATGTGTTTTGTGTCCCGTACTTTGCTTCTTAAAGCGTATATGTCCAGGTAATAGTTGTTTGTTTTAAATACTGCTTGTTTGTGCGACAAAATATCTACATGTGCTATTCTGATAAAACCATGAACACCTGATAATAAAATGAAATTTAAAGCGAACCAAAACCATATGACGTAGTCATTGTCATAACTTATTTTTTACTTCCATGATATTGCCGGATGATGCCAGCCAGGCCTGTATCTACATGGTAGGTTCAACTGGCGGACCAGAGATAGTTTATGAAAAGGGCAATAACTTCTTTTTCGAGTCTATGCCGCTATTGACATTGGTTACCTCTTCGACCCTTACCTTCCAGGTTCGTGCAAAAGAGTACACTGCGAAGACGGAAAACATTGTTTAGAAGATCAAAATGGTTTACCACACTGTGTGTCATGTTTGGACAAATGCGATCTAGATATACCCGATGATCCGAGGAATTTCCTTTGTTCTGTGGATGGACACACGTATAGGAACACATGTGAGCTTAAGGCCGCTATTTGCAGTAGAGGGCAAAGTATTAGAATTGCTTATAGTGGCGAATGCAGAGGTATTTATAACTTCTCACAATATTTGTTTTAAGTGCTATTGTTGGGCCACCTTTAAAAAACAAAAACCATAAAAGGATAAAAAGTTCCATGGGTATGGTCAAGTGAAATTTTCAACCAAATGCATATTTTAGACAACCATATAGTACATGACAGTAATTCAAACTATTGATGTGAATATAATAGCAGACGGAATACTTATATGGCAGACGTTTTGCCCTTCATATCTGAAACGTTTTAACACATTTTACTCAGACTTCCATAGAATAGTCCATTTATCTGTCTAGAGCACATGAGATATAATTTCTTAATAAAATAAGCCATGTTATTGCATCATCCACATTTCAAAGTACTCAACTGTAAAAGAACAAACATATTATTTCAGTGACCTGTGGTTTCAAAATAATGTCAATACTATATACTAAAATAGAGTGACTATTTTGCATAGAAACATTGAATCATTAGGCATGTCTATATTCGAATAAAACGGTCCAAACCAAATAATGATATCCGAATGTTTCACCATACCACATGTTTTAATTTACAATGCAAGAGCATGCTTTTCATGTGTATCATGTGTGTATTGAAGGCACATGGCATATAAAGAAAATCTTATTTTTGCCAAAGGTGTACTTTGAAATGATGATGTGAAAACCTGGCTTATTTTATTTAGAAATAATGCCTCGTGTGCTCTTATATATATTATATAATTATATGGACCAATTTATTTTGCGTAAAAACAAAACAAATCTGAGTAAAATGTGTCCAAACTTTTCGGATATACAAGGCACAATTTCTGCCATATATTAAGCATTCCTTCTGATATTATTGAGTAACTGTCGTGTACTAATGGTTGACATTGCTTATGTCTAAAATATGCATTTGGTTGAACATTTCACATAGACCATACCCTATCCATTTTTTATCTATCTTTTTTTAAAGATGGGTGACCTAAAGTCTTTAATCATTAATGTTTTATTTTGCTCATTACTCGTTATAGTCCGGCTAACCTCAGATATCTTTAAACCAGGGACTGTGTAGCTTTAATATGAATACATTACGCAGGTACAATGTTAGGTCTTAGCTCCACCCAGTTCATTTGAATAAAACGTTCGTTATTTATATAATTAATATTAAAAACATGTGTTTTATGGTACATTTTATTGTATCTTGGGACCTCGGTTTCAAGACAGGTTATGTTTGGAGGACGTGTTTAAGTTTTTAGATATTTTATCCAATTTCGGTCTGACTGAAATAGAACGCACGGTCCTTGGATAACTAAGACACACTGCTGACCATCAAATTATGATGCCGATAAAACCGCCATTGTCTGGAGTGATTCTAATAAGAATGTGTTAATTGGATTTTAGTGACAGGTCGTAACTAGATACATTGACCTAATAACAAACAGACTGGACACTGTGAACATTTTAGAATCACCTTTATTAGTATTTATTTACCTGAATTTCACGTGGGACAGTGCGAAAATTTCACAAAATGTTGCTCAACTTTAAACATTTGTATCTTGAAAAGTTTCATAGATACAAGTTTCATTTATGCCAAAACCCATCACACATTTAATTATCCTAATGGTAGCATTTTCCTTTACCATTTTTAACAAAAAAGGAATTCTAACGGAAACGTTTACTATGTCAAACATTGATTTTGAAGAGAAAATCCAAAAAATGATGAGCTTTTTTTATCTTTTTTTTTTATCTTTAAACAGCTTTTTATACAACTTCTTAAGATGTTGAAAATATAAAAAGAATTATTATAATCCCATTTTGATATTCATTATGAATCTGTTGAATGATCTCATGAAAATATATGAATAAATGAGAGAGGAAAAGGAAACGTTAAAGCGCCACGTCATATTTTGGCTACTTCATAGGTTCATATAGGAAGTTTCTTATCTGTTTATTACTATGTCTGTGCTAGATATTGTAATTCCATAAATGGCGATTTAATGAACAATATATCAGCCATGGGAGATAAAAGTGCATCCTAAGACAGTGTGCTAATCAATCTTGGGCAATACAGACCAGACATATATTTGGAAGGTATTGTTTGTGTGTGTGAAAACTTCAACACATGTTTTTAATATTAATTATATAAATAACGAACGTTTTATAGAGAATACCGCTTAAGCCGGTGCTAGGGGGCGTGAGAGGTGTTGCTTCTTTCATTACTTCTCATGAACAGACTCAATAAAACCGAGTCTGTTGCTTTATTCTCTTAATTGTGTTTGTAGCTCCCACAGGATCACATTTATCAGTATTTATTGCCATTTGTATATTTCCATAAAATTCAGACAAATTTTAAAGGGCTTTGCGATCATGTGATGGCCCTAATCATACCGCCATTCGCATATTTCCATGAAAGCTCTATATAAAGGACATTGTGTCTGGGTCAAAGCGAACTTTCCAAATTAACTTTTCTATAAAGGAGATCTAGATATATTGTTTCAAATTAACCAGAGACATTTGGGAAAGGAATCTCACAGTGTGGGGGTCAATTTAAAAATTGAGCCCCCACCCTATCATACCCTTTAACAGACACAATAACAACGGGTCAAACGCTAGACATGCAAGGCGTTGATTGAGTTGTTAATGCATCACGAACAGTCCAGTTCTCTCTAAATGTATTTCTAAATCTAAGCCGATTTTCTGATTTTGATAAAAAAATGTTTTTATATTTCTTAAAAACTCCTTATCACGAATTAAATTCTGAACATATGTCACATGTGCCTCAAACACTCATGCTTTTAGTTTCACTGTTTTGTCAGTTTGGGGTTGAAGACATGACAATAGCGAGGTTGTGTACATATAAAATCGATGCAAGCTAACCTGTAGGCCTTTTTGCCTACTGACCATCCCAAGTTGGTAACCCTGTCTTCACCACTATATATGTTACATATTGTCCTTTTCGTTGACATTTCGAATAAGCTCATATTTCGGTTTATGATGCCATTGCGTTTCGTAGCTGTGGTTTCTATAGGACTCATTTTTTGTATATTTCAGCAAACGCCACATGTTCAACAATAGCATGTCCAAAGTACAATAAGTGTTTAATAAATTCAGGAACTAGACTACCTGTATGTGTGGACTGTATCAATGTATGTTTATCGTCCATAAATGTACCCGTGTGTGGTACGGATGGACAAACGTACACTAATTACTGTGAAATGCAAAAGGCGGGGTGTGAGCAGGGTATATTCATATCTACAAGAAAGAGTGGACCATGCAAACAGAAGAAGAATCACGCCATTGGTAAACCACATAATCATTTGTGCATTTATTTAGTATGTGAGCGATACGTTTCGATGAAATAAACAAAACACAGTCCCATAGCTACTCTGAGGCACTCTGAGGCACACCGAGGCAGTTGCCTTGGTTAAATTTTGGGAATGTACCTATTTTACATAAAAAACAACTTTAATATCGATACATTATCAATAGTTGATAAAATATGTCGCTCTTAAAACTGATAACATTTTCAAGGAAATGCAGGAAATCAAAACGACATACGGGATTGAGAGGGAGGTGAATGCCATCGAACTCCACCCACTTAAAAGGGATTTGCCGCGGTAACATTCAGGGCTGGCTACGGGCCCGAAACATACAAATATGTCTGAGTTGTATACATGGGTTATTTGTTGTCATTAAGGATGGATACTTTCCTCTTTGATACAAATGTTTTTCGTGCTGAATATATTTTGCAAGTCATGTTTTCTTAAAGGTTCATATTTGTTAAGTTTTGTTGTTGTTTAACAATTATTTTAAAGGTGAAATTTAAGTGTGTTTTATGCTTGAAATTCGCTATTATCTTAAATTGTATATTTCCCATAGAAACAAATATGAAGGAGCGTGTACCTATATTCAACTTCAGTTACTTTTCACAGAAATTTCAACACGAACAATAGATAATAGTGATCTGGAGATCGTGATTTTATCAACAATAATTATGCATTATTACAAAATTACTGCAATAATATAAGTTTTATGTGTATATGTATGCTTTGTGCACGTAACCAATGCTCAAAATGTATGTAACATGGTATATTATGAGACGACAACTCAGCGTGAAGTATTCAGTAACATTTCATTGCATGTAAAATAAATTCATCAGTTGGGTTGTTTCCTTAATTGTTTCCCTCTGAAAACTGAAGTCTAATCTAATCTAAAAATCTAATATATACTGAAAGGAAAAAGAAACGCATAATCAAATAATTTGCCTATACTACACTATCATATACACCTAATTCCACGTAATATGCAAGATATATCTCAACGTGTTTTATACAAAAAGGGCTACAACTAATTACAGAAAGGACAACCCTGTCATGTAGTATACCTTTTAATCAAAGTATACTTTGTTACACAAAATTCATAAATGTTGAAGTTTTGCTTAAAAAAAGTCAAGCCATTTCAGTATTGTGTTTAATGTTAAGAGATTGCAACGTTTAAAGCCTAAGTTTGCTCACCTGCTTGAGCCAACTTCAGATCCCTTTAGATGGGTAGGCAAAGGGGTAGAATCCCCCCAAATTCCTGTTCATTTTATCATTTTGTGTTCATGTTCATTAAAGGTCTTCATCATGATCCCTGCCTTGTTTCAGGTGCCATCTCGCTCACATCAAAAGAGCAGTATACGATAGAATTTGCAGCAACTCTGCAGTTCAGAGTGAGAAGGTTCTAGGCCCATTTTCCATATTTTATCTCGATGAACATGGAGGATGAGCCTGGCATGTTCACGCCTGTTAGGCGCCATATAACCTGTCATGTGTTGGTGCGCCTTAAAACCCAATTCAATTAATTGAGCCAAATGCGTATTCTGCCGATAACGAAACTTTAAAGGGGTCATCATTGGTGTGTTCGGTGCTGTTTAAACGTTCTTTCTGAAAGGACAGGCCTACTGTCGCCTTGTACCATTCGATTAGCAGTAGCATATTAAACATAAAATATATAGCGGAAATACCTATTATGCGTTTCTTTGTCCTTTCAGTATATGTCAATCTTATTTTACAGAACAAAGCAATACTATTCATTCAATAAGACATGGAAGAAAGAAGAGTAATAATAAAACACGAATGTTGAGAAGGCGAGAAAAAAAACGAAGAAAACTTCAAACGCGAAAGAGAAAGGCTTCAAAGCTATTAACGGCTAATAGAAAAATAAAAGGTACGTTTACAGTACTTTTATTACTCACATTAGAAATGTTGTTTGTATTTAACTTGTATTAAAGAAAGTAATATAATTGATCTATACGGATGCAACCACAGTAAAAATTTAATTAAAATCAACTGAAATTGTTTGACAAATATGTTTTTGAAGACAAAGACACAATGCTCTTTGTGACCGTTAATTACAATTGAAAGACCGAGCTTTATTACACTTAATGTATAACTGACGTCATTTTATTTGTTATACAAGCCATTTTTGTTTAAATAACAAAGACTGTGTGCGTTAGTAGGATTTCAAACAACTCCGTTTGCACGTTTGTATCATGGACGTATATATTTTAGTGTTTGTATATTTATTGAATCAAGAATAATTTTCAACAAACAACTCTTTACATATTACAAAAGACGCTTACGGGACAAATCTAACAAAAAGGCACAGAAAGGAACAAGCAAGTAAAAGAAGAAAGAGAAAAAATGGCTGAGACTTCGAGATTAATCCAGTATGTATGCATAGTTCGTGATTTATTTCCAACATATGTACATGATCATTAGACTGGATTCCTTCTCGGCGGTTATACACTACTGAAAACAAGACTTCGGTCTGAGGGTGTCTCGCCCACCGCGACAAACCGCATATGAAATATTTTATTAAATTTGCGCTTAAATGATGTCCACCAAAGACTTCAAACGACCAAGTATCAAACAAATAAAAGCAAGGTAATCATAAGTTAAGTTACTGAGGTTAAGTGGTTTAACCAGGGTGCAGTTTTGGGAAAATAACGCAAAATATGACCTTGACCTAGGTATCTTTTGTGGTCAAGCGATGTCCATCAATGCCAACAATACATATGACCAAGTATCAAAGACATAAAGTGAGAAAATCACATAAAGTTAACAGAGGTTAAGTAACCTAACCAAGGTTAAGTTTATGAAAAATAACGCAAAATATGACCTTGACCTGGGTATTTTTCGTCGTCCAGCGATGTCCACCAATGCCAACAATACATATGACCAACTATCAAAGACATAAAGTGAGACAATCACATAAAGTTAACTTAGGTTAAGTTACCTAACCCAGGTTAAGTTACCTAACCGAGGTTAATTTGGGGGAAAATAACGCAAAATATGACCTTGACCTTGGTATTTTTTGTCGTTCAGTGATGTCCACCAATACATATGACCAAGTATCAAACAAAGAAATTAAAGTGATCAGAAAAAGTTAACTGAGGTTAACTTACCTAACCAAACTGATGTTTAGGGTAAATAACGCAAAAGTATTTTTTGTCATTCAACGATGTCCACCAATGCCAACAATACATATGACCAAGTATCAAAGATATGAAGTGAGGCAATCACATTAAATGAAGTGAGGTTAAGTTACCTAACCAGGTTAAGCTACCCAACCAGGTTTAAGTTTGGGGAAAATAAGCAAAATATGACCTTGCCCTTGGTAATTTTTGTCATTCAGAGATGTCCACCAATGCCAACAATACAAACAAACAACATGACCAAGTATCAAACAAAGAAAATGAGGCAATCACATACAGTTAACTGACGTTACTTATCTAACCAGGGTTAAGTTATCTAACCAAGGTTAAGTTTGGGAAAAATAACGCAATATATGACCTTGACCTTGGTAAATTTGGCATTCCGTGATGTCCCTTGACCTAACAAAGTATCTGACAAAGTTTCAGAACAATTCGAGCAGAGGTTGTTGGGATAAAGTTGATTTAAAATGCGGATGCCGCCGCCAGCGGAAAAGTGACTGCTATGTCTCGCTACACTCTCCCGTGGGCGAGACAATAACTGAGTTTACTTCGAAATAATGTTCATGGTAAATGGTTAAAAGAGTTCAAAAGACGCATGGGGCAGAGAGGGGGAAGAGTTCATTTAATATTATAGTCGATATCATAGTCGAATAGGAAATGCACGCTATAATAATCACAGTCCACCAAAAACATCGAAACAAAAGTAGATATGAAAGACGAACATGAAATGTACCATTCGACGACCACGGTCAGCCAAAAACACGCATCAAAACAAACAATTACAAGGGCAAATAAGGCGCAAGGTATGTGACATCACAAACATAAAAGGGTTGACAATAGGGCTACCGCATTGGAACGCTCAGTGGCAAAAAGGCCGCTGGGAGTTTAAACAAGGTTAATGGATGAATCAAACCTCAGAAATAACCTATTTTCATTCCAATAAAACGGGACCGTGTAAATATAAAATCCCCGCCAGGCTACTATATCTTGTTACATAGGCGTACTGTATAATAAACGGAAATATTGTCAATGGCGTAGTCTTTTTTATTCAGTCAAAACCAAACAAATAATGTTATCATTATTTTCTGAAAAGTTCAAAACCAAAATTCAAAGGGAGCTTACTCAAAATATGTGTTCTATGATAGCTTGAGTTGTCTCAAATAATATAAAAAACAAAAGGACGGGAGACAGATTACATGATCGTATTCGTGTGTCGCAGACTGGTCCTCTGTTGTTATTTTTGCATGCCAGACTAGTTGATGTAGGAATTGGCATATAACAGGTGACCAGTCTACGTGTATCGTATTAATGGCCGTGCGTTTTTACGTAGATTGTATGAAAAACGTAGGCGAGCAAAGGAAGCGTGATTGTAATCTGAGTAAATAGAAATGGCTCGTTATAAATATTTCTGATTGAGTATATTATCTAGATTATTCGAGCCGTCTTTGATTATAGTTGGGGTATTATCACGAAATAATTATCATAGCGGGACGCATAATGATAGTAGAGTGTTTTTTAAAATGAAAAACAAAAAACGAAACTAAAACAAAATAATTAAAAACAACAGCACACACACACACACAAACACACACACACACACACACACACAACAACATATGTAACAATTATAGGGTCAGCACACACACAATCCCAAGCTCACATGCTTAGTATTTACACTTACAATTTTTCATATGATGTTAGGCTACTATAAAAAACATTCTTGTGAGGTTTGGTGAAAATCCTGCCAGAAAGAAGCAAGATACGCATGTCGTAGCGGAGACCGGACGTGACCTATATTTCACTAAAAGTAGGTCATAGCGATCCGAAATTTTGCGCATGATGTTAGAATATTAGGAACATTCTGGTGAAGTTTGGTGAAAATCCTGCAAGAAAGAAGCAAGATACGCATGTCGTAGCGTAGACCGAACGTGAACTATATTTCAGCGAAAGTAGGTCAAATCGACCCGAAATTGTATACGTGATGTTGGATCTATATAATGAACATTCTGGTGAAGTTTGGTGAAAATCCTTCAAGTATCTAAGAAGATATTATGAAATGAAATCGGACGCACGAACGAACGGACTGACGAACTGACACATATATACCCACATGACATTGTGACCGCTAAGTCGAGATCGTAAACGGGCTAGACAAAAGTTAAATACTGGTCAACCCGTTTCTGACCCATTTCATTTTGTTTTTAAAACAACAAAACAACAACAACTGACAAACGCATTGAAACGAAACTAACCGACATACCTTTTTGATTTATCTGTTTGTATGGCACTTTACGTAATTTTCAACACGTGTAAGGTTATATATGACGGTAGACTTCTTTTGTGGTGGAGGCAGACCACCCACGTTTATACTGTACACCTCCCGCCATCCGTAAAAATTGACATTTCTTCACATTCAAGTCGAGCTCCCAGTAAGATTCGAACCAACAGCGATTAGAGGCGAGAAGGTTTACAATGCAACGTCGTTAACCCCTCGGCCACGGAGACATTTACATACGTTTTTGATGGTACAAGTCAAATGTGTTTTTGATGGTTTAAGTGAAATTCTTTGATTTGAAACGTTTGAACTTTAAACTATTCGAATTGTAGAATTTTTGTCAAGGTATTTTATAAGATAAATACCAAAATATGAATGGGGACTTTTGAAGCACTGTCCCCATAATGTGACTCATGATTATGCTTTTATTTAAATAAAAGAATATATAACACTGTATAAAATGTTTTTATTTACTTAAATGCTAGACATTTGATCAAAATAAAGGCAAATGTTTATTTTGTATACATTTGTTAGTGTTTATTTTATTTTTTATTTTCAGACCGTTATGTTCGAGAGAATGAGATAGAGCAGAAGCGTGTTTTATTCGTTGGTAGCACAACACACGCTATGTCTTAAGCTACAAGTTTACACCTTTTGTGAAACTGGGTCACTACTACAAAAGGATGTCACACGTGCATCGTGTATTTACGTCGTCCTTTGGGGCTGTGCTGTTATACGGGTATCAAGAAGTGAGTTACGAAACTGATGCACATACGTGTATATATATATAATATAAGTGTATATATGTGGTGGACAGAAAGGACAGACGGGTCTCGTGTGGAAGATTTCTTCAAGCTTGTTTACCAAGCCCCGTAATCGACGTCATCAGCAGGTGCACGAGATGATCATCGGCAACGAAGATTTGTCTCGACTCGGTAAGTAAACACACGCATTTCAGCTCTAATTCTCAGTCCATAAAGATATAATTGTGCCTAAAGTATCGCAATCAATGGTAAAAAGACTCGGTTAATATTCACTTCTGCTAATACTTAGCGAAATGAGAGAAGAAAGTTATTTTAGCGAGATGATTCTCAGCGGAGTTTTTTTTCATTTTTAGCTTTCTTTGATTCTGCTCTCATTTTGCTAAGTATTAGCAGAAGTGAATATCAACCGAGTCTTTTTACCATTGATTGCGATACTTTAGGCACAATTATATCTTTATGGACTGAGAATTAGAGCTGAAATGCGTGTGTTTACCTACCGAGTTGAGACAAATCTTCGTTACGGATGATCATCTCGCGCACCGGCTGATGACGTCGATTACTGGGCTTGTTTACTTTATGTGACTCAACATTTGGAGAATAGTCGATGAACCCAAATACTATAGGAAACTCCACGCTTGGACATCAATATAAATGCACTGGGCTAAAATTTGTTAACAAAGCACTGGCACGAAACACGATGTTGCCATAGTGACACTACTAGCTATATCGCACAAGCGAATATATTGCGGAATGTTTCTTATGTACTAAAACCAAAACCAATGCCGACTACTCATGCAACTAAAACTGAAGTCTTATTCGATTAACTGATTTTAGTTTTACTGTATGACATCAGGCCAGATACACATTTTCTTTTTTATAAGATGCATTGGTTGGGCGCCGCCAAACACTAGTTTTAACGTGTCGTCAGTATTACCACTCGTTATCTTGGGATGTCAGTATGGTAAGAGTGAGGTTTAATGCAAACTAGAACCCGGTTTAAACCCACCATTGACCTTGTTTACCACTGACCGTTCCTAGAAGAATGGACTCGTACAACATTATACATATATACGACTACAGCGAGACACTTCTTAAAGACATTGTCAGTGTGTCTTGTTTCAACTTTCTTCCAACTATTCTGAACCAGACAGCTAACGCACCAGCAGACAATACCTTTAATATCTCAATAATAACAATCAATAAATCAAAACAAATTTCATTCTGAACGAGACAAATAGCTTGTCAATAGCGACTGTAAATTTAAAAAAATCATTTAAATCACCTGTCTCCAACGGTACCAGTCGGCATATAATAAGTTCATACATTAAAGGTATTGTTTATTGGTACGTTAGCTGTTTGGTTCAGTATATATATTCTACACTTGTTTTGCAAATAATTGTTATAAGATTCATATTCAGTATACTATTTGATAGAAATTGAATCTAACTCTTGCATCTTACAACCTCTTTTGGTGTGTTTGAAGCATACTACCCCATATAAATATCTTTCAATTTTGAGTAACCACTAGGCCCTACACAATAGAGTGTTGTCTGCCGTCTGTTTTCGTCTCCGTTAGCCCCTTCGTAAGCTTGTTAGCACATAAACAGCAGTTCCATCAAACGTAATTCGAACGTTTGTTTCAAAACGATATTGGTCAAGTTGTACAATTAGAAAAATCGGCGTAAGGATTACCGAGGAGTTATTGTTTTCTCATTATGACAAGAGAAAAGTTATGCTTGCTTGCCTCATAATTTAAGTGACTCGGCGGGCAGCCTCCGGGAAACCAAAGTGTTTGGGTTCCGCGGGGAGTATGGTTGCAAAGCTGAAACATAAAGGAACTGACGGAAGGGCACCACCAGGAGTGGAGTAAACAGAATACAACGTTCAACATATTTAGCAAGAATAAATGTTCTTTCTAATAGTTAATTAGTTCGACAGTGACCATAAAACACCCATTCATTACATAGTTATTGCTCTTGAATTTGTCAAAATAAATTGCAGTTTGTTTACTCACTAATTAAATTATCCTTACATTTGCATCGTTTTTTAGTTTAAGTTTTGTTTCAATACGATTTTGGACGAGTTAAAAATGAGCAAAAAATACGTTACCGTGCTATTGATTGTTATCCCATCTTGTTTTGTGTATATTAAAATGTGCACGTTCAGCTTGTTTGCGAATAATTTCACCAAGTTCAGAATGTGTACACCATATAGATGTTAAGTACGACAGTTGATATATTAGATTTCTAAACTACAGAGTTAAGGCCCTTTATAAGTTCGAACTAATTTAGTTTATTAACCCAATAATGTGAATATAACTATATTGGATTGTCACCAAATTTGGACTAAATGTTTGCTTTATTAAAACGTTGGAGAAGCTAGACAATGATAAAATTGTCCTCATTATTTTAAAAACCAAATGACATAGCTGTATATGGCGACGTTAGTTTAGTTTGCTTCATTAGAAAAGGGAATGGTCAGTACAAATTTAAATGTAAACCAGTAGAGCGTCCTAAGGCTATGTCTCCCTCTTGTTGACATACATTAGTAATGAGTAGTGAACTGTTAGAACTCCTGTATATATGAACGTATATTGTGTTAGAATTCGGAACAAATTCACTACATCGACCTTTCAGAGAACTGTTTTGAATATGAATTGTTGAAACTTTTTATTGTTTTGGTGACTCTTTGTATATATCAAAACCATCTTTATTATGGACCAACTTGTTGTGAATGTTATAGCGCCGTCTTAAATTCTAAGTTATCCTGATAATTAATATTTACTACAGATGATTATCATGTAAATAAAGCGCATTATGATTGCATCTTTGATATTGTCAATAATACATGTATATATATATATATGCTAATATCAATTCTGTCACGTGTATATAGCGTGTACAGGGTTCACTTATTTTCTTGCTAAATGCAAGTAGATTGTTGCAGATTGCAATTAGAGAATATTAGCACTTGTTAAATTGTTCAAGTAATAAAAGAAACCCACTAGGTCTCAGTCTACATTTATTTACTGAAAATATTTATCTGACTTATTTAATTAAGTGGATATAAGTAAGTATAATTATACATTATTTCATTCCTGCATGTACTTGAGGTCGAAAATGTAATTATTTCCGTGTATAGCAGTCCTTCTAAAACGAATCAAGGTATTAAATTATTAATGCAAGTAAATCAAGTATTATTTTTTATTAAATTTCATCCCTGGTGTACTAGATCTATATTGACATACGTTTAACATGGACCAATACATATGTCGAATGAATCTATATGTTACTGCATTTTATTCAGACCAAACCAGGAACTTAAAGGCAAAGAGTGAAAATTGTTTTCCCAATTTCTCAATCCCGTGTTGGTTGACAATTAGTCAACTATTGCACTGTACGTGCCGGTTATCGAGCTTGGCCTAGATATTATGGCCATAAACATTGTCCTAAGGTTTCACCAAGATCAGATTATAAATATTTAAGGCATTGGTCGGAAACGGAAGTTGGTTTTAAAACATCAAAGGGACATACCTCCGGCATTATATATACGATCTGGTCGATTGTCGAGCTTGGCCTAGATATTATGGCCATAAACATTGTCCTAAGGTTTCACCAAGATCCGATTATAAATATTAAAGGTATTGGTCGGAAACGGAAGTTGATTTTAAAACATCAAAGGGACATACCTCCGGCATTATAGATACGATATGGTCGATTGTCGAGCTTGGCCTAGATATTATGGCCATACACTTTGTCCTAAAGTTTCAACAAGATCAGATTATAAATAGTAAAGTTAATGGTCGGACACGATGGTTAGTTTTAAAACATCAAAGGGCATAACTCCGACATTATAGGTACGATATGGCTGATTATCGAACTTAGCGTAGATATTATGGCCATACACATATCCTAAAGTTTCATAAATATCGGATTAAGTAATACAGTAGTAAACTAGTATACCATTTCCAACCTTTTCTATTTTATATTTGTATATTTTAAAGCTAGATATAATTATGCAGAGAGGTTAGTATTAACTTAAAAAACGAGTGTCCGAACTATAATAAATACTGATAAGAAGCAACACCTCTCACGAACGCTAGCACCGGCCTCAGCTATATTCTACTTCAAAGTCACCTACATTGGGTTTGTTGATCCCAAAAGGACCAGTAAAAACAACACTATTGATTCGTAGACTGGGAGAATTTTTACAGCCGCCACACTGCACTAAAGAACGTCAGTGCGAATGTTAATAACTACTGATAAGGGAGATCCCTTGGAAGCAACAAACACAACCAAGATCATATGGTAGCATATTCGGTTTTATTGAGTCTGTTCATGAGAGGTATTGTAAGAAGCAACACCTCTCACCGGCTTCAGCGGTATTCTACTTCAAAGCCACCTGTATTGGGCTCGTTTGTCCTATCAAAAATACGCAATGTGATAAACGCAAACTACTATTATTTAAAGTACTTGGCCAAACACAATAATGCAGTTTCTGTTTACATTAACAGTTTTAATTAGAGACGTTCACATACTAATATCGTTAACATTGCTTACTTAAAACCAAACAAGTTGTTTATATGTTTTTAGTATCATCAAGGGCACTCAGAAACTTCATGTTGAGTCTTTCGCCAGATACTCAAGCAGATTTCAAAATAATATATACCCTAAAAAACTTCAACTTAACAAATATTTTATTTCTGAAATTGTCGCTTCTTTTCTCGATTTTCATCCCTACTTAGATGGGGTTGTTTCCAGAGCAACAGATTATCACGTTTCTCAACGTTTCGTTTTTCTTGAGCTTGTAGTTAAGTTAAGGACTTTAATATTCGTAACCTTTGTATACGTACTCCATAAGGGCTACCGTTACCACAAACGTCGATACAAACCTTACCAACACTCTATTATTGTAACCCTGATCTGCTTTTACATGTATGTAATATGAGAACTCTTATTCGACGAGGTTTATCACAACCTGACTTCTATGTGACGTGATAAACAAACTTCGTAAGATACTTGGTCATGATCACTTTCATAAAATCGTTATTGAAATTGTTCAAAAGTTAATCAAAAGAGGTGACGGCCCTATTATTTTACAAACTACTGCATGTTTAGTGGTTGACCCTTTTACAGTTCGCCACTATGCTTTCCTCTTTGACTGTATGATGACCAGACTAGGTGTGGGCCCTGTAATGACGTCTACCTAGATCCTCATAGGATTGTAGCGTTTGATGTTTGTCTTAAATCGTGTCTTGTCGTACCCTTAATGGTTTATTCTTTTGTTGCTCTGGCTGCTGCCAAGTCACTTAATACTTGCTTTGTGGCTTTCTATGCTATTATATATACATGATCATTTATGTATTTTACTGATATTGCTGCCTTGTTTAATAGAGAATATAACCTTGTGGGTTCTGTATCGTTTTATTTGGATGATAGTAGATTAAGAGTGAGGTTTGGTGCACCCTAGAACCTGGTAATTACCGCCAGCGGCCTTTTTTGCCACTGACCGTTCCAATGCTGTAGCCCTATTGTCAACCGTTTTATGTTTGTGTTGTCATATCTTGCATTTTAATCATCTTTGTAGTTGTTTTTACGTTTCTGCGCGTGTTTCCGGTTGACTTGAATGCTGCATTTCCTGTTCGACTTTTATATCCGAAACAAACACATAGAGAACATATCATCACGTACCAAGCATTCGTTCACAAATCAACGAAAACATACGTGAAGTGTGATGCAATTCATCATGTATTTAAACGTGACATATCGTTTCAGTAGTCGTCTCAAAACTACGAAAACGAAAGAGCTCCATCCATTATAGTCTAAAAAACGTCAAATATATGCATATACTCGTAAATCGTTGTTGTGAGATAACGTTGTTTACAACTTTTAATTAATTGATAGATTACAGAAACATTTGAGTTTCATCACTTCTTCACTTCATAATTATAAAACGAGATATACATTATCTAAATAATCGCTCATTTGTCGAAGAGATTCACATACAATAATTACTTTATCGCCGCTTATAAAGAACTACGTAGTCAAAACGTTGGTAGAATGTTTGTAGTTTGTCTTTCTATATCCCACACTGTTACCCTAACATTGATAAGCTGAAATAAATGTCTTGAAACGAAATCAAGATATCTTGACAAGATATCTATAGATTGACATGGAAACTGATCTTTCCTTTTTTTTTCCAATTACGCAATTAATTATTGTCTTTGTGCTGAATTTGACTTATGAAATTAAAGTACTAATGCCTAATACAGCGTTATACCGAAAGGAAAATGTGTTCTTTACAGGTCAACCAGATTGTTATACACAACCACACACTTGTGTTTCTTGCAAACAGTGTTCTCCCCCAGATTTCAGGACACCGAATCATAGTAAATTTTGAAATTCTACTCCGACGCACATTTTTTTTGGCGCAATATTTACTCTCTAATAATATCCAATTGCAATTGCATTTATATATATAAGTAAACGAAAAATATTGTTTGCATAAAAAATCATTTAACAGTATGCAAATTAACCAGAAATTTTTACACATACGCGCGTCTTGACTTATAATTACAAAGTTCCAAAATTGTCTTGTTCCGGTCCATTCACAATTGTGAAGAAATGTTTAATGCCATCCTGTTCCTAAGGGAGTTCTTCAATCTGTTTCACTTTATTAAAGATACCGTGCAAGATAAAATAAAGTGCCGTTGTTATGTGGAGACTGCACGTACGCATGGCTGTTTACTTGTACTTAAACATTTGTTTTCCCAATAACTACTGACTTAATCGTCAGATTTCATATTGATTCCCCTCAGATGAATGCTTTCAATTTTTAAAGGTCAATCTGTCATTTAAGATGTCCGACGTTACTAAACAACTTTTTAAAAAAAGTATTTAAGGACCGACATTTAAAGGTGTTATTTAAGAAATTATAGTTATATCCAAAACTACCAATTGTGTACTAACATTATGTTTGCAAGATACATCCAATATGTATGCAATGTCATTTTACATTTTATATGTATAAGGTATTGTATTTATTTTAACACATACATGATTAGACGTTAAAATAAAGTCCCTGGAATGAAAAATAAGTTATCTCTCTTAGATAAATCGTACCGATTGAGTGATTGAGTTGATACGTTTCCGTCCTATATAAGCCGGAATATTTTCATTTGTTGTTTCTGTGAGTAGGTTTCTTAAATATGCATATAGAAAATATGCAATTAGAGAAGTACTAGTGTTTTGTATTGAAATTGCTATAAATCGATGACCATTGGAACTCTAAGGGCAATAACATATTTAAAAAATAAGTATAAAGGTCGAACAGGAAATGCAGCTTTCACAGAACACAGTAAACCCAAAAACACGCAAAACGACAAACATGAAAACAAAAAAGTCGGTGGGGGGTTAAACCAGGTTACAGGGTGCACCAGACCTCACACTTACCTACCTCATCCTAATAAAACGGGACAGTGTAAATAAAGAAATTCCCGCCAGAATTAATCTCTAACCAACAAGGCAGCATTAATAGGCAATACAAGTAAAACACAAAGATGCTCGTGTATATATAAATACAAAACACAATAGCCTAGAAAGCCACAAAGAAGGTACTTAATGACTTGACAGAAGCCAGAACAACACGAGAATAAACCATTGAGGGCACGACAAGACAAGATTGCAGACAAACATCAAACGTCACCGTCCCTTTGGGGTTTAGGTAGGCGTCATCATAGGGTCCATATCTTGTCCGGTCATCGCACAATTAAAGAGGAAAGCACAGTGGCGAACTGTAAATGGGTCCATCACCAAGCATGCAGTGCGTTGCAAAATTATAGGGTCATAACCTCTTTTGTCAAACATATTAACATGTTTAACAAAGATAGTATGAAAGTGATCATGACCAAGGATCTTACGAAGTTTGTAAATCACGTCACCATAGAAGTCAGGTTATGATAGTCCTTGTCACAGAAGAGTTCTTAAATTACATTTATATTTGAAAATCAGGGTTGCGATAATAAAATTTTGCAAAGATTTTGCGAAGTTTATGGAAACTGCAGCCCTGATGGAGTAGCTTTTTAGTTATACAAAGATAACGAATATTAAAGTCCTTGACTCGAGTACAAGCTCTAGAAAAACGAATAAGTTGAGACACATAGACCCCATGTAGTTGCTCGGGTAACATCCCCATCTAAACGGGGAAAATTAACAATATCAAAATTAAAATCACCTCTCTTGTCATAGATTTTGCTAATTATTTCACCATTTTCATTAGAGAGATGTAAGTCAAAAAAAGAAGCGTTGGTGTCAGAAATATTAGCTTTGTTAAGTTGAAGTTCTAACATGTCGACATGAGTCAATCACCTTTTTGCCTATCCAAGCAACATAACCTATTGCATTACCAAGTGCAGTAGGTTATCTAGTATTATGCAGTAAATTCCAGTAATATGTATTGGTGCCACGAATCACATGATGGCTGTAACAACCTACTTTGAAGGTATTAATTTGTAAAACCAGTTTGGTCTAAATTAACAAATCCGTTGTTAATGTTAGTCCTTGAGCTGGCTATAGACTCCCTTCTTCCCTGGGGGAATTTTGTAAGGTATGGTTTTCTGGAAGTTCATACAATAAAGACAGATAAAAATATCGGACAGGGAAAGCAGCATTCAAGGACGACAGTCAACCACAAAACACAAAAACAAACACGCAAACAGACAAACGAGAAGGCAAAAGTAATAAAAAATGCAAGCGACATCACAAACACAAAAGGGTTGACAATAGGGCTACCGCCTTGGAACGGTCAGTGGCAACAAAGGCCACTGGGGGTTTAAACCGGTTCTAGGGTGCACCAAACCTCATACTTACCCTACTGTCATCCCATTAAAACAGGACAGTGTAAATAAAGAAATCCCCGCCATGATCTAATCTCTAACCAACAAGGCAGCATCAATAGGCAATATAAGTAAAACACAAATATGCTCGTGTAAATATAATACAAAAAAAAACAATAGCCTAGAAAGCCACAATGAAGGTACTCAATGACTTGGCAGAACTTCAAAATGAGACTTGTCTGCCATCTGTGTAATGTGTGTGTGTAACACACGTGACAATTACGTTACCATAATAATTCCAAACACGTTAAATCAAATTATATATAAGTAAAAATGTACATATGAACAGCAAATACTAATTATATTTATGTTATTTATTAATTATTTAACATACACAACATTTTTAACATAATGAAAATATGAAACTATACTGAAGTTAACGTTACACCCTGTTACTTACCAACAAATATAAATACAGTTAAAATAGCTAGACAGTAAGACGCCATCCAACCCTGAGAAAAAAACTGAAGGATATACTTTCTTGGAAGGGTATGGGGGGGGGGGGGGGGGGTGGGGGGGGTGGGGGTGTAAACCAGGTTCTAGGGTACACCACACCGCACACTTAGCCTACTGTCATCCCAATAAAACGAGACAGTGTAAATAAAGAAATCTCCGCCATGAACTATTCTCTAACCAACAAGGCGGCATTAATAGGCAATATAAGTAAAACACAAAGATCCTCGTGTATATATAAATACAAAACAACAATAGCATAGAACGCCACAAAGAAGGTACGCAGTGACTTGGCAGAAGCCACAGCAACAAGAGAACATACCATTGAGGGCACCTCTTTTGATAAACATTTTAACACTTAACAAAGATAATATGAAAATGAGTATGACCAAGGATCTTACGAAGTTTGTAAATCACGTCACCATAGAAGTCAGGTTGTGATAGTCCTTGTCGCAGACGAGTTCTTAAATTACTTTTATATTTGGAAAGAAGATCAGGGTTACGATACATGTAGTACAATTTTGCAAAGTGGTAACGGTAGCCCTGATGGATAAGCTTTTTAGTTTTTAGTTATATTAAAGTCCTCAACTCGAGTACAAGCTCTAGATCGAAAACGAATGAGTTGAGACACTACATTTCCTAACGACAATGTAGTTTACGTTACCTGATATAAACGCGAAGCTTACGTTGCCTTTTAAAGTTATTTGTCATATTGACTGTCTCCAGAAATAATTGAATTGAATTGGGTTTTAAAGCCCAGCAACACATGAAAGGTTATATGGCGCCTAACAGGAATGAATATGCCAGCTAGGTTCATCCTCCATTTACATCAAGATAAAATATGGAGGGGGTGGAGTGTGTGTGTGTGTGTGTGTGGGGGGGGGGGGGGGTCCTACCCCTCTGCTTGTGACAGTGTGTTTTTGAGATTGAAGTGGTTGAATTCTACCCCGGCAACCACACGGGGAAGATTCCAGAAATAAAAGCTCTATTTTTTTTAAACAATGACTATTTTAATAATAAAATGTTATTCATCACATGAATATATAAATGAATGAAGAAATAAATAAATAAATAAAATTATAAAAAATATATGTTACGATATGTAATATAGACAAAAAAACAAAGTTACTTTTTAAAGTTATATGTAATATTGGATGTTTCCATAAATGAAAGTGCTAGTACGCATTTTACTTTTAACTATGACTTTTTAAAAATTGTAATGTAATTCAGTTGTTCATTAGTATAAATAAATAAAAAATATAATATCTGAAACAATATCTATATAAATAAATATTTTTAAAACGGTACATCAATCAGAAAATAGTAATTGCACATTTAGCTACTGATTGTTTTACTAGTTCTGGAATCTTCCATTTGTTAAAATGTATCCTGCTTTTGAGACAAACACCAAAGTATATTCGTTCCTATACAATGTAAAAAGAAATATAAAATGATCGGACAGGGAAAGTAGCATTCAAAGAGGACAGTCAACAACAAAACACAGAAACAAACACGCAAACAGACAAACAAGAAGGCAAAAGCAATAATAAATGCAAACGACATCACAAACACAAAAGGGTTGACAATAGGGCTACCGCCTTGGAACGGTCAGTGGCAAAGTAGGCCACTGGGGGTTTAAACCGGTTCTAGGGTGCACCAAACCTCACACTTACCCTACTGTCATTCCATTAAAACAGGACAGTGTAAATAAAGAAATCCCCGCCATGATCTTATCTCTAACCAACAAGGCAGCATCAATAGGTAATATAAGTAAAACACAAATATGCTCGTGTAAATATAATACAAAAAAACAATAGCCTAGAAAGCCACAATGAAGGTACTCAATGACTTGGCAGAAGCCAGAGCAGTAAGAGAATAAACCATTAAGGGCAAGTTAGTATTGCCTTATTCTGGTTATTTGGACTCCGTATTAATTATACTAACTCTTACCAAAGACAGACACAAAGGAAAACGACCTTAACATGCATATATCTTCACTCTATCGCCTATGTCCAATGTTATTTGAGTATGACCATTGGAGCTACACCGGACACATTCCAGTATATTTAGTGACACCCTGAGTCTGAACACAACTCGTCCCCGGATCAAATGAACTCCAAGGGGATTCAACTGAAAGGTGTTTCAGTATCCCTCGTCCACAAGTCACATAACTATTCAGCAATCTATAAATCGACATGCAAGTTTCCAGGGTGGCATTGCCATTGGATTCAGTAGAAATTATGCAGTATACCAGTACTACCATTGGTTCATTACACGTCACTGTAGAGCAAAGCTGCTAGAGGCCACTCTCCAGATAGCATATATGGCACCAGAAGTTATTTCTTCACACAAAGAACTGCATCCATCCCAGACAAAGGACATTAAGAAAGACTTAAAAGAGACACGGAATCTATCATTGGTTTCACAAACCCATTCCGAGTCGATATTAATGACTACGAGTTACAGCACAGAGAGATGTTGCTGATGATCTATTATGGCATCAAACTGAGAAGGCCATGCAAGGCAAGAGTTTGTCAATGACTTGTTAATTGCCACGCCGAATCGATCACATTCCACGATCCAATCAAGAGAGCCAAATTGTAAACCTTTTCATCAAGTGAAGTGTCCAAGAAACTTACTCAAAGAACAAACTGATTTAGACCAAAGCAGAACACACTATATTGGTTAAATTGGTTCCCTTCAGGCATAAGATATATCTTAGGTTGATGGTATAAAACGGCTATGATACCGTCTACCTAATAAATACAGTTAAGGGGACCCTTCAGAAGCAATGAACACAAACAAAAACAGAAAGTAGTAGACTCAGACTCAGTTTCAGTGCTTTTTCATGAGAGGTAATATAAAATGCAACACTCTCAGGTTCAAAACCACCGACTTAATCGCTATTCTACATAAAACCCACAGTGTTTGGACACTCCCTGATCGAAATGAATCAGTAAGTGTTATTTCAGTAAGTGACAAGAAGGAACTGATGCAATGCATCAGGGCGGCGCAGAATGTTTTCAAAAGGAGGAAACAAACATGTGTAATAATTTGAAAATTTTATTATATAACAACAAAAATGTAGAAATATTATAAAAAGTATAAAACGTTATAAGGCAACCATGGCAACAGTAAGCAATAGTAACTTGAGAACAAAGGCACATACGTAATATATCATTGGATTAATTGCTGATGGTATATTATTCTAGTATGTGATGAAGATTTTTAGAATGTTGAGGTAGTTTGAATTAAGTAAGGTAAATATGAAAGAAAGGAAGCTGATATGATCAGTGAAATGTGTACTATGAAAAATGGCTGGGTAGGTGGAAATGTATTCGGAAGAAGATGTTTGTAGTGGTAAGATATCATGCAGTTTGGTGTTTTGAATGTTTGACACTGATTTTTGTCATAGGTAGAGCTGATCATGAGATTTTTCTAGGTGGAAACCGGTATTGCATGGCCTGCGTCATGAAATAGCATGCTCAAGCAAATTTCAAGGCTGTATCTGCTATAGTTACTGAAAGAAGTGCACCTTAACATAAAACTTAACCAAATACGCAGACGCCAAACAAGGGATGACAAAAGTCGTGTTTTTCCCCAAAAACATACTGGCCTTAACGGAAAACTTAACCAATATACTAAGTTCAAAAAGGGGCATTACTTTTGCAGAAAGCAGCACAGAGTTATGAAACCTGGTATGCTGGGTCATGTTATGATGTAGAACAACTGTATACAGTTTCAAAGTAGAACAACTGTATACAGTTTCAAAGTTGTAGCTGTAATAGTTACCTAATATATTGACCTATGAATAGCGCCAATTTCAAAACAGCAATTTCAATACGATCTTATGGCCAATCTTTTACCCCCAACATTTTGGCCAGTCTTTTACCCCCAACATTTTTAATCACGTGCTCCTCCATATGTCACATGCTCCTCCATATGTAGCATCAAAAACCAAACTGTGAACTTTACCTGTTGGTGGCGGGATTGGGAATGTCATAAAGTGATCGGGATTCTTCGGGATTCTTCGGGATTCTTCGGAAGCAACCAACAAAAACAACAGAAGAAAATAGCAGTCTCGGTTAAATTATGTTCACGAGAGGTACTATAAGATGCAACACCTCTCACGACTGAAATGGAAGTAGCGATCAATGTTTGCCTTAAAGGGAATGTAGCGACACAGCCAAACCATCTTTATTACTAAGAGTTCTGAAATACTTGAATAAGGGTGAACAAATTATTTAACTGTAGTCGTGTCGTGCCCTAATGGCTTATTTGCGAGTTGCTCTGGCTTCTGGCTTTATGGGTGTTTATACACATACAGACATGATGATCTTTGTGTTGTATTTGTATTGCCATTTAATGCTGCCTGGTTCCTTAGAGGCTATAGCCTGGCGGGAATGTCCTTAGTTTCATTTGGATGATAATAGGATGAGGGGGAGGTTTCTTGTACCCTAGAACATACTTTAAACTCAAGCGTCGTGTTTGCCACTGACCGTTCGAAGGCAAGTACCCCTGTTGTCGACCTTTTGATGTTTGTGAGATCGCATACTTCTATTTACACATGTAAAATTAGGTATTATAGTCGAACAGAAAATGAAGTAGTCAGCCCAAGATTCGCATCGATGATAAATAAAAGGCAAAGTATACGCCATCACAAATATTAAAGGGTCGACACTTGAAACGGTCAGTGGCCAGCTACGTCGCTGGATGTTTAGGCCAGGTTCTAGTGTGCAGCACCAAACCTCACTCTTTCCCAAATGTCATCCCTATTAAACGAGACAGTGTAATAAAGAAATTCCCGCCAGACTACATCCTCTAACTTTGTTTTTGGATGATTTAGTTCTGTGAATGTATCCCCTTTTCAGTATTTATTTACATTTCCTATGTTCAGCATTTGCATCTGTGAAATGCCATATTTTCATTAATTATAGTAAATGTATATTTAAACTAGAATTCCCTAAAGTCAAGTATTTATTTCCGAGTATTTATTCTGCGGTACGTAATAATTTTACACTACATTTGAGTTAAGCTGAATTGATTTTACAGTACAACAACACAAAAATGGTTGTATGGTGCCAACAGAAATGAACATTCAAGGATTACTCTCTACTCGCATCGGAATAAAAATATGCAGAAAGGGCACAGAACCTTCTCATCGGACAGACCTTCCATCCGTGTTGTCTGCACAGAACCTTCCCATTGGACAGACCTTCCATCCGTGTTGTCTGCACAGAACCTTCCCATCGGACAGACCTTCCATCCGTGTTGTCTGCACAGAACCTTCCCATCGGACAGACCTTCCATCCGTGTTGTCTGCCTCCACTCGAGCAGAACAAAAACAGTACATGAATGATGACGAAGACCCCTTTAAAGAACATGACAAAAAAAGGACAAAACGGGCATGACTTCGGGAGGATTTAATCCTCCGTTTGAATTGTGGTCCTATTCTGACCTAGGAGACAAATTACATTTTGCAATTGTTGTACTCCAACTAATATTAAAATAATCAAAATGAAGCTGATGCGTTATAGATAAGCATTATAGATAAGCATTCTGAAGCGAATGTTTAATCAATCACGTATTCTTGATAAAGTCTATACAAACATGACACTATTTTTGTAGCTGGTTTAATATGAGTAGCTGGTTTGATATGAGTAGCTGGTTTAATATGAGTAACTGGTTTGATATTAGCATCTAATTAAGGTCGCTTTGTTAACGCGTAACATTGGGTTCGCTAGAACGGACATGTAATTGGACACTATTATACAAAATAGAGTCGTGTCTTCATAAAACGCCGCCTTTGTGCTGATGAAAAGAGTATGAAAAGAGACATTTAAAGATCGCCAAACACGATAAATATAACAAAATATTAAAATCTCGGTTTGATTGAGACTGTTCATGAACGGTAGTGGTAAATGCTAGCTACCGTTCACGCCCTCGGTTATTAAAATCAGTTATTGCGATACAGAGGAACGGTTTTCATATACTTAAACACACAAATATGTTATCACGTACCAAGAATCGTTTCAGAAATCAATTAAAACAAATGTGGTGTGTGATGCAGTTGGAAAGTTATCCCTAAAACATTCATCATCTATTTATACGTGACGTATCTTTTTGGTGTCTCAAAACTACGAAAACTTAAAAGTTCCATCCATTACAGTCTACATTATGTTAATATTACACTAAGGCATACTTTAGAATTATTTGATAAATTGATATCACCTATTCGAAATTACGGTAGCGAAGTATGGGGATTTAGACAGGCAGATCAAATCGAAAGAGTTCATTTACAATTTTGCAAATCATTGTTACGAGTGAAAACGTCTACACAGAATGATTTTATATATGGTGAATTAGAACGTATATATTATCATACTCAGCGGTTATATATAATAATCAAATATTGGTTAAAAATAGTAAACAGCAATGCACGAAAATACATTGTTAATGCATACTCTATGATGCTTAATGATATTGAAACACTGCCAAATAAAACAAACTTTGCATCTTTGGTTAAAAATATATCGGGAAATTTAGGTTTTTATAATGTATGGGTATCACAAGGGGTAGAAGATATAAAATCGTTTTTGTTAATAGTAAAACAACGTTTGCGGGATACGTTTATACAAAACTGGGATAGCCGCTTAAATCACTCAACTAGAGCGATATTTTACAACGTGATTTCAATTTTCAAGTTTCAACCATATTTGGATATAGTCAATATTAAAAAATTTCGAACGGCATTAACCCAATTAAGAGTCTCATCTCATAGGCTAGAGATTGAAACGGGTCGTTGGAAAAAAAAAAAAAAAAAATACCAAGAGAAAACAGAAAATGCCAATTCTGTAGTTCTCTTGGAGATGAATTTCATTTTTTATTTGAATGCACATTATACAACGATCTGAGATCTACATTGTTTAAAAAGTACTTTTCGAAAAACAGCAACATGTTCAAAACTATAGAATTATTTCAGTCAGAAAATAAGCAACAATTACGAAACTTAGCCACATATGTATTTAAAGGATTTGAAAAAAGAAAAAGTATTATCTGTGAAAACTCCCAATAACAATTATGTTGGTGTTTTTATTTAACACGCTCCGTGCAACTTAGAGTTATAATATATCATGTATGTCAAAATTCAGAGAGAAGCTGTTAAACAACAGTACTGTAATACTTAAATTTTTCATATCTTAAAAACACTTGTTATTAAAGAATAGCGCATTTCATGTGTGACATTGTTAGATTAATATAACTTTGTATTTGATAAACATGATTCTAAGTAATATTTATATTAACACTGTCATAACGCCATTGATATATTAGAAATGTTTGTTATAAAATTGTTTAAAATTGTGCTCAAGAGTCATATATGACTTATTGCATAATATGTATGTACTTTGTAAGGTTTATTTGGGATGGCCTCGACCCAAATAGACCTATGACGAGGCTAATAAAAGTTCTTCTTCTTCTATGTCAAATATATGCATACTATTTATCGTTATTGCGAGATAATGTTGTTTACTGCTTGAAAGATTACGGAAACATGTGAGGTTCATCACTTCATCACTTCATATATAACGAGAGATAATTTATCTAAAACATCGCCCGTTTGTCGAATGATCTTCACA